>OX438744.1:4254209-4854209 GCA_949316235.1 Oegoconia quadripuncta
GTTGCTAGCCAGGCGGATATTTAACATGCTCTACCACGAACCAAACCGAGTGCTAAACATGTACCCCGCTGCGGAACGGACTCGCGATCTCCGATTCGAAAATCCTATGTTGTTTACATTGCGCCATGCCATTCATTACAATTTTTTTTAATATACTATAAAAAAACTGGTCTGTATCGTTTGTTTACCCTTTATGAATAAATGAAAAAATAAATTAATTTCCGCTAGATACCATTAGCAGAAAGGTCTTTTACGACTGTTGCTTAGCCAATCTTATGCTACCCGTTAAGGTTCGGTCTGTTGGGGTTCTTAAGTAGAGAGATATAATGAAACGTCCAAATACTTGATTCACTGAGTTTATTGTCCCGTCACAGGCAGTACAAGAGAACGACCGAGCTCCGCCTGTGAGAGAACGACTGCCCCGGGACACCGGTCGCTACCCAAAAACGCTGATCACGTAAAACGTGACTATGTATCTACATGTGACTCACTGTGTTCCTACAGGTTTTAATGGAAATCCTAAAAAGTGCAAATCGTGTATGATTATTCACTACCGCTGCGCCGACTCTTACCCATAAATGTGCCAGAATGTTGACCTCGAACGAGGCTCTTATCTCCTTCTCATTGTGCTGCATGAAGGGCTTGCACGGCATGATGCCAGCGTTGTTCACCAGCATCGTCACCTCGCCAACCTCCTTGCTCACTTTGGCGGCCAGGGCATTGACTGCTTCTCTGTTCGTGACGTCACACCTGGAACGAACAGGTTATGGATTTATTGCTTTTTGAACAATAAAACACACTTATCTATTTACATGTTATTAAAGTGTCTATATAATTATGTATTTATTCTATATATATTTATTTAAGGCGAAGAGTAGAGAGATACGGAAAAAACTCCAACGACAAGAGCAGGGCTCTTAAATAAACAAATAAAGGGTTCCACTGTGTACAAATTATAGTTAACAATTTTAACATTGAAAATGTTTTGTGGACATCGCTCTGGTGTCGTAGGTTTTGTGACTACGTGATTAGATTGTCAGAAGACGCGTTTCGACGAGGGCTACAAAATACATAAAAAAAATATTTATTCAAAAACTTTTTTGAAAATTGAAAAAACTGCGGTTGTTTTTCACCCGGCATTGGTCAGAAAGAAATTAATATCTCAAAAACGAAATAAGATATCGAAAAAAAATAAAAATAACCGTAGAGATATGACTTGATGACTTTGGGCTATATTCAAAAAATATTGAAGGTGCCTATCACTGATGGGTTATTCAGAAGTTGTACCTTTGTGACGCGGAGTTTACGCGCGTATAGCGCGTCAGCGCGGTAGTGACGGTGAATAAATGTTTAGGAGCATGATTATATATTTCAGACGAAGTGATTCTTGTGAATAAATAAATATCTATAATGGATAAAGTTATTTAAAGAGTTTAAAAATAGTTTTAGAGATAGACTAATAATTTTACTATAATAAAGTAGGTAGAACTTTGTATTTTTTTTTATAAATAAATATATTCAGTTCATTTGGCAGATTAATTTACAATGTCCGAAGGTCGTGGCAGACACGAGATCCGTGAATTATTTTGAATATAAAATGTTTAGTCTGGAATTAACGAAACATGACATGTAATGTAATTCCCTGTGGGCGGAGCGGTGTAATAAAAACTGGCCAAGTGCGTGTCGCACCACGCGGTATTTCGCAGTCAGTATTTTTATACTGTTGGTACTTTTCACTTTTGTTTCTAGTGAAGAATTGAATTATGCACACGTTCTTATAATTTATATAATTATAATTTATGTTTATTTAGAAAACCATTTGATTGACAACTAGACAGACAAAATCAAAAATAGTAGCCTCTACATACAGACCTTTTACAATTGTATGCCTCTTTAATTTGTGACACACGCACTAAACAGGATGAGGAATTTTGCGAATTTTATTTCCATAGAAAACTTTTTACTCCATTATTTTCAATAAGAAGTAGTTTACAACATTGTGACGTATTACACTTAATTCCAAATTTGTAACAGTATAACTGGATGAAGTGACGGTTCAGTTCGTTTATATTCTGTGTAAATATAAAAAAAAAAAAAAGTTTATTGACTCGAACTTAGGCTAAGTTACAAGCAGCGAAGTAACGAATCAGGAGGTACATAACTAATAGGCCCTGCTCCTTAAACTAAGATTGCTCTTGTATTTTAATGCAACTAACCTTAGATTAATGATTGGTCTCCGCGCTACTACGACTAGATACCGTCGGCGTACTCGAAAAATGCGGCAACAAATACTACGCCGTATTCGGCGTACCCGCGCCAGTCACGCCACAAGTTCAAATTTCAAATTTTGGTTTAAGACTGAAGCAAAATGCCGGTTTGCGTAGTCAAACTATGTAATAACAATACTACAAAAAACAAGAAAGATACTGGCATCACATACCATCAGTAAGTACTGTATAAATCTACACACTACAATATTGAGTTGCCGCATTCAGGAACCTGTTTTTTCTTCATAGTGCGGTATCTAGTCGTAGCGGCGCGGAGACCAATCATTAATCTAAGCAACTAACATTAAAGGCAAACAAGGTTAAGAGACAAAAATGTGAGATTTTAAAACACGAAGCTTTTGGTATAGTGGTCAGAGTTGTTAACCACTACACCAAACAGGTCGTCAACCTTATGGTTTACAATATTTTAAATTTATATTAAAAAAATCGTCATTAATATAAAAGCTGTTACTAATTAGAATGTCATGTAATTTAGTGTTAAATGATTTCATATTTAGCTCTTTAAGATTGTCAGATAAGTGATTGTACAACTTTGTTCCATTTACATGAGGACATTATCTCAGCGCGTGGTCCGATTTGATTGAGGCTTTTTTTATGTTAAAGACTATATACGAGTAGACAGCTTTTAACTATGTTTAATGAAAATCGGTTAAGCTGTTTCGACTTAACTTATAACAATTGTTTTTGTGTATTTCGATAATATCATGGACATTCGAAGGATTTTTTAATTTAAATAAATAACTTTTGTGATGGGACTGATCCCGTTTATTGTATTAAAGGTCGTGGGTTACAGGAAATACGTTTACATCGAGTAAAATAATCAATATTTCAATAATAAGCGCAAGAGCGCGTGCCGTCCGACGGAGTTGGATATTGCGTCTCTCTCTTTTATACGGTCGTCCTGCTCTCGTAGCGAGGACGGCCGACACTCTACGGAAGGGCGCGAGGGCAGTGGATGGGCGAACTTTAAATTATATTTTCTCGCGTTACACTTTCAGTTTTAAGGTTTTAGTTTAGTTTAGTTTAATAATACATTATTGCAAAGGCCGGAAAATAGGCAATTGCCATTTCCGCCGAGGCATATATGTATAGTGCTTTTCTCAAAAGAATGCAGGGAAATAATAAATATTTAAATAACAAATCAAGACGAATTTTCAGCTTTGCCGCCGATTTTCTATTTATCATCTGTGCCGAAAGGCAAACGCATTTACGCATACAGCCACGTGAACGCAATTTGTACTAAGCAAAGAGATTTTGGTATGCCAAGAATTATAAAAGAGATCCAATCAAAGAGTATATAATAACCCCAGCACGCCGTTTCATACAACATTGCTGGAGCGTTGTAATGTTCCAAATTCAAAAAACGCTCCTGCAATGGATTTATTTTTCGCTGTCCGTAAATTAGATACTTCGCGTGTTCTTTTTTCGAAAGTAATAATGACAATTCCATGCATGTTTGAGAAAAGTAGTTTTAAAGCACAAAACCACCGTGGCTACAGATGAACTGACAACACGGCGAAATTATGCGGTTTAGGTATAGTTTGACCACGGTATGCCGAAAATAAACGATAGATCTTAGTTTTGCATAATTAAATTTTTCAATTGGTTCTCAATAATTGAACGCTTAGGCGCAGTTTTTTGGATTATTTACGCTACGTCACGTTTACGACTCTGTTGCTAGTAGCGTCGGTGGCTCAGCGGTTAAGACGCGGTCTCCCAATTTAGGAGGGGCGGGTTCGATTCCCAGGCAGGCCGTGTACCAATTTTTTTTTAGTTTTTAAATTTAAGGTACCTAATTACTTATGTGCAGTTATCCGACTGATTTCAAACGGTGAAGGAAAACATCGTGAGGAAACCTGCATGCCTAAAATTCATAGGCATGTGAAGAAGCAGGCACGCATTTCATTGGGCCAGCGTGGTGGACTATGGCCCATACTCCCTCATTATACGAGGGAAGGCCCATATCCCTGAAGTGGGATGTTTACGGGCTGATGATGATGGTGAAGAATTGTTGCTCAGCTATACACGCATATAATTACGTATACACACAACTCACACACACCTGCACATTCTACACATATATACGAACGCGCTATTCTGTAAAATTAAATACGTACATAACGTCACGACCTTTAACCCAAATGGGGTGGTCAGATATACCGCATGAGTTTTTTTACCGTAATAAGGCATATTAAGTAAGTGAAGTAGAAGTTATTGGCATAGGTAGTTTATTTTGTTTTCGGTCATTTGACGGTCGCATTTGTAGCTTATTCGACGCAATCGATATCATTAAATTAAATAAATAAAGAAAACTTGGAGAAAATACGAGTTCCAAATAAAATTCGCATTATAGGAACTTTATGTAATAAATAATGAAATATTATAACATAATAAAGTTCGTAGTTATTATTATTAAGTTGTTTTTATATAATCAGTTGTATATTTTAAAACAAAACAAAAAATAAATAAATAAATAAATGACGACCGGTTGGTGTAGTGGATAGTGACCCTGTCAGCGAAACCAACGGTTGCGGGTTCGAATCCCGCGAGGGGTAAATGTTTGTGTGATGAATACGAACATTTATTCCCGAGTCATGGATGTTTATATAATTATTTATGTATGTTTATCCGTTATCTAGTACCTATAGCACAAGCTTTGCTTAGTTTGGGACTAGATGATTGGTGTAAGTGTCCAAAATATTTATTTATTATTATTATTTATTTATTTCGGACACTTACACCAATCATCTAGTCCCAAACTAAGCAAAGCTTGTGCTATGGATACTAGATAACGGATAAACATACATAAATATTTATATAAACATCCAAGACTCGGGAATAAATGATCGTGTTCATCACACAAACATTTACCCATCGCGGGATTCGAACCCGCAACCGTTGGTTTCGCTGACAGGGTCACTATCCACTACACCAATCGGTCGTCGTATAAAATAATAATTTTGTAATATAAAAACCTTTTTTTAAAAGAGCGACCTCTCGGAGTTTCTTGCTTGTTCTTCTCAGGGGAAGATTGCCTTTTGAACAAGCAGTAGCTTTAAAAATGTAAAATCTGACTATTTTAAGTGTACCCTGTGTACCTACAAAATAAAGCATTTTTTGATTTTGATTTTGATTATGAATCGCGCCAGTCGCATATCAATCAGCGCTGGGCACGTGATTGTTTAAAGAACAAAATAAAACTACTTATGCCAATAACTTCTATTCATCTTACCAATATGCCTACCTTACCTACCTTATATTTTTTCCTTGCGGGAAAAAAAATCATCCGGTATACATGGTGAAATTGAATTCGAGTAATTCCTGTTCGAGTAGTTCCTGAGACAAAAGTTGGAAACACGCACACAGACATACAGTCACAACGTCGTCATACACATAACACCGTCGTTTTTCGTCGGGGTTATGAATGGTTGTTAGCAATAAAATGTTTTTATCGGTTTGTAGCCCCGGGAAAATGCGGTTTGACCTCGGAAAACCGAATAACCGCGATTTTCTTGAAACTTTTAATAAAGTTTGTAAGAAACGCAAGTACTGAGTAACTAAATACCTAAGCTAAAGTTGAAGAATGTATTTCTTTAAAAAAAGAATGCTCAATTGATGGGTATTTCTTTAAATTCAAAACATTTAGGGAAATTGTCTTTACAAAATATTAGATCCCATCTTTATTTCTTAAGCAATGCAGCTCGACGACTTTTTCAGCTAAAACACATGCAGACCTAACTATACATGCTTAGTTTTTTATCCATCAATAAGTTAACCGTGTTTAACAAAAGTCTACCTAATTAAATATCAGTTAGTATTTATTGTTTTCTAAAAAAAAACTAGATTAGCGCTCGTTTTTTTTAAGCTTAATTATTAAAAATTACATCTCTAACAGACATCTATAAGATGAATTAAATTTGTATATGAAACAACAACTTTATAAAACACAATTGAAGATACCTATATCTTATAGAAAAAATACGCCGTCCAACTCGCTTCCGTGAGGCATAGTTCTAGTACGCTAGCGCTATTGCCCCCCTGAATGCATAAGCTCAGCTGCTGAGCAAAGTAGGCACCAGCTCTCACATCTCCAGAGGCGTAGACCAGTCTAACGGATAAATTCTTTACAAAACGTTTCGTCTCTGAAGACCAAGGACCCAATGTCTCCACTGCAAGCGCCGCAAACTCGTGGTTTATAGAGATTGACGCACATTTAATTATTTAGATAGCAGTTATAGTATAAGTCGGTTCTGAATTATGTCTTCTTCTTCTTATTTTTGAGGATGGCAACCAGTCAACCTCATTGTCGAGGGACATTACTGCCAGTTTCGAGTGAAAATTTTTATTTATCTTATTTCTTCAGTTTATAGGTCAGTCTCAATCAAAACAAGTAATTCGTCGTATACAGAGTCTAGTCACGGTCAAGTCATTCTTCAGTAAAGTGGCAGAATGCTCTACAAAAGATTTTGGCGGCTTCTTGTGGGAACCCGAAAGCTCCGTTACGCACTTTAATTTACACTTCCCTTCACCTGTACACCAACACTAACGTTTGCTGCACAATATTCTGCCATTATTAAGCTTCAAAAGTTAGAATGCACAAATTTTAAGACCTACAAAGAAAAATGCTACTTCACTCGCCGAGTTCCCGCCAAAAAGCCGAATTATGTCTAGCTAAGCTAATTTTTTACCGTATTCCCTGGGCTATTGGTTGAAATTGAAAACTTACTCGTATCTGAATGCCTGTCCCTTGTTAGACTTGATCAAGTTGACTGTCTCCTGGTTGCCAGCCTGGTTGATGTCCACACAGACGATCTTCCCACCGAGGCCGGCTAAACGTAGAGCGACTTCCTTACCCATGCCGTGGCCGGCGCCTGTGATCTGGAAAACGAAAATAATACTTCATTATCATAATATCAGTCAGGCACAGAACACCCATTGTTGAACATAGGGCTCCTCCATAGAATAAATAAATATCCTTGGACATGCACACAATGTCATCTAGTTCCACTTTAAGCAACCATAGGCTTGTGTTGTGGATACCAGATGGTTGATATACTAGATACATAAATACATTTTTTTTTTGAAAATAAATACTTATTATAAATAAAAACATCCATAACTCGGGTACACATGTATGTATTTATCATACAAACATATGCCCCTAGCTGGATTCGAACCCGCGACCTTTTGGTATAGTGGTCAGAGTTTCTAACCACTACACCAAACAGGTCGTCAAAGAATAATAATACTTAATTTCTTACAAGGGCTTTTAGCAAAATTATCTGGAGATTTGAATGGATACAAGAATCAATACAAGAAATAAAGATAAACTTGCAGGTCACATAAGTCGCCTCCGCAAAGTCAGTAATTCATTCAAAGAGTTATGTATACGCTTTTTCAATAAGGTCCCAGTTGATATACAAAATCTTCCTCTCGATAAATTTAAAGATACTATAAAACAGAAACTTATTAACAAAGCATATTATAAAATATCAGATTATTTAGATGATAATCATCCCTGGACATAATCAGATTGTTCGCATGCCAGGCTATTTCACGATTAATAATGAAATATAAAAACCTTTTTGTAATATAAAAACCTTTATGTAAAATCAAAACCTGATTTTAAAAGAGCAACCCTTCGAGTTTCTTGCTTGTTCTTCTCAGGGGAAAATTGCATTTTGAACAAGCAGTAGCTTAAAAAATGTGAAATTGACTATTTTAAGTGTACTCTGTGTACCTACAAAATAAAGCATTTTTGACTTTGACTTTGACTTTGATAATAATGGAAGAATGGTGTAGAACAATGATGTTTTGTTAATGTATATTATTTATAATTCTATATTTGTAAGTATCGCTCTTTGTCTACAATAAAAACTTAAAATTGATTTTCCCTTCCGAGGTTTGCTGAAAGAAATCTGTTACGAACTCGCCTTTTTTTAAAATTTTTGGCGATTAATTATTTTTACGTATTAAATATTTCAATTATAAACTAATTGGCTTGCACGGTTTTTAAATATACAAAAAATAACTTTTCTCTAGAAAAAAGTAAGTTCTACCTACATGAAAAATATTTTAAAAAACAAGTTTTTAATGCACGGTCATGATTATAAACTAACCTTGTATATAAAATTTCGTATCCGTGCTATGTTTATAATCATGACCTGAGGAGATCCCTCTTGGGGAGACAATCCTGGCTGCAGGATCAGATCATCGCGAAAATTATGTTTAGCTAATGGTGGCGCCGATAATGCGATTCCTTCGATGCGATTGTAAAACTATTGAAGACCGCGAGGTGTCTCAGCCAGGGTGGAGGGGGAAGAGAAAATTCGTGCATCTACCCTCTGAACAGGCAGGGCTGCTCCAACCCTCTCTGAAGCGTCTCCTTGGCGATGGCGATGGTCCACACAACACAACGGGAGCTCCCAGACACTATTTACTGTCCTCCAGGTTATCAACGTACACTAATAGCACTATTATTATTTACAAATTGTTTAATTCTTTTATTATATATTTCCAAGGTACTTATGTGTGTATTATTTTTGCTATGTATGTGGTATCCATCTATATGTATATATATAGCCATTTATGTATATAACTAGCTTTCCTCCCGCGACTTCGTCCGCGTGGAAGATTTTATCAAAATACAAACAACAAACTTTCATCCCCTATTTTATCCCCTTGGGGGTAGAATTTATCAAAATGCTTTCTTAGCGGATGCCTACGTCATAACATCTACCTGCATGCCAAATTTCAGCCCAATCCGTCCAGTGGTTTGGGCTGGGCGTTGATAGATCACTATGTCAGTCACCTTTGAGTTATATATATTTAGATATATATGTATAAATGTATGGTTTTAGTTTTTGTTTATTAAATAAATGAAAAATGAAAAAATGAAAAAATGTTTATTTCAGTACCTTAATAAAACAATCAATGAGGTATCGGGGGTCTCCTTTTAAGTATAAAATACCTGTGTTAGGAGGCTCCGCTCTTCCATAACTCAACGTTAAATAAATGTCCAATCAAGGTTAAGGTGAAATAGGTTAATAGCTACTTATAAAATAAGAATGAAATAAAAATGTAATAAAAACTAATTTGTTATGTATGTGTGTGTGCGAGTATGTGTTTGTGTATGAGTGTGTGTGTGTGTATGAGTGTGCGTGTGTGTGTATGAGTATGTGTGTGTATGAGTGTGTATATATTTATAGTGCTACTGCAGCCTGATGATAGGGAAATGAGTGGTATAAATGAAGTGTGTATTTATTTATTTAATGTGCCATCAGTGTTTCAATTTCGTCATAGGTTTTAGTGTTTAGCCAGTTACTCAGAGATTTTTTACATTCATAGTACGTCATTGGGTAGATATATATTTGTTTATTAATTAAATTATATAGGTAAGATGCTTGTTTAACAAACTGTCTTCCAGCAAAGCTTGACTCCACAGAAATCATAGGGGCAACAATATCTTTCCGTCTTTTTTCAAGAATGCTAGGGTCATAGGAAAGAGATTTGTGGCATTTCAAAATGACATGCAGGACATACAATAAGTAATTGATTATGTAGGTATTTCATATCTGCATCCGTATTTTGCACAATCTGCCTGTTCTATAAAGTTATACTCCTATACCCAAAGGTTGCCTGGAAGTGATCTCTCTTAGTGATAAGGCCGCCTAATTGTACTCTTTTCAGTATTGTGCTTTATAAAATGTATGTTCTCCTTTTGTGCAATAAAGTGTATTTGTATTGTATTGTATTGTATTAGTTAGCGGGTGGTGAAATGACACAGGAGCGATGGCTCTGGTCTTGCGATTGAAATTATAACAAAACCGATGCAAGCCGACGACGGCAAAGCATCCGGCATAATTTTGACACCAGGCGGCGTGCTTGTTGCGCTGGTTTACGGTGCACGATCAAAGTAAGAAGTGGAAAGGATTTGGCCTAGACACCTTATTTATTAAACTCTAATTTAAAAAATAGATGATGTGGCTCAACCAGCTATCAATTATAACTGATTGCATCCCCATAATATCACCACTCAGGCTTTATACATATAAAAATAAAATGGCACCTGATAAACTTACTAGTATGATTTCCCCCTCAACGCTCTTAAGCTCCGGCGGTACGAAGAACTGGTAAACGGCGTAGATCCAGGCGCAGTTCATCTTGATGATGAGGACCAGAACCTCGACGGCCACCACGATGCCCTCGTAGATCTTCATACCAATGCCTTGCTCATCCGTCCTGGAAAGCAGTAATAAATTATCAAACGACTACAGTTTCATTTACTGCTCAGGAACTGGAGGTTGACCAATGAAATCGTTTGGGAATAGTTTTAAGGACCAATCAGGAATGACTGTTACGAGAATCACATACCTAACGTATGTATCAGACTTTAACATGGACACGAAAGTTTTTGTCGTATGTAAATGTATATGTAAATGTCGTAGGCAGACGTTGAACTAAATGCCTAGGCCATCAGGAGTCGGCAACCTGCGGCTCGCGAAAAAACATAAAATCGTTCTGAATCGAATAACGAGGATTAGGCACCATTTCTATCTCTCAGCCACTTGTACTCGTTTTCCATCGCACCCCTCCCAGAGTGACATGCGTCATCTCATTCGGAGGCTCTCGATGACGCCATCGTCGGATGTTTCTATGTAGGTTTTAATTTGCTTTTGACGCAAGACAGCTTTTTTCATCAAAAAACTTTATGTATTTATTGTTGGCAAAAAAAAATTATTGTGGCTCTTTAAAAACTTTGAATTTCGTAAATTGTGATTATAGACTCTTCCGACTCAAAAGGTTGCCGACTCCTGGCCTAGGCGGATCGTCAAGCGGACTTTTTCGTTTTTACAGAAAACTGTGCTGTTTAGCTCGCTTGCGTTCAATCGCTAAAGCTGGTACCACGTAAGCGCCCTAGAAGTAAGGATAAGAAGATAAACGTCTAATGGATAGACGTATTGTGTTGCCATAATTTACTTCTACTTATATACTCGTATCTTATAGAACGCGAACGCAAGCGAACTAAAGGGCATTTTTTTGCCATCGAACACAAAACGTCGGCTGAATAGCAGTTTTCTGCGAAGTGGAAGAATCCCGCGCAGTTGGCTAATCTCTATGAGATTGGCTGCCGTGGCCGTAATGTATCAACCCGTTGTGCATAAAAAAAAATGCGGAGGTGGGCTATCTGTTGGAAAAATGTGACGTATATTCCCAACCGAAAGGTTTCGTTTTTAACTTAGAGGTATGGGACTCTAAAAATCTTAGCGCTTTAAAACTATAATGTAGGTAACAACATTATAGTTTAGAAGGGTAGGTTTTTGTTTTTTTTTTTAATTATTATTACGCGCATACTTGCTTATATTGATCCCTTCATCATTTATGCCTGTATATCCAGCTGCCACCTATAGTTAGTTTCCCACGAGCCCAGTCGGTAATAATTAATAACAGTTGTTGGCACTGCACCTACGTACAGACGTTTCCGTTGCAGCTACTGAATCACCAATAGGTACGTATAGGTATACATATATGCTTGCATAAATTTTGTTCTATGACACTTTAGAATTCTGTATTTTTTTTTGTGAACTGCTTCATAAAAGTCACTACACCCCGTAGAAATGACTATAAATTGAAAATTTTGAAAACCCCCGAGGAAACAAATGACTATACCATCCAGATAGGGGCCGTCGATACATAGGGACAGACATGACGATAGGATGATTATAGGGGGGGGGGGGTCTAAAATCTGAAAAAATCGATGACGTAATTTATGGACGGCCCCATAAACCACAGTTTAATCTTAAATGTAAAATAATTGAAAATCCTGAAAACCATCCAAAGAGAATAATATCATGTGATGATATGACATGATATTATAGTGTTAATATCTTCGAAACGGCTTAATCGATTTTCATCAAACATAGCTAAGAACCCGTTTTTTTTTTTTTTTTTTTTTTTTTTTTTTTAAATAAATAAATATTTCGGACACATACACCAATCATCTAGTCCCAAACTAAGCAAGCTTGTACTATGGATACTAATGGAGCTGTCAAATAGTTTTATCTTTAATACAGAAAACCGCACCCAAATCGGACCAAGCATTACTGAGATACGTCTGGAACAAGACTGGCTACACACACACACACACACACAGCTGTCAGCAAAAAAAAACCGTAATTTAAATAAAACTTTTTCAAATAATCCTGCCGGTAGATGCAAACAGTGCCTGCATTCGTGAGTTTCCTTACACGTCAAACACGATGATACAAGGTATTATGTAACAATAAAAAGTCAACTTCACAAACAATATCATGAAAAAGTAGAACTAACATTTTTCAATTCACAAAACACTTCCAACCCTTCAGCGAGTATCTGCCTTCTTCGGCAATTACAGTGATAATGAAAGAATCACCAATATCTAATCGTTAATTAATTTGTGCTCTAAGTCGGTGTAATGGTGACATGACAAATTGCCGTATATATTATACATAATTGACAGACTAGCTGTTACCCGCGACTTCGTTCACGTAGACCATTTCATTAAAATCGGCTTAGCAAAAAAATAGTCTATATTTTAATGCAGGTCCTAATCTGTTTAGCAACCAAATTCAATCCAAATCCGTTTAGCCGTTTCGAGGTAACAAACATACACACACACACACACACAACTTTCTCATTTATAACATTAGTGAAGTGATGAAGTGATTAGTGATAAATAAAAAAGGTCCATTCCTACGGAACGATACGCCACCGCTACGTCTCGGACCGGTACCTACATACGTCGCCGGATAGATCTTCATTCGTCCCTAAGATAAACTTAGATACGAATTTATCTAGATAAATCTTTCCGGTGGGTTTCGACAAATTATTGATAAGATAAATTCTGTTGACATACTCCGCCAAACTGTTCGCCAAAAAAAAAATCACAGAAAAAACTAATGCGTTTCGAACTCGCAACAAGTCGTTTCGATGTCAGGGATCACTAGTACACACTAGGCAGACTTAATGTAAGTTGGTGTCATAAAGCTAGTACACACACTAGTACACAGACCAACCACCCCAGGGTCAGTATGAGAATGTGCACACAGATGCACGTTCCGCTGGCGTGCCGGCCCTCATAAACAGACAATAATAATCATTATCATTATTCGTTATCCGGGAACCAAGTCTACACATACTAAGGAGGTGAACTTAATCTTATCAAGGAATTATGAAATCTTTGCACACAAGGCCGTGGGGGACAGTGCCTTTTGTACTATTAGTAGTCACACTACCACACTTCGTAGGTAGTAATATTATAAATGCGATAGTATCTTTGTCATTCTTTCACGGTATGCTGAAGTATCGGACACGAACAGCCCTTTCGCTAAGAGAATAAAAAAATCCGCGCGGATGGAGCTGCGTTCAGCAGCTAGCATACAATTATGCTCTGTTATTTATGTGCAAATAAATTAAACTTCTAACGTAATATGTAAATAAAAAGCCGTGTATTTAAATATAGGAACACTAGCAGCTGCCCGCGACTTCGTCCGCGTAGACTACATGAATCAACACTTTATTACTTTCCCACGGGAATACATTCAGCAGAAAAATTACCATGTAGAGTTTATCTCAAACAGGAAAAGACCCTGGGCAGATAACAGGTATGTGGAACCATGTTGATGTTTTGCCAGGTAAATGAATTAAGACATGGATCCATTAAAAGACCTTTCTATTTATTAAAGTACTTTATATTTATTAAAGTAAGTAGTTTATATTTATTAAAGTACTTCCTTATAAACAACATTTTTTGCCATGTTTGAAGGTGGTAGCAATAGAACCAAACTTTGAGGTGAACTTACACGGGAGCATGCCACATAGAACTGACCGTGAGAGAAACAGTCCTGTCGTAGGTCTACTCCGGCGAATTTGAGAGTTTGCCCCTGCGACTTATTTATTGTCATGGCAAAACAGACCTTTAGTGGAAACTGAAGCCTTTTGAATTCAAAGGGAAGATCATTTGGTATTAATGGAATACGCGGTACAAACACTGTTTCTCCCTGAGCAGGTCCTGTTAAAATAGTGGCCTCTACTACGTTCCGGTGCAAAGCCTTGACTTGCAACCTAGTACCGTTACAAAGTTTGGGTGGCTTTAAATTTCTCAATAACATAACAGGTGCACCCACACGTAGTAAAAGTCTGTGATATGGCATACCCGGTGGGTTCAAAGTGTTCAACTCACCCTTATCTCATTCTCTAACCCCAAGGGGTTAGCTTCAAAACAAATGGCATTTTCGTAATCAACGTCCCAAAAAACCTAAATAATGACACCAATATTGACTTTTTTGGTATCAACCCCCACCCCTATCTCAACCCTAGAGGGTTAACTTAAAATAAATGTCATTTTCATAATCAACATCCCATAAAACCTAAATAACGACACCAATATCGATTTTATGGTTTTAACCCCCATTTCACAACCCAGGGGGTTGAATTCGAAAAATCTCAAAACACGTATTAGCTTATTTGTTCCTAGGAGTACTCTTGCGAAGTTTCGATTCGAAAATAGTCGAAATGTCCAAGTTATACTGTTTCTTCATACAAACTTCCCACTCCTGTTTCACCCCCTTAAAGGGTGAATTTTGAAAAATCCTTTCTTAGTGCTCCCCTAGACCTCGTAAGGAACCTACGTGCCAAATTTGGAAATTCTATTCACCCCTTTGACTATGACTATGACTTCGACTATGACATTGACTACGACTTTGACTATGACTATGACTTTGACTATGACTTTGACATTGACTATGACTTTGACTATGACTTTGACTATGACTTTGACTATGACTTTGACTATGACTTTGACTATGACTTTGACTATGACTTTGACTATGACTTTGACTATGACTTTGACTATGACTTTGACTATGACTTTGACTATGACTTTGACTATGACTTTGACTATGACTTTGACTATGACTTTGCCTATGACTATGACTTTGACTATGACTTTGACATGACTTTGACTATGAATTTTACTTTTCGACTTTGAGCCTTCGACTTTGAGCCTTCGTCTTTGAGCCTTCGATTTTAAGCCTTCGACTTTGAGCCTTCGACTTTGAGCTTTCGACTTTGAGTCTTCGACTTTGAGTCTTCGACTTTCAGCCTTCGACTTTGAGCCTTCGAATTTGAGCCTTCGTCTTTGAGCCTTTGACTTTGAGCCTTCGACTTTGAGCCTTCGACTTTGACACCAATTTGAATTTGTGATTTTAACCCCTACCACTATCGCAACCCGTAAGGGGTTAGCTTCAAAATAAATGTCATTTTCGCAATCAACGTCCCAAAAAACCTAAATAACGACACCAATATAGACTTTTTTGGTATCATCCCCCACCTCTATCTCACCCCTAGAGGGTTGGCTTAAAATAAATGTCATTTTCATAATCAACATCCCAAAAAACCTAAATAACGACACCAATATCGATTTTATGGTTTCAACCCCCATTTCACACCCCAGGGGGCTGTTTTTCGAAAAATCTCAACTCACCCTTATCGCATTCTCTAACCCCAAGGGGTTAGCTTCAAAATAAATGGCATTTTCGCAATCTACGTCCCAAAAAACATAATAACGACACCAATATAGACTTTTTTGGTATCATCCCCCACCCCTATCTCACCCCTAGAGGGTTGGCTTAAAATAAATGTCATTTCAAAATCAACATCCCATAAAACCTAAATAACGACACCAATATCGATTTTACGGTTTTAACCCCCATTTCACAACCCAGGGGGTTGTTTTTCGAAAAATCTCAAAACACGTATTAGCTTATTTGTTCCTAGGAGTACTCTTGCGAAGTTTCGAGTCGAAAATAGTCGAAATGTCCAAGTTATACTGTTTCTTCATACAAACTTCCCACCCCTGTTTCACCCCCTTAAAGGGTGAATTTTGAAAAATCCTTTCTTAGTGCTCCCCTAGACCTCGTAAGGAACCTACCTGCCAAATTTGGAAACTCTAGACCCAGCGGTTTGGCCTGTGCGTTGATATGTCAGTCAGTCAGTCAGTCAGTCAGTCAGTTTCTTCCTTTATATATTTAGATGTGTGTATAAATTGAGGTGCGAACTTTTAGGTACTTATACTGTAGTCTACAATATTGTGGTATTTCATTTCCTTCAGTTTCAAGTTCCCACAGGAAGGGAGTTCCATGCCTTGGATGATCGCATTATGAATGAAAAGGTTCGGTACGTTAACTATAGATATACAGGTGGTATCCCTCTCCCCGAAAATAGTAATCCGAAGATGAAATGAATGGTATAGGAATAAGATTACATAATTCCACCGCACACTCACCGAAGTGCATCCTGTAAAAGACTGAGAGACAGGCGACCTTAAGAACAGTGTTCAGTGGTTACCAATGAGTCTTTTTGATACTCGCAAATAAATAAAAATGTATAGGGTAATCCCGTTGACGTAAAATCATGATATATGAAGAAGCATGGTCTCGCGACATAATGTAAAAGAAAAACCCGAAAATCTTTTTGTAGTTTTACCAAAAATTTTATTTTTCGAGATCCGACTTCTGTGATGGACGAATAAATATGTGAGGAAATCTTTGTGAGCGATTCGGATTTGCACTTGGTCAGTTGTTTTTATTATTTAAAAGAAGTTAATTATGTTACCTGTTCCGGAAGCCATGTAAAATTGTCCAGCCGTTTAACTTCCTGTCATACTTGATAAATCGGAAACGGTAGTGGCATTTAAATTTTACCTGGCATACGTAGGTACCTACCACGAATAGGTAGAATGTCAAGGTGAATAAAACATGCAGAAAAATGAAACTGATGATGAAAAAATTGTAATAAAATCAAAACGCGTAGTGCATCAAAAAAAAAAAACAAAAAAAAACAAGACGAAATAACCCAATTGAGAGGAGTCGGTGATTGCGTACAATAATCAGGACTTAAATGGGCCAGTTCCGTCCAGAGGTGCCTTCATTGGACAGGCAAATTAAGATTTTTTTAAATGCATCATGAATCAAAAATATTGCTGAGATCTGCCCTCTTAACCTTGAGATCAAAAACCTTAAAGCTAATATTATAATAATACCGAAATACCTAGCTTTTTTCGAGAATTTGAAGTTATTGAAACAAACGGCCACATTTTTTATAATCGTGAATTCTGGAAAATAACCCGCATCAAAACTATTTACGAATTATTTATAAGTAGCTTTAAGCTTCTCGAGTGCAGGTGAGAGCGAGATTTTTGATTTATTCTTTATTTAAAAAAGAAATCTTAATTTATCCAAAGAGGGCGCCATGTCATGGCGATTTCAAATGTTATTCTTATAACTTACGAAATAAAACATTTTTGATTTTGATTTCATACTCCCTTAACGGAATAAACCCTTTTAATTGAAGTGCATGGCATACCTGTTTTTGAATTTCTTTCGCCGAGACCTATCATTTGATAACCATGAGTCCTGGAATGATTTGTTGTCAACAAAAATAAAATGGATTGAACACACATTTTTTTTTTGAGGCGTGGAAACGCATGTCGCGTACCTCTCGCCTGGGGGACGGCGAGACGGTTATGTGGGACTCCCCTCCCTGAAGGGAGGGATAACCACTAAAACCCCGCGGCGACTTTCTTCGGCAGTAGGAAGGACCTGGGAACGCATAAGCGGCTCCAGAGTCCCCCCCGCCCTGCCCCCCCTCACAAGGCGAGGCCCGTTCCCGGAGGGTGGCTAGCGCGCCCTCCAAGCTGGGGCGCTGTCGAGTCTCACACCGCGATCAGCGGGCGGTATGAGGCGCGACAGGGCCCGATGCGACGACACGACACCCCCCCGATCGCTCCGGGGGTGTCATCCTCTCCCGGGCCGCGTCCGACGACTACATCGCATTAAACACACCTAGGACTAGTACAAAAACGACACCTCATTTCAAATCGACTGAAGCGTTTCATTCTTGTGCTGTGTGGTTTCGGCACGTAAAAAGAATAGAACAAACCAGTCTCTTCCCGTGGGTGTCGTTAAAGGCGACTAAGGGACTTTTAACCGCCTCCGTGGTTCAATGTAAACAACATAGTGTTTACGAATCGGAGGTGGCGATTTCGATCCCCAGCGGGTTTAGTTGGTGGTAGGGTAAGGTAGAGTATTTTAAATGTCCGCCTGGCTATCTTATCTAAATCTGCCGCCAAGCAGCAATATTAATAGCATTGTTGTGTTCCGGTTGTCAGAGATAAGATAGCCAGTCCCCCAAATGTGTTGGGGTTTCCGGGTCAGTACGCTTCTACCTTCGACCTCATCTTCACTTAACATCAGGTGTGATTGAGGTCAAGTATGAACCTGTCGTGCATAAATATATGAGTATATTACCCTCCTTTGGCCTCTTAACCACCGTTTTGCATCCATCGGTACACGGCTAGCAAATAAAACAATCATGGAACCGTAACGGTGCGTGTTGTGATTTTAAGTAGTATATAGATGTGTAGTACTTTAGCTATATAAATTTATACATGTTTTATACATGTTTATACATTTTTACAGCACGTGTAGTAGATCAGTCGATAAGCTGATCAGTAACCGAATAATGCCGACAGTAAAAATCGGAAAATTATTGTGTTTGTAATAGTATGTCTCTCTATCGTTATGCATACCCAGTTCCAAGTACCTACAGTTATATTAATCACACCTGCCCCCGTAGCGTGATGTCGTTAGTCGCGCGCGACGCGATGTGAGGCTCATTCTAGTTACATTAGGTCTTTACCTATGTCATTGGAGATTTTTTCTTCGTTAATCATAATGTACCAACTCCTACGATTCTATAGCTATTTCCAAATTTGTTTTTTATTTGGAAAATAGAATATATTTTCAAGGTTTCACATGAAATATTTTTTTAATGTCCGAGCTAAATCACATAATAAAAAAAACTTGAACACAGCTCATTTCATGAGCTTCCCATATTATTTCTTAGATTCGCTGAAACTTTTATAAAGCGGTTACTTTTAAAAATTAACACTGCCTATATTTAACTTAATGTTGTCCGATAATACACACAAAGTTTAGCTAAATTTTGATTTGCCGTTCCCAAAAAAATTTCAAAAATGTTTGTATGGAGAAAACAGTCTTAATGAAATTCTTCATACAACACGCCAATTTCATATGTAAGGACCTAACATTTGGTCCAAACGAATGAGCAGGACAAATATTACCTTGCGCGACATAAACGTTTATCGTTAAACGTTTATCGTTAAACGTTTATCCGTCATGCTCCTAGTGCTGATATTAAGTGAAGATGAGGCCGAGGGATTACCACCAACCCCCTGAGAGTCTGGGAGACTGGCAATTTTATCTCGAATGGCCGAAACAAGACAATGTTATCAACATTGCTATTTGGCGCTCGACTTTGATATACTTATATCGGAAGCATGTAACTCTGGGAATGGGAATCGAACCAGCATCCTCCGTTTTGTTTATCCTATGTTCTCCAGATTGTCGGAATGATAAAAATAGGACTTGTTGCGAACAATGAAACTCAAGGTGTATTAAATGTAACTGTAAGTACCTACCTAGATTTACTTCACTTTTTCTCTGGGTGATGTATCAATCAATCAAGTACACTTTATTGCTCAAAATTCTACAATGCATTTCTTAAATATACTTAGCTTCAAAAAAAATGTACAACCAGGCGGTCTTATCGCTATTAAGCTATATTAAGATGTATCTAATAAAAGAAATCTATTTCTTGTAATTGTTGGTGTGAAATAAAGAATGTTTGTATTGTGTTGCATGATATAGTGTGTTGTATTGCACTGTATGGTATGTATGGTATTGCATTGCATTCCAATGCATTGTATTCCATTTTACGACATTGTATTGCATTGTATTTCCATTGCATTTATTTATTATCTGATATCCATACCAACTTAGTTGCTTAGTGTGGAACTAGATAGCGCTGTATTTATATAAACGGATATTTATTTATTTATTGCATTGTATTTGTAACAGAATAACACTTCAGAAGACACTTTAGTTGATTGTCTTACGAACACGGAACCCAGAGCACTTAGCTGTTATCGTCGCCCAGAAACGAAATGTCAACCAGACTGTGTCCATACTGTATCAAGTGTGCAACCGTATCGCCCGCCACACCGGTCAATAACTGACCTTCGTCACCGCTTGTTGGCCTGGTTGGATTTTTCCAATGTCACACGGATAGGTTATCTCTCAATCGACGGGAGGCGAATGAAACATGATAATAACGTTTTTATACAATTAATTTCAACGAATAAGTCGGGAACCCGAACTCTCCAAAATCAATGACATTTTGTAGATAGGTGAGATTTGTATGTTCCTATACCTCTCAAAAGTCGATAGAAAATAATCGAAAATTGTTCACCAACATTTTCTAGTATAGACATACCTACCTAATAATATTCCGTATTTTTCCAGGACCACGAACTCAAAACTCAAACTCAAAAAAGTTTTGTTTCCAAAATTATGAGCAAACATATTTTGTATTTTACAGGCGCCATGTTTGATGTTTTACCATAAAATGTATCTAGAGATCTCTAGAAGATCAAGATGAATGGAATGGCACTTCAAAATCGGTCTAGCCGTTCAGGCTACAGGAGGTAATATAGAAATCTACATACTTACAAACACTCGAAAAACATTACCCTCCTTTTTGGGGCCGTCGGGTAAAAATAACATTTGAAACGGTCTTCACATACAATTTATCGCTTATTCACAAGGCAAACTCCCCAGAGAAGATCGATAAAAAACTGCTCTTGTTCTTTTTAAATAATTATTTTTATAATTTATGACTCGACAAAGAAAAAAGAAAACTGCAAAGCCAAAGGAGGGTTATGATTTTAACAGGGTAGGTAACAGGATGTGACTTTATGTATGTTCATCTGTTCCCTCAGAATTCGGAAACTACTCATCGTATTTTGTACAATTGAGGTATCGTGGGAAGCATGTATTTGCTCCGCGGGTTACAGGTTATAATATAACATATCACACTAAATTAGAGCAGTCATAACTATTACCGCCTAATAAAGACCAACCCTAGAGTTTCTTGCTCGTTCTTCTCCGGGGCGTCAGCTTTGTGAATGAGCAATAAATTTAAATGTAATAAGTATTAATAGTAATAATTTTATCATATGAAATAGAATATTTTGATTTGATTTGATTTGAATAAGCTGACAAAAAAGCACATTAAAAATACGAGAAATGTCATTTTAATGACCGCTACCCAAATATGAGATAGAAAAGATCTGTGACTCGTACTTACATACGATATATTAAAATATGATGATTGTTAAACGGCTCAAATTCATAGTAATATTACGAATAACCTTTACCAAGTATACGTAAATTATTCTTAAAATAATTATCGGTATTTATAGTTATATGTCATCACAATTTATTAACAAACATCAAACACACATAACGTTTGACGCCTGTGATTATGCATAAAGGACTGTTTCAAATTATTACTGGTAGCATATCTACTGTCAATTTAAGTTTAAGTACTATCGGAATTATTCGCCAGCCGATACGGTCTACAATAACAAGATGTCAAGGTCGAAATTGAAAATGACATCGATGCTCCAGGACTACTAGTAACAACAACAATTATAGTGTTGTTAATCACCTGACAACTAAGTACACACTATTATAGCTATTCAAATGTCACTATGTCACTCAATTTAAGTGAAATAGTAAAGTGCGTCTCATTCTATTCATTTATTCTGTTAATGGAATTAAGTGAGTAATTAATATATTTGCTCTTTTTACAGGGTGAAAAGCGACTAAGGGACTTTTCACAAAAAACATATATATATACGTTTTCTCACCCCGTGTCACGTGTGCATTTACGTATAGAATTATTAGTATTATCGTAAGGTGAATCGTGGATGTTGTTTCAAGCATTACTCTGAATATTTAGAACACCCAAATACTAATTTGGGTTAAAGGTAATGACGTTATGCTTGTATGTGTAAGTAAATGTTAGGTCCTTACCTATGAAATTGACGTTTTGTATAAAGAATTTCGTTAAGACTGTTTTCTCCATACAAACATTTTTGATTTTTTTTTGGGAACGGCAAATTCAAATTTAGCTAAACTTTGTGTGTATTATCGGATAACATTAAGTTAAGTATAGGCAGCGTTAATTTTGAAAAGTAACCGCTTTATAAAAGTTTCAGCGAATCTAAGAAATGATTATGGGAAGCAAATGAAAAGAGCTCTGTAAATTTTTTTATTATGTGATTTAGCCCAGAAAAATAAATATTTCATTTGAAACCTCGAAATAATATTCCATTTTCCAAACAAAAAACAAATCGCAGGGATTGGTAAATATCATTAACGAAGAAAAAAAAACTCCAATTTCATAGGTAAAGACCCAATATTTGTATGAAATTTTGAATTGGCATTCTCAAATCTCTGCTCAAGACTAGACCATGGTTTGAGTAACGTTCTGTAATACGTGTTTTAGACACAAAATGTGTAGATACGAGTAAGTTCAAGAATCAACTCTATTCCAATAACATGATAAACTGTTATCTTAAGTACACCGATAACTTATACTTTCTTTTAACGTTCACTATCATTTTGAAGCGATAAGAATGTAGACAATTATGTGATATGTATGACATAAGATTGTGGTATTTCTGTAACCTGTAATAATTAATGTAGGTAAGTCTTGAAAAATTAAAAGGGTTTCTACATAATGTGTAATTTTAGTCACCACCGTTATAGGATTTGGTTGGTGGTAGGACATTTTAAATGTCCGCCTGACTAGCTACCACCATCTTATCTAAGTCTGCCGCCAAACAGCAATAATATGTTAATAGCATTGTTGTGTTCCGGTTGTCAGAGAGAAGATAGCCAGTCCCCCAAATAAAATGGGGTTTCCGGGCCAGTACGCTTCCATCTTCGGCCTCATCTTCACTTAACAGCAGGTGTGACTGAGGTCAAGTGCCAACCCAATAAAAAAAGAAACATTTAATAAAACTTTTTATAGCCTACCTGTACGGTCAAACCGTACATGTTATTATTGTGTTAGCGTCAGCATTTTACCCCATCGTCCGAGGAGCCGCGCGATTGCCCTTCAGTTCACGTTCGATTATCAGACCAATCGCGTGTACTCCTTATCACAATAGGCATAAGCAAAATCACCGCTTTTCATATGCTTTTATAGTGCATCCATTAAACAATATAATATCAATTATTATCCACAGTATCATTTAGCAAACAAACTGTACGATCCCCGTACACTACCAAAACTAATATATAAAGTACTAGCTTTCAGCTTACTTAGCTTTTAGCATTTAGGAATAACTTTAAAGTGGAAATGTGTTTATCTCGCGGGAACTACTCACTTCATCGAAATAAAAAGTATCCTTGTCTTAATCCAGGGTAGGTATATTCTACCCATATACCAAATACATCAAAATCCGTTCAGTTGTTTCGACGTGATTGAACAACAAACAAACAAACATCCAAAATTCGCATTTATATTGGTTAGATTTTTTAGCCTAGATAAACAAGACTATTATACGAGACTATTATTATTACTTAGATTTCCAGTTTTGTAACCGGATAATGTTGTAACAGGATTTGAGTCACGTCCACCTTTGTATGTTTAACACAAATGAAATAAAAAATCCTACACAACAAAGTGACCTTATAACTGACCTTTTTTTATCCACCGCACAACCCATATACTCCTAATAACATGGGAATGGCATCTGTCAACATTGGTGTCGATTCGGATGTACACCAACTAAATTAAACTAAACTAAAACCAGTTTTAAAACTGTACCTACTGTCTCTTTCACCGACATACAGTACGATGCGACGGCACCACTCCAAAACTGGTTTTAGTTTTAGTTACTATAACAGATAACCAAAAATCGACTGTCTAATTAGGGCCGTAATAATAAATCGATCTTGAGATTGAGATTGGGTCTCAGTCCCAAATGCAACAGATTCTCAAGCGTCAACTTAAAGTTCCCGCGGGATAAACAAATTAATCATAACAGCGATAAAGTTATTCCAAGCAGGCGAAGCCGCGGGCGGAAAGCTGTTAAATAATTAATATGTAGAAATATTTCAGGAAAATAAAACGATACGATGCCCCAAATTACACAGTGACCTTAATTTGAGTTTAGCGATCCGAAACATGTATGTTATATATATTAACCAGTACTCGGGGAGGTTGCTCAGGCAGCGAGCTGCTCTCAAGAGCTTAGAATTACCTTAAAAAAAACTGTTCCAAAATTCATTGACAAGTTTTGTCGGTTTTTCCACTTGCCATCTTTCCTTTTCCTTCCTTATAAATTCGTTATATTTATAACCTCTGATGCAAAGAGAGGTGTTCTAAGTTTGACACCGATATCGGTCTGGGTGTATGTATGCATGTTGCATTGTAGCGCTAAACGACTGAACCGATTTGAAAACGGTTTTTTATATTCGAAAGCTCATTTTAACGCAGTTGTTTTATTTTTCTGGATGATATTTTGATGACTTCTCCTATTTTTTCCAATTTTCAATTTGTAGTTAAATTTTGGTAAATTTTCATGTCGAGTTCTTATACAATTTCCATAAAATAAAGTAGGTATTGAAAGTAATAATAAGTATAGTTACAAACGCTCCGAATAAAAAATACAGACGCTCGAATTGAGGATATTCTCCTTCTTAGAAGTCGGTTAAAAATTTATTATAAATTAAATTCTAATTTCGGGGCTGTATACGTGTTTTGGAGTCATGGATTTGGAGTGTAAATCATAGTTGCTAAGTTCATTACTTCGATATACGTTAGTGCGAAAGTTCACCATTGCGACGTACATTGTCGCGAAAGTTCTTTACTGCGTTGTACGTTACTGCGAAACGTTTCTGTCACGAAAGTTCTTTACTGCTGTTTGAGCATTTTAATCGTCCGCCTGGCTAGCTACCACCATGTTATATAAATCTGAAGCTAAGCAACAATGTTAGCGGCATATCGTGAAGACATAACTATACATATTTAGTTCTGTCTTTTACTTTCGCGATAACGTACTTCGCAATGGTAAACTTTCGCAATAACGTACATCGCAGTAAAGAATTTTCGCGTCAACTTACTTTGCAATGGTGAACTTTCGCAGTAACGTACATCGCAGTAATGAACTTCGCAACTATGATTTACACTGTTTGATTTGATTGGTTTTCTCCTATTTTTTTTAGTTTTTTATATTCAGAATTTTCGTTTAGTTTTATTAGTAAATAATTTTATTTCATGTAATTTCGCACTGATCTATGAACTGAAATGTTTATTAAAACTGGAAAACATAACTTTAAATGTGTTACCTGACGGAAACAAATTGGCCACGAACCTACCTACCGTCATGTTTTATGTCACAAATTTTTCAAGCAATGTTTTATTTATTTATTTCCAACTTACAACTATCTTTACAGGATTACCCTAATGCGATAGTGCAGTGAAGACTTTACCTACATTGCTAGACAAAGACAATATACATACAAATTAAAAATTACAATTTGTAACAAATAATAACTAAACTTTGGTAAACTTTCGCAGTAACGTACGTACATCACAGTAAGGAACTTGATACGACACGATATCTTTTTGAAGAACATAATTGAGGGAAAGAGAGGAAGGTGAATACCTAGGCATAATTACTTTGACCAAGTGAAAGAAAAGGTGAATGTCGTTAAAACGAGGGCGGAAAGTATAGCTCTTAAATTGAAGAATAACTAGAGCTATCTTTGTGAATTCATTCAGAGCACAATCAAAGAGGTCTATCTCTTTCGCAATAATGTTATCACTGTTAATGTGTGTAAGCAGGTACTCGTACGTATTTAAGTTGTCAGCTACATTTAATACCCGTTTATAGGTTACAAAAACTTTGGAAAGATTTCTCAGCGATCATTAGAGAGTATTGCTACAACGCTTTGGGCAACTATTTGCGACACACACTCTTGCGCCTGGGCACATGTGGCCGCCATCCGTTGCATTATACGAGTATTTACCTATATGGAAATCAACTGCGAGATAGTTTAACTTCCACTCAATCATTTACACAGGTCAAGGGTATCTGCTAATTATAAATCTGAGGTAATATTTGATTGTGTGTTTTACTGGAAACAATATGTGCTGGTGGATGGAGATTTACATATACATACATGTCATGACCTTTATCCCAAATTGGGTAGTCAGAGTTATCCCAAACATTACGGTTTGGGCGTTCCATATATTAAAATTTTACTGGAAACAACATGCACGTTTCAGTTTTGGAAATATACAGAAATGCACACGGGACAGGGGTTGGACCCATAGTCGTGCAATTCGTCTATAGATTTTTAGTGGAATGTCCCATAGTAGCATTTGAAGTAAGACACCCACACAAAGATAAAGGTTGGTTCTATTCTTTTGACGAATAAATGAAAATATGAATAAAATATTTTTAAAAATGGTTTAAGATTGGGTTTGTGGAAAATACGGAGGAAAGGATCTTCTCTAAAATGCAATAGGTACTAAATAGGTAATGAAGGAAAATATAAAAATATAAAAAACTAAAACCCGACTACTGAAAAAGTTAATAAGAAAATGAAATGGGAGAACTGCAAAAACGCTTATCTTTAAATCTATCATTACAAAAGCTATAAACAAGCATCGTAGAACAACAACCGAACCCAGAAACATGAGGTCCTCTTATGTGTCAAATATCCTATTTATCGATTCATCATCATCATCAGCCCGTAAACATCCTATTGCAGGGATATAGGCCTTCATTCGTAAATGAGGGAGTACGGGCCATAGTCCACCACGCTGGTCCAATCCGGGTCGGGGACTTCACGTGCCTTTAAATTTTTATTTCTCAGGCATGCGGGTTTTCCTTCACCGTTTAGGAGCAGTCGGTTAAATGCACATAAGTAATTAAATTAAATTTAAAAACTCATTGGTACATGGCCTGCCTGGGAATCGAACCCGGTCCTCCCAAATTGGGGGCCGCGTCTTAACCGCTGAGCCACCGACGCTGCCGGTTTATCGATTAGTAATAAATAAAAAATAGATGTTTGTTTTCTCAAACAATTATCTACCATATAAATTGATTTTCCTGCAGTCGGAGGTCCTTGTAATTTAGCGACTTCATTGCATCGGTTTTGAAAGGACTTTTTACTGGTGTCCCAATCAACAACAACAACATCAACAAAAAATTCAGAGCGTTGGTAGCTCAGCAGTTAAGATGCGGTCTCCCAATTTAGTAGGTCCGGGTTCGATTCCCAGGCAGGCCATGTACCAATGAGTTTTTTAATTTAATTACTTATGTGTATATATCCGACTGCTTTTAGAAGGTGAAGGAAAATATCGTGAGGAAACCTGCATGCCTGAGAAATAAAAATTCAAAGGCATGTGAAGTCTCCAACCCGCATTGGGCCAACGTGGACTATGGTCCATATTGCCACATATACGAGGGAAGGCCTATATCCCTGCAGTGGGATGTGTACGCTGATGATGATGCTACATTAGAAAAAAAACTCACTCAAACAATAACACGTCGGTGTTTCGCCTCCTTGTTACCACGAACGATTTATTGTACCACATCACATGAAATCTATTTATACTTGCAAATAAAGTGAAATAAAGGACCTTACACACTTCAGAACGCTATTACGGGAAATATACATTTCAAATTTGGAAGGAAAATGTGCTAACGTGCATCGCAGCTAGTTGCACTTTCACTAATGCACTAGCGGCTGCAGTTGCACATTGAAATTACGTAATTAGAGGAAACGTTACGAAAATTACGTATACTCTGATGAGTCTAGCCTTACGTCCCGACGCGACTGATTGGAAACGAGAAATGCGCGAAAGCCCATCTTTTGTGCGTCACGCATCTAAACGTCAATTATGTGACAGAAAAGGAGTTCCGCTATGTTATATAAGTTATCTATTACCTTCTGGGAATTTTATCTCAAATTGCTAATTGCTAGATACTAATACATATAGTACGAGTCGGGTCTCGGCTAATGTGTATTCCACTTTACTTAAAAAAAAAAACTATACCAGATAATGCAAACCTTCATAATTTTTATTTAAACTACGCCTTGTGTACAATGTTCATATTTTTTTTTTTGGAATTTTTGAGCTATGTTTTTAGATATAAACAAATATAATAATAATAACAAATAATAAATATCTTGGCACATACACACAGCGCCATCTAGTTCCACACTAAGCAACTGGGCTTGTATTATGGATACCAGATGGTTGATAGATAAACTACACAAAAACTTTTTTTTCGTAAATAAATAGGTACATAAATAAATGAAAAACATCCATAACTCGGGAACACATGTCTGTATTCATCATACAAATATATGCCCCTAGCGGGATTCGAACCCGCGACCTTTTGCTATAGCAGTCAGAATTTTTAACCACTACACCAAACAGGTCGTTTTAAGGTTTTTGGAAAAATCTTACACAAGTAGATATATTACTTAGGTTTATCAGATACCAAATCGAATCTGGGCTGTAGTGTTGGTAGGCGAAGACCACAGCTAATGTCGCACGAATACAACGGGGATGTCTTACTTAAAGAAAGACCAAAGACTAGATTTAAACCGACAAGCATTTATGAACAAGTTTATGATAGTCAATGAAGCAAAAGAATTGTGTCAGAATCGTAGCAATATGACTTTATGTAGGTATATATAATCATCATATGTATAGCTTCAAATCTAATGGACCGAAGGACTCACAGGCTCATCATCGCTTGAGGTCTAAGTCAAAAAATGGACGGCTGGAATGGAGACGATGATGATCAGGCATTCTGACATAACAACAATAATCATTATCAGGTTTTTATATATATTGAACATTTTATGATAACTGTATAATTAAGTAATAATCCATTGAGCCACTGAGTTGGAGGAAGTGCAAATTTCATGCGGCAAAAGCCACTTAGTTCTATAACCCCTTAAAGCCTAACCTTCAAAAGCGTATTAAACTAGATTTCAATGTCGCATCTCCGATACGGGGTCAATGGATGTTTCGTGCGTGGACGCATGTTGTGTAACTGGCGCATGCGCAGCTCGATAAATTGCCGCTTTACACATTCGTAAAACCTTTCTTGCATTCGCCGCTTGCGCTTCCTTCCTCTGCTGCAAGTGCCAGATATGGAGGCAAAGTTTATTTCTTTGTAAAATAAATATTTTAACTAAGTCTGCCCATAACCCCAAAATCTGCAACCACAACCCGTTCATGCGTGACCTGTATATATGCACATCCGAATCGGTTTATTTTTTTACGGATAAAAGCGATAATTATGTGACGGGAGCGAGGTTCCGCTACATTATTTAACGTTATCGATTACCTGCTGGGAATTTATTTTGTTTTTACCTCTGTCTGCGTGGTTAAAATAACTTGGATGTATGGGCTCCGTACTCTTTGCTCGTCCAAAAGAGCAAACTTAACAAAAACAAAATCAATTTTAAATCATATAAACTCACATTGGCTTTTTGGCGGGAACTCGGCGAGTGAAGTAGCATTTTTCTTTATAAGTCTTAAAATTTGTGCATTCTAACTTTTGAAGCTTAATAATGGCAGAATATTGTGCAGCAAACGTTAGTGTTGGTGTACAGGTGAAGGGAAGTGTAAATTAAAGTGCGTAACGGAGCTTTCGGGTTCCCACAAGAAGCCGCCAAAATCTTTTGTAAAGCATTCTGCCACTTTACTGAAGAATGACTTGACCGTGACTAGACTCTGTATACGACGAATTACTTGTTTTGATTGAGACTGACCTATAAACTGAAGAAATAAGATAAATAAAAATTTTCACTCGAAACTGGCAGTAATGTCCCTCGACAATGAGGTTGACTGGTTGCCATTCTCAAAAATAAGAAGAAGAAACTCACATTCGGCTTTTTGGCGGGAACTCGGCGAGTGAAGTAGCATTTTTCTTTATAGGTCTTAAAATTTGTGCATTCTAACTTTTGAAGCTTAATAATGGCAGAATATTGTGCAGCAAACGTTAGTGTTGGTGTACAGGTGAAGGGAAGTGTAAATTAAAGTGCGTAACGGAGCTTTCGGGTTCCCACAAGAAGCCGCCAAAATCTTTTGTAAAGCATTCTGCCACTTTACTGAAGAATGACTTGACCGTGGCTAGACTCTGTATACGACGAATTACATGTTTTGATTGAGACTGACCTATAAACTGAAGAAATAAGATAAATAAAAATTTTCACTCGAAACTGGCAGAAATGTCCCTCGACAATGAGGTTGACTGGTTGCCATCCTCAAAAATAAGAAGAAGAAGAAGAAGAAGAAGAAGAAGAAACTCACATTCGTGTTTTAATACCCCCTCATTGTACAACAGTTGCATTAAATAATTATACTATCACAAAGCCGACTCCCTAGAAAAAAAAAACGGGCAAGAAACTCAATGGTTGCTCTTTTTGAGTAGATTTCGGTTTTCCATTTGTGATACGACAAAACAAGGAAATCCCAACTAATATTATAAACTATAGTGAATAATGTAGGAACGATCACGTAGTCGATATTGTTTTCATTATATTTTAGTTACTATGCATGACTCAAGTGCTAATCGAGCTAATGAAGAATCGATAAATTTTAATTTCTACGATAAAAAGGGTTCGCCAAACAACTTAATCTTCGACTAATCGGTCAGATAATTTAATTTTATCTGTATTATAAGTATTTTGTGTTATGCAATAACGTGGATTTTTATACATATTGTATATAGTATACTTTCCGACGAAGGGTAAAGGGGATTAGGGATTTATAATATTGGGTACTGATTAAGTAGATTCTATAGCTGTTGTCTATTAGTGTCCATACTTGTATTTGGTCTGTTGTTTCAGTACATAAAAAGAATAGAATCAACTCATCTCTTCCCGTGGATGTCGTAAAAGGGGTTTTGCCCCACGTCTATATTCCCACGTTCCAATTCTACAGATTTCCAATAATACAGGAACCCTTGTCTACGGATTGTCAATATCAGAGATTCCCGTGTGTACAGATTCCCATCTCTACAGTTAATATTTGATTTGAATATCTAATATGTTTACACAGTAAGGGTGTCTAAATATATAAAAATAATTCATAAGGTCAAGAGCGATCCCATTCTAATTAAAAAAAAAAAAAATTTTTAGTAAGTCGGTAGATGACTGAATTTAGGCGATATTACACGGTTCAACCAAATTGATTCACGTTGGTTGAAAGGCGCAGAAGTTGAAGATAATGCTGTTTACACGTATCTTTGAAGTGAATATAAAGTGAACTATTCAATTCACATTGCTGAAGAGATGTATTCGAAGCAGGTGACACTTGGGCATTACTTTCTTGTAAACCCTCCGTTTAGTAATTCTACAGGCAAGTATACTTCTTAAAATGTTCAGCTCTTATTTCCTTTTAAAACCAGTTTTTCGTATGTGTTTCTACACTATTTCTTTTGTAATATGTTACTCACACTATTTCTTTTACCTTTATGTAAAATCAAAGCCTGAATTTAAAAGAGCAACCCTTCGAGTTTCTTGCTTGTTCTTCTCAGGGGAAAATTGCATTTTGAACAAAGCAGTAGCTTAAAAAATGTAAAATTGACTATTTTAAGTATACTCTGTGTACCTACAAATTAAAGCATTTTAGACTTTAACTGGGCGATCAATATGGAACAAGAACTGAATCGCTCAATTATTGTGTTTACACGTTCAACTCTTATTCAATGTTGAACGATGAGCGGCAAAAGTGAAAATATTGAGCAAGCTCAATTCTTTCAACGCGGTTGAACACGATTGAACATTGACATTGAATGATTCACTTTTATGTTTGCATGATTCAATTTGGTTGCTTCATCCAAATTGAAAGGCAGAAGTGAACCGTGAAATATCGCCATTAGCCATTTTACAAAAAACTGTACTGTTTAGAACGGATTAGTTATATTCTGTTAGGTTCCTTTGGGTACTACCAATGCTGTTTCCAATAATAATAATAATAATAATAACTTTATTCCAAAAAAGTTTACAGTTTATCTTATAATCTATATTAAGCTAGTAATTTTGTATTCCAATAATATAGCCCCTGTTGCCGAACTAGGTTGAAAAACCTGTATTTCAGCATACAGTGCCCTTCCCCATAGGACAGTATCACTAGCCTTATAGTCATCATAACTAAAAACATAATAATAACATTATTGACACGTGTAGGGATACAACTTGACTCTCGACATATAAAACAATAAAAAGCATATTGTGTCTGATGCAGTATCCCAATACGTGTCACAAATATCGATTAACTTAAAAACTAACATTAAACTAAAGAATTAACAATATATGTGTAACCAAAAAGATAAGTATAGGCTATGTAGTATGTAGTAGGCTAGTATAATAATGCAGGAACTGTCCGCCATACATTACGATGCACTTAGGCATTCGAATGAATAGGCAATTAAATCATCTGCATACGACATAATATACGAGTACATGAGTTATTGTGTTACATCACAATAATTAATCTGTCAAAAATATTAATATTATCATTATTATCCTGGTGTTTCTTTTTCTCAGCTTGAGCTGGTATTTATCATAGTAGTAACCAAGTTAATGGTAGGTATACGTTTTTATTTAATCAATCAAAATAAAATAAGAGTCCTAAGTCAGTTTGTCAGTTTTCGTCAATTTTGAGGAATTTTCTAACAATACGACAAATACTTAATCGTTATACCAATTTATTATTACTATAGAAACTTTAAGCTGATACGTCTACAGGGTGTCCCTGGAAGTATGGATCAAATCGAACAGGGGCATGGGGAAGGTCATTCCCAAACTTTTTAACCCTATGAATGTCGGTGCCATTTTTGACGGTTCAAAAGTTATGATCAATTTTTTACATTTTCATATTATCGAATAGTGCTTATGCAAAAAAATTTTTTAAAAGAAAACTAGCAAAGCTATCAGCTTAATTTTTTTTTCACGATGTTTGTTCGAGCATGTGACTTTCATGTTTTAATACTTTTATGTCGATAGCAGACATGATTCCTACAAAAAAAAAAGATTGAATACAAAGACATTGGTCTGCCAAAAATTTCACTCAATTTTCAAGCGATTGCCATGGGAAAAAAATGTACTAGAGAAAGTTGACCACGTATCACAAAAAGTTGCCCATTCCATACAGATTCTTTTGAGATGTGTAACACTGGGTTACTCTTATTAATTTAAAAGTTATTAGATTTTTTTATCATAAAGGTCGCTTTTTCAAAACTTTCGAACTTCTAAGATTTTAATATTTTTAGCTTTAAATACGACTTACTCTCAACCCTCATGTACAAAGTCACCTATCCGAGCACACAGAACTTTTCCTAGTCGCTGGATCGGAAGAGGGGGACACATTCATGGCCACCACGTTCCCCTGACCTAAACCCCATAGATTTCTTTCTATGGAACTATTCACTATTCGATAATATGAAAATGTAAAAAATTGATCATAACTTTTGAACCGTCAAAAATGGCACCGACATTCATAGGGTTAAAAAGTTTGGGAATGACCTTCCCCATGCCCCTGTTCGATTTGATCCATACTTCCAGGGACACCCTGTATATCGGATGAGTTTTATTGCCGTAAGAAAATAAATAGGGCATATTAGGTAAGTGAAATAGAAGTTATTGACATAGGTAGTTTATTTTTTTTTCTTTCAAAACCATCATCGACGCACGCGCCGGCCGGAGATTGATATGCGACTGGCGGGATTCCTAGGGTTCATATCATGCGAAAATTTGGAACTCATATTTTGTCCATTTTTTTTTAATTTATTTAATTTAGTGATGTAATTATGTGGAATAGACTACAAACGCGACCGTCACATGACACAACGCTCCATTCAATTATGGTTTTGAAAATAAAAAATTAAACAACCTATGCCAATAACTTCTATTTCATTTACCTAATATGCCCCATTTTTTTCCTTATGGTAAAAACGACACGGACGATTTGAAGTGTTCGAAAAGCAAATAAAAATTTAATACTGACCATGGTGCCTTCTGCATGAGGTTCTGGGTTCCGCCGCTTTTTGTAGATGTGGTCGCCATTTCTAAATCTGAAAATTAAATTAATATAACGTTAAGGTACTTGAAGAACATTAAACCAGCAGTTCCTGTCGAAATGTAGAGAGAACGGCCCATTTGTGTGGACCGAACAAGTACCAATCGTTTCTATAACGATAAATGCTGACGCTTCATTTCTCGTAGCTGATTGGTTGTCAAGTGTTCACGATTTATTGGCATCCAATCAGTTGTGAGAAATGGTGCGTTAGCGTTTGTCGTTACAGAAACAATTTGCACATGTCTACAGGCTGGATTATTCGAAGGGTTTTGTTACTTCACTCACATTTGATGTTAATTTAAAACGAGGCCGAAGTTGACCCGCTCGCACGGAACCCCGGGCTATTTTTAAATTACTTCAAAAGTGGAAGAGGTTCTATTTTTGGCGATAAGTAATTTTATACTATAGTATGTACTATGCCCATATTTTCATCAATTGTTATCCAATTTCTATGATTATTTTTTGGTTTGATAATGTTTACCGCCAATATCTCAAACAGTCAAAATTTTGTAAACCATATAAAGTAGCTTATTGTTTTTATTATTATATAATTAATTATTATACTATATGCTACTTTATGTGGCTTATAAAATTTTGACCGTTTGAGATATTGACGATAAACACTATCAAACAAAAAAATAATCATCGAAATTGGATAACAATTTACCCACCTCCTTGATCTATCCTGAGGTCAGACAGGTTTACAGAATTGTCTTTAATTTTGCAAAGTTTCAAGCTAATATGACAAATGAGACATTACATTACATACAAACTAGGCGATGCCTACACTAAGATAAGTATGAGATACCTAGGGATATGCTCTCTTAATAGATAAACATCCATGACTGAGAAATAAATGTAATACGTTTACCCCTAGCAGAAGTGTTAATAAAATGGGACAAGTCCTGTAATCATCAAGTTATTTTAAAATGGTCAGCGGTTTACTAATTTGTGCGCGTTGCTTAATAAATTGTGCGCTTTGGGTAGGACGACGCGAGCACGTTCCCTGCCAATTTTTTTTTTATATGAGAGGGCGGCAAACGAGAATGCGGGTCACCTGATGGAAAGCAATCACCGCCGCCCATGGACACCCGCAACACCAAAAGGGTCACAGATGCGTTGCCGGCCTTTACGAGTATATACGTAGTGAACAATTAATTTTCAATTGTGTCAGGCTAAATGGCATGAATATCTTAAGGCCTAAAATTCAACCTGCAGAGCATGCAATAAAGAAACACAATCAATGAACCACCGTCTGTGTGACTGCGATGCCATGGCCGTAAGGCGTATGGGAATTCTAATAAAATGAACAATACATGGAAGAAGGTAACGCGAAGCAGGTCTCATAGTGCAAATTGAAATTAATTATTTGAGTTATTATTACACATGTATAAATTTTCAACGAATTCGTAAAAAATATTTTTTTTACGAAATAAAAAATCAAAAATTTTTTATTTCGTAAGTTATAAACACTTTTATAGATCTACAGCATCGCGAATCAGATTGACTAACAATAAAAGTTGTTTGTAGATAGATATTCATTGACTAGCTACATTAACTCCAATTGGTTCGATGGTATTAGAATTCCGACATAAACGCATACAACTGCCTACAGAATATCCCAACAAGACACAAAGATGGTGCAAAGTGCAGAATGATGCTCGCCATATTAATAATGCCTCGAATAATAAATGTATAAATGAATGGTAGTTCAAAAATATAACATTTTGACTTTTAATATAAGTGATATTTTATAGTAATAATATATAAGTAATAAGTAATATTTTTGATTTTGAATTTGATGCCATCTCTGTCTCGCCGCGAAAATATGAATTTGTCCATTTTTCAAGGAGTTTTTAACCCCGACGATTTAAAACGATGGGTACTATGTGTTTGGCGTTATGTGTGTGTAGATATACATTCAGTGTACTAAGTATCGGGAATTTGTCAATAAAACAAAAAATACAAATTATTCATCTAAATTTATTTTATCGCCTTCAAAGTAGGCCCCATCGCTTGCAATACAACATCTCCACCGCTTCACCCAGTCTTCCATACATTTTTCATAGGCTATTTGCGGTATGGCCTTTAGCTCATTCAGCGAATTTTCTTTTATGGCTTCTATCGACTCAAAACGTTTTCCTCGAAGTGGTAATTTTAACTTGGGAAATAAAAAAAAGTCAGACGGAGCCATATCAGGTGAATACGGTGCTTGGTCGAGAACTTTTGTTGAATTTTTCGCTTAAAACTCTTTCACTATAATGGCTGTGTGTGATGGTGCATTATCATGGTGCAGCATCCATGAGTTGTGTTGCCACAAATCTGGACGTTTTCGGCGGATACTCTCACGCAAACGCTTCATGACGCCTAAATAATATTCTTTATTCACTGTTTCTCCCTCTGGAAGGAATTCGGAGTGAACCACACCACGGTAGTCAAAAAAAACTGTCAGCATCACCTTGATTTTGGAGCGACTTTGCCGCGGGTTTTTGGGTTTCGGCTCGTTTTCGAGACGCCATTCTGAAGACTGTTGGCTTGTTTGCATGTCGTACTCATAAACCCATGTCTCGTCGCCAGTTATTATACGTTTCATAAAGGTCGGATCCGTAGAAGCTCGGGAAACCATGTCTTCAGCGACATGCTTTCGCTGCGCTTTTTGAACAAAATTGAGCTCTTTTGGAACTAGTCGAGCGGCGACGCGTTTCATGCCTAAAATGTCAATGAGAATGTTGTGGACGGACTTAAAAGATATGTTCACCTCACTAGCCAACTCTCTCAGACTCATACGTCGATTTTCGAGCACTAGCTTCTTGATTCTGTCGATGTTTTCTTTGGTCGTAGCGGTTGAAGGTCTACCAGAACGAGGCAAGTCTACTACTACTTCTCGGCCTTCTTTAAAAGCCTTATACCATTCATAAGCACTTGTTTTCGATATACACGATTCGCCGTAGGTATTTCGCAACATTTTTAGTGATTCACCACATGAAATATCATTTGAAACACAAAATTTAAGGCACACTCTTTGTTCAACAATATTTTCCATTGTAAAAATCGCTGAGGACTCAAAACTATGACCAACAAAAAGTGTAGTTTAAAACAAATTAAATGACAGATCCCGCTCAAATTTTGCGCGCTAAATCAGTACAGTGCTACCAACATGCAGTAAAACAATTAGAACGACCTCTTTTACGCGGGTCTTTTTATTGACATATTCCCGATACTTTTTACACAGAGTAGTATGTCCAGTCTTTCTCTCGTATCGTAGAAATGCGTGGTCCCATTTGAGTGCAGTTTTTTATATTAAAGACTAAACGAACTAACTTTAAACACAGATTTTCTGCGATGATATAATCTTGATTCGGTCGGACCTTAGTGTCACTGGATCTCCTTTAGGCAGTTGCTAGGCAACGCATTTATACCTAATATCGGAATTCTAATGATAGAGATTGGATCTCACACTCATTTTTTTTTTGCTAATGTTTATATAAAAGATTTCGTATTACTAATTTTAATTTTGGTGCAAATAAGTAGTTTAATTTGTTCTATTTAATGCGTATATGTATTTATTATGTAAATTGAATTGAATATAACCAGTATTAATCGGCCTAAGCTACGATTTAATGAATTCTGCCACCTTTTTTATGTTTCAGCAATTTACATTACTATTCACGAAAGTTTTTTATTGGTAATAATTTTGTATGACGTCATACACTTTTGATTCAAACATTTTTGTAAAGGTGATATCACAACAACATTCTCTTTTAATTTTAACTTTTAATTTTAGAAAAGTAAACTTTGAGAGCCGTTTCCTACCGGTCTCTCTTGAAATCTATGAGTGACGTATGTTCAGCTCTCAGGTTCAGCTATAGCTGATATGATAATGAAATTTTGAACCTGTGCATTGGTTATTTATTAGGTATATAGTATATTGTCGGTGTATTGATAAGTGGTCTCATACTATGGCCTCATAAGAAAGCTCAAAGTCACGCAACGAGCTAGGGAGACGGCGATGCTCGACGTATCACTATGTGATCCACAGACCTGGGGGTCGATCGCGCTAAGTTTGAACGTTATTACCAAAGCTAAAACATAACCAAAAGGAACGGAAATTAAACTAGTATTTTTTAATACTCGTGGTTAGCTCTAAACATTTTGGGTTTGGTTTTACTTCGGTAGCGTCAACGATATAATCGTTCACAAAAAATAGCGTAAAACCATTTTTTTACATCAGCTAAACTAAAGCTAAACCAAAACCAAAAACGTTCCGTTCGAACGGTAAAATTGTTGCAAATTAGCGCGATTGGTCCCCAGGTCTGTGATGTGATCGAATCAGTAATGGCAAAATATCAGCCACAGCTGATATGATGATGATTGGTTATTAGAAGCCCTAGGTAGGTACCTATATCTACTTGTTCTAGAATGTATTCACAAAAATCCAAAGTTTCGCATTTATAATACTTAGTAATTTTAGATTACACTTCGGTTATTATCTACTCGTACCTATGTGGTAGGTACTTGCTAGGTAATAATTTTCTTGAAACTTGACCTGAGCACTGCCGTGGATTTCGATCAATTCGCGATTGATGTAGTAGTGTAAATTTGTGGTAAAAAACCTGTCATTTGATATTCATCTAGATTGGGTCCTAATTACTATGTTAATTGTGTTTTTAGTTCCCAAAACTGCGGCGGCGCATGCACTTTTTTTTATTTTTTATGCACAACGGGTTGGTACTTGACCTCAAGCGTACTGACCCGGAAACCCCAACATATTTGGAGGACTGGCTATCTTATCTCTGACAACCGGAACACAACAATGCTATTTAACATTGCTGTTTGGCGGCAGATTTAGATAAGATGGTGGTAGCTAGCCAGGCGGACATTTAAAATGGCCTACCACCAACCAAACCGAGTACTTAAATATGTACCCCGCTGGGGATCGAACCCGCGACCTCCGAATCGTAAACCCAATGTTGTTTACATTGAGTCACGGAGGCGGTTGAGTTGTTTGGCACTGCACGAAAGTCAAAAGAATAGAATCATTTGCTGAGAATGAGTACGTATCTAGGTGTGTACATATAAGTTATTTTTTTACATGAATAAGTCTCTTCTATATAGACATAAGCATGCAAATATAACTTTCAGTAATATAATATAATTTAACAATAATATGCATTTAAAAATTCGTCAATATTAAAAAGCAGGAATGTAAGAGCCATTATTAAAATTTAGGATTATTGTAAACTTACATTGTGTTTCAGCCGTTACATTATTCATAACCATCAGCTGTGCACGTGGCTAGCGTTGCTATAACTAATCTATCTAATAAGTATAAATTGAAAATTTAGAAAACCCCGAGATCATTTTGATTTTTTTTACTTAAATTTCCTTAAATAACAGCAGCACACGACGTAAATAGTGCTAAGCTAATTACATAAATTGTAGGCCAAAAAGTGTTCCACAAAATTACGATATTTTGATAGTTGTGTGAAAAGTCATCCGAAGGGTATATCCTATTTCGATAAGCCGGAGAGTAATATGAAACATCTGAAGCATTATATTGTTTTACGTAGTAGAAAATCATTGATGGAACGAATGATTATATAGTTCAGGTAGATTAGACCAAAATATAGTGTTCTTCTTCTTATTTTTGAGGATGGCAACCAGTCAACCTCATTGTCGAGGGACATTACTGCCAGTTTCGAGTGAAAATTTTTATTTATCTTATTTCTTCAGTTTATAGGTCAGTCTCAATCAAAACAAGTAATTCGTCGTATACAGAGTCTAGTCACGGTCAAGTCATTCTTCAGTAAAGTGGCAGAATGCTTTACAAAAGATTTTGGCGGCTTCTTGTGGGAACCCGAAAGCTCCGTTACGCACTTTAATTTATACTTCCCTTCACCTGTACACCAACACTAACGTTTGCGCTTCAAAAGTTAGAATGCACAAATTTTAAGACTTATAAAGAAAAATGCTACTTCACTCGCCGAGTTCCCGCCAAAAAGCCAAATATAGTGTTAAAAGAGAAACGGCCTAACCATTTTTTTCTTACTGGAACATTTGGTATAGACTAAGGCCCGTATTAATAAATCGTTCTTGATATTGACATCGCGTCTCAGTCTCAAGATCATTTATTTTGATGCTGTTTTAATATGCAACTTGAGGTCATGTCAATCTTGAGAACGGTTAATTAATACGGGCCTAAATGTCTTTTTCAGCGTCACCGGGCGGGAGGGAGCGCGCGGGAGCGCTATGCCAGTCTCTTGCATGCAGTGCGCGATTTGACCAAACATGACTAAGAACGTATCTCTAGGTTTAATCTTAGATACATATTAAAAAAAAATGTTCAAATTGCTATACTGTCATCGAAATCTAAAAAAAAATATATTAAAAGATACTTAAATATTTTCGAATCGGCTTAAGGCCGGGTATTCCCACATAAACACGTTTTTGAATTTATTTTTGAAGTAGTAAACAGTGAAATTAAAATCTACGAAAATTTATTTATATTGTTGAGGATATATTCTAGGGAATGTATCCGATGGAAACACGATTTGATAAAGTTGGCTCGATAGAATTAATTCACAAAGTTGCCTCTTTTCCTGTCATTTTATCTTCTATTTTCGATGTTATTCTTATAATAAATGATTTTATATTACGAATCATTTACTAAAATAAAGTTTATAGATAACTCGAGGGATTACTCCCGATCGATTTTTTTTATATCATCTTCTAATTTTTTTATCGATTATTCAAGTGATTTTCGATCCACGCGGCACTCGCCAGTGTCTCGCGAGACCTTGCCGAGGTAGGACCTGTTCCAAATTTTGCGCGGTCGCGACCCTTCTGTTGTGTAAATTCGTCGAATTATAAAGTACTTTTTTGTGTCATATTTATTGAACTAATAATATTAGTAGGTAGTTAACATTCTTAAGTTTTTTTTGTGTGTATAATAGTTTTATTTTGTGTATAAAGTATTTAATTGCAAGATAAAAATTCTGTGAAAATGGGAAATAAAAAAAAAATAAAAAAACCAAACAATCGCTGACGAAGAAGAAAAACATTGCTAAGAAAATATGGTAAGTTTTATTTCTTTTGCATTTATAATATTAGTATGGATTCAACATCATCCGTAACTCCTGACCACAGTATACATCTATATCAGTAGTTTCTACGAGTCTTAACAGTAAATATTATGTTATAATCAGTTTCTACAATTTAGTCTCTCGTTTGTTGATAAAGTTCATGTCTCGTCACGTCATGATGAGCAATACCTACAATAAAATTAGTAAAGATACAATGCGTTCACAATAGGATTAAATGCTACACATAACGAAAAATGAGGACTGAGGTGTGCGGGGAGCATTGACGCGAGCTTGCCGGTGGGTTTCCGGTCAGTGCATGGAGGCCAGCCAATCACAATGCGCGAGTCGTGCGTGCCCTATAGTGTTGGAACGAGTTGCTAGTGAGGGGACGTACCATTACATTACTGTTTTCCTTTCACTTACCTATCTTAATTGTTTTAGCTTTAAATGATTTTGTAATTATGATGTTTTTTTTAATAATTACATAATTTATTGTTTCAGTTCTAAAGTAACACGAAATAAGAAAGGCTATTCTACAAACAAATAGCACAGAAGCACAGTAAGTATTGTCTTTGTTTTCTTGACAATCTCTATCCTGACCATAGAGTAAATAGTACATACCTACATATTATGTTAACTCAGATGCATAGAAGTAGGTACCTAGTATTAAAATAGTGTGTGCAATATCACACAAACTTGTTTTAAATTTAAGAGTATAAAGTGATGCATTTAAGTAAACATGTTTGTAATAAACGATTAAATAATAATAATAACATACTTAGATTTACCTGCTCAATTTTGCATTTTAATGAAGTCGTTTCTTTTTTCAGACAACCTTGTGACGATGCCTCTAACAGGTCTGAAGAATCTTTAATAACATTAAAGCCTGTTGATTTGCAACCTTCTGCTACTAAGTAAGTTAATTTTTTGTTGTCTTTCAGTGACATAAACATTATACAAATCAAAAATTATTTGTTTTGTATAGATATATGTATTTTTTACATATCTGTTGAAGGAAGAATTATTATTTCAGGACATGGATATCGCCAACTGATGTACATTTACAAGATATTCCTATATCTTCGTCATCTGCGCCAGAACCAGTTGCTGATTTAGATCAGCCCTTATAGTTAACGTCTATTTAATAGTGTGTGTTTTTTTTTATGAGAAAGGGCAGCAAACTGCGGGTCACCTGATGGAAAGTAACACCGCCGCCCATGGACATCTGCAACACGAGAAGGGTCGCAGATGCGTTGCCGGCCTTTGAGGTTGCTCACCCCAGAATACGTAGGGCAGCCTGAGCGACGCTCATGGAGGTATTTTCCAGCACGAAGCGTGCTGGTATCCTCCTGGGGTCTTCTTCAAATACCGCTACTATTCTGAGGGGAGACTGGGTTGGGCTTCCGGCGCCCTCGCATACCGGGCGAAGCGCAGTGGCAAAATGCCGCTACTCAAACGTCGGTCTTCTGCGTGAGGGTGGTACTTCACCGATCGAGCCGACTCATTCATGCTGCGAGCTAAAAAAATAGCTTGCAGCGTGGCTCTACCTCTTCAGTACTGGATGAGTTTTTTTACCGTAAAAAAAAAATAGAAAGTAGGTAAGTGAAATAGAAAGTATTGGCTTAGGTAGTTTATTTTTTTTTTTCAAAACCATCTTGGAATAAAGCGTTAATTGTGTAAAGCTGATGATATACAATCGGCACATGGCACACGCCAGTTAAATTTAGAGGAGTTTTAAAATAATTTTGATACTATAGCATCAGAAGACCGACAAAGGAGCCGCGCAACGATATGTCGCAACGAAAAATCAACTTTAACGCAAATAACTCACAGTACATTTCGAATGTAATGTATGTGATTATCATTGTTCAATTTGGATTGCGGTCAGTGATGGATAGTGAAAATACCAATAGCCAGTTGTTTGATATTGTGATCATTTAGGATAATGTTAAATGATTATAATGTAATTTTATTATAATTATATTTTATAATCGATACTAATATTATAAATGCGAAAGTAACTCTGTCGTTTATCTGTTACCTTTTTACGCCTAAACCAATTAAGTAAGGAAATAAATTATTAATGGCTTACCTCATTTACTTACGAAACTCTAAAACATCCTACTATAAACAAAGTATCATAAAAAATGCATTTCTACAGTCGAATAAAATTGTCCTACTGATTATTTCTATACTATGTCGCTGGCGAGGACATGCGAGTACTGGCGCTGCGTGTCGTCGCGAAGTATATTTCGCGCGCGCATCCGGGTTAGCGTTAAATGCCTACTGTTGCAGGAATACCCGGCCTTAACAGACTTTCATCAAGCATAGCTAAGTAATCTGTCCCCTCGTTTAGTCTTTGATATAAAAGAAACCGCCTGAAATCGGACCACGCATTACTGAGATAAGTATGGACAAAGACTGGACACAGACGCAACGGTCGGGAGTTAAAAATCTGAGAGCCCGATTTAGTCGCTAAATAAGCCGGACTTTTGCGTCCCAAGGCCGTACGCTAAAAATTTGAATAAAACACATTTTATAACAAAGTTTTAATCCGTATTTACATATTTACATATATTTTCCTTTGGCAGAAACTTGTTTTAAAAGGTCAACTTTTTTAATGATTTTTCATTTAAGTATGTAAGAAAAAAAAGGCTAACTAAATTCGAACGGGCCTGTCGGACACAGTAAAATTTGGACGGACAAGAAGTCAAAAAGCCTAACACTGTCCGGCTTTAGCCGGTCGGGTGGCCAAGCTAAAAGTGTCCACAGTTGTTTTTTCTTTTCAACATTTAGCCTACACATCTACGAAACCGTCCACAAGTTTTTCCGTGATGCGATTTAATTGTTTTAATTATTATTGTTATTTATAATTTATTGCACACGAGTACACATAAAAAAGAAATTTCTTTCAGCAAGACCCTGCAAACTATATTCAGTTATATACATCTTCATCTTCACTTAACATCAGGTGTGATTGAGGTCAAGTACGACCCCGTCGTGCATAAAAAAAAATACAATTACGCTTTATAAGTCGCCCGGGTTGGTTCTTTTTCGGATATCTTCAATACAGTTCTTGCCCTCACAATTTTTTGTATGTAAGTTTAGATATACGTTATCATCCTTACAAGTCCTCACTGTAGAGGCACAGTCTCCTCTCACTGGGAGAGGCCCATGATACACCACGCGGGCACAATGCGGATTGGTGAATTTCTGACAGACTACTCACCAAATTGACAGTGTTTTCACCACCGACTGGGCTCATTGAGTGCCTTCAATTGGTAACAACTAGGACTGACTATTTTACGTGCCCTCCGAAGCATAGAAACACTCGTTATTTTCTTATAAATAAAAAAAAATATTTGCTAGATTTTTTTTCAAAATATTATTGGCGAAAATAATTTCGAGGGCAGCTCGCTGGCCGAGAACCGAACGGAACACTAGTTTTCTTATAACCTATTATGCACGTTATGTACTTTCCACATAATTAACAGTTCAGTTACAATGTCTGTAAATAGGTCTAACATGGCATAGCAGAAGCATAATGTCAACGTTTTGGATTAACTATGATTACTTAGTACGAGTAAGTACTGAATAATTAATTGAACCGTTAGGTACATACTTAGTCCTATTACGTGAGTAGTAGATAGACGAGATTTGAGTAGCTAGAGAAAAATATGCAGAATTTTATATTTAACAATACAAGGAAAATGAAGTCTTCCGAACAGATATGTTGTTTATAATATTTCTCTTATCTTATGTGGTGTATCGTTAACCAATTAACTTTGTAGAAACGAACTATAGTGTAGGTACAATTATTTAATTCCGCGCATCGCGTACACACTGTTTATAAAACTATAATGAATACTTACAAAAATTCCACAGAATAAAACTAAAACGGAAAGGCCGCACTAAAAATAACCTTTTAAAAATGTAAAACGCCGGAAAGCGCGCGGTTTAGAGCTACGTTCGGAAACGTCCACTTCCTCGCAGCTGGCGCGAATGACTGAACGTTTTTGTTTGTAGTTCGCGATACGTTCAAAAATTAGGTCGTCGTCTGTCATATGGTCACAGATAAATAGTTTATATCGTATTATTGTGTTTGTTCGTCATACATAATCTCTTGAGATGACTGTTTTATGAGATGAGAAGTGTGACTACTTTATAGGCTAATGACTGAATGATTATTGGACCTTGCGTGCATGTAGTGGATGAATAACGGAAAGTGTTTTGTTTTAATATTAAACATCTTTTTACCTAATAAAAAAAAAATGTTAAAAAATAATACAAAACTAATAGTTGTAGCACTTTATTGAACTAAATAACTAAATACTTTTTATAAAGAAACTAAACCTAGACAAAGGAAGATGGAAAATTGTTTAGACCTTTAATTCTGCTATTTGGACACAACGGAAACTTGAAAGTACAGTTTCAAAGATTTATTAATAGAATATTTTAAAACTCAATTGATCGGTATAAATGCGTCAATGAAATTTTTTTTTAGACACCAATGCACCGTGAAATTCATAAAAAAATATACAATAATTTCAATGCATCAAACTACCTATAATAAATGCATTATCGTGAAGTACTAATCCTCACGATGATTTTGATTTATAATAATCCCAGAAATATGTAATAAAATTATAATTACTTAAGGGTAGCTAATCTAAATAAAAAATACTTTTTAAGATGATAGTTATATTTAGTTATTTACAAGTATTAATGTATTATAGACTTTTTTTTTTACTTAATCACCATTGCGTTGTACGCCTTTTTTTATTCCCCGTTATACACTCTCTAATCGCTTATAGGGTTGGCTGGAAGAGATCTCTCTTAGAGATAAGCTCACCTTTGTATCTTTGTATCTGACAATTGTATCTTTTGTGTTTATTTGCAATAAAGAATAAAAAAAAAAAATATGTAACAGAACTCAATTTTTTATTATTTATACAGCTAAACTAACTTTTTACTTATCCACACAATTTTCTGTGAAACCTCATGAATAGCGTGAATATGTATGGGGGAATCATTGATTATATAAATCAATTACGTCTATGGGGGGGATAGATACCTATATTATTCATATCCAAAACCAAAATAAAGTAAGATTAAAAAAAAAGATATATTATTGAAAAATATTACATACAAAGTTTCACCCTTCGAATATTCTTTATTTAAAAATATAGAAGGTAACTTGTTAACTAAACTAGTAGGTAAATAAGCTCGTAAAGTTAAGCTTAAATAAACAGTAAACTATATATCAATGCAAAAATTTTGATAATTTAGTTTGTCTGTTTGTAACCTAATTATACTGAAACGGATAAATGAATTTAGATGGTACACAGCTAGAATAATTTCTGGAACAGGATATAGAAGATAAACAAATTTCCCATAAACGAATTCACACACTTAAAAGAATTCCATGCACGCAGACAAAACCGCGGCTAAATGCTAATAATATAGTAGGTATAGATGAAAGTGCAATTTCGAGTTAGGTAATTGACAATACTCTATCCGCTAATAATTTCGTTATAAATAGACCGAACTTGTTATATTTACAAATACGTGTCAGGTCTTTTTGGCGGGAACTCGGCGAATGAAGTAGCATTTTTCTTTATAAGTCTTATAATTCGTGCATTCTAACTTTTGAAGCTTAATAATGGCAGACTATTGTGCAGCAAACGTTAGTGGTGGTGTACAAGTGAAGGGAAGTGTAAATTAAAGTGCGTAACGGAGCTTTCGGGTTCCCACAAGAAGCCGCCAAAATCTTTTGTAAAGATTCTGCCACTTTACTGAAGAATGACTTGACCGTGACTAGACTCTGTATACGCCAAGTATACGACGAATGACTTGTTTTGACTGAGACTGACTTACAAAATGAAGAAATAAGATAAATAAGACATGGCTGTTATGGGCTAGATCCCTTTGCCTTCTCCTAGAGGAGAAAATAAAACTAAAAAAAAAAAAAAAAAAAAAAATACGTGTCAGACTCAAAGACTACTAAAAAGGTTACATAACGTGCTGTAAGGAGATAATTAGAACTCTGTGTACTAATGTGCCAAGTTCCTAACTAAACTAATTAGACCTATTCTCAAAACGAGCCTACTGACGAGCAACGGGAAAATTTGATAACATCTTGTTTTAGATATTAAGGCCCGTATTATTAAACCAATTTTTATAAACCAATCTTGAGGTCTACTCAGTTGAGATCACTTCTCAAGTATTCGCCTCACCGGTGAATGAATGACAGTCTTGAGTTTCGTTTATTAATACGCGCACCACTCAAGTGAGTACAGCTTGAGTATGCACACGCTTTTCAAGTCTCAAGTTAGGTTTATTAATCAACACGTTTACTTGAGACTGGTCACAAGACTGTTCTCAATCTTGAGAATGGTTTATTAATAAACCGCCAAAAATTGGCAACACTACGGACTTCACTAAAATTCCGTTCTCCATCTCTGGAGCGCATTATCAGATCTATACCTTTATATACCGCCTCCGTGGCTCAATGTAAACAACATTGGGTTTACGATTCGGAGGTCGCGGGTTCGATCCCCAGCGGGGTACATGTTTAAGTACTCGGTTTGGTTGGTGGTAGGGCATTTTAAATGTCCGCCTGGCTAGCTACCACCATCTTATCTAAATCTGCCGCCAAGCAGCTATGTTAATAGCATTATTGTGGTCCGGTTGTCAGAGATAACATATCCACTCCTCCAATATATTAGGGTTTCCGGGTCAGTACGCTTCCACCTTCGACATGGTGTGATTGAGGTCAAGTACCAACCCGTTGTGCATAAAAAAAATACGGATCGATTTTTTTTTAAGATTAAACAAGGGGAAAGGATGAGCCATGTTCGATGAAAATCGGTTCAGCCGTTTCTATTTTGAAATTGAAATTTGAAAAAATTGCCTATATCGATACCCCCAGAGATATCGATGTGGGCAATTTTTTTCGTACAAATTTAATACAAATTGTCCCATGAAAAACGTCAGGTGTGATTGAGATCAAGTACGAACCCGTCGTGCATAAAAAAAAAGTGTTCTACTTCAAAAGCGAAATTTTCAATTTTCAAGCTATAGTTAATTGTTTTTATAAATTTGAATATAGTTACGAGCTACATCGCACATGGCTATCGGGCTTTCCATTATGACATTTTATGTGACTCAGTGCATGTATTAGTACCTAACCACTAAGTGTACTGTAATATTTGATACTAATCTAAATAAATATTTAAGATGCCACAATCACGAAGCCACAGGAGATGTCTCAGAAATATAAATCATGACTTATTTTATGAGCAATAATTTTTACTTCCGTGTAGCTGCGGACAAGGTTTTTCCGAATTCGTACTCTTGTTTGTTTTACTAATTGATTTTTACTATTTGACTAGGGCGTCATACATTTTTTGTATTTTTATAGGTACACCTCTTTTATTTAGTTCCAAGGTTGCTTAATTGTTTATTCTAGGGAGCTTATCCTTGGGGCCAATCAAGTGGTCCAATATACCTACATTGTGATTTTTTAATTAAGTTTTAGATCAGTAACAAATTTAATTATGGGACTATCTAGACGCAAAAATCGACTTCAAATAAAGAGGAATTCAATTCAAAATGTATTAATGTGAAACACAGGTATAAAAGATGTTAGTGAATAATATGGTATAAGTAACACCATAGAGGAATAACACTACACCGAATAAGATAAATATACTAACGCATTTTTTTTTGTATGCCACAAAATGCGTTAGTATATTTATCTTATGTAAGGTATATAGGTAGGCTTATCTAAGGTGGTAGGAAATCTTTGTAAAAAAATTAATATTATAATTCCATGTCAATTATTAAGGGCAATGTTAAAATTGTAAAATATGATTGAAATAGGTAAATAAAAATGTCAAATTGAAATGAAATTAGATTTTTTTTTAATGATTGACTGGATTCGCGTTTGACCACAACCTCACCTGACGGAAAGTGACGATGTGGTCGAAGATGAAGCACGAAGGCTGGAGCCGCTTATGCGTTCCCAGGTCCTCTCTACTGCCGAAGAAGGTCGCCGCAGGGTTTTAGTGGGTATCCCTCCCGTCAGAGAGGGGAGTCCGACAAAGTCGTCTCACCGTCCCCCAGGCGAGCGGTACGCGTCATGCATGAGTTTCCACGCGTCAATAAAAAACAAAAAGGTATGTTTATCCATATTTTTGTCAAATGTTAACCGATTTCTGATGATTATTTTTTTGTTTGCTATATAAATTGGGTAAAATGGTGTACCTACTCCGGAAACAGAAAATGGAATCTTTGTCGGGTGTGTTGCCCATTTTTGTCGGTTCAATTATTTGTAATCTAGTGTCTACCCAATACCTTCTGTAACGGCCTAAAATGGAGGTCTAAAAGGAAGTCGCTTATGGGTAAAAGGAGACTTGGTAAGGGACTTCATATCATAAAACATTCTATACACTTGCGAGCGATATGGGATCACTATCATATTTGCATTTCTGTATATTCCGAAAGGTGAATAGTGAATTTTAATGTTTGGGACACCGGAACATTGGGTTATGTTTGGGATATCCCTGAACACATCTTTTGAGATTAGTACATTACCAAGAAATAATAGTATGTGCAAGTGTTTAATAAAATACCTAATAATATTAAGAACCTACCGCTTAGGCTCACGAAAACAAAATTGTACCAAAGGCTCTTGAATTCCTGATTAACGAATTTTAAGTACACAATAATCCTAAATTGTAATTTTGCCGACCGATTGGTGTAGTGGATAGTGACCCTATCAGCGAAACCAACGGTTGCGGGTTCGAATCCCGCGACGGGTAAATGTTTGTGTGATGAATATGAACATTTATTCCTGAGTCATGGATGTTTATATAAATATTTATGTATGTTTATCCGTTATCTAGTATCCATAGTACAAGCTTTGCTTAGTTTGGGACTAGATGATTGGTGTAAATGTCCGAAATATTTATTTATTTATGATTTGTAACAATGGCTTTCGAATTTGTTTAATAATGTTGACGAATTTTTAAATGGATATTATTGTTAAATTATATTTTATTACTGAAAGTTATATTTGCATGCTACTGTATTTTAGCTGAATAGAAGAGGCTTATTATGTAAAATAATTATAAGATAAGATAAGATAAGATAAAATTTATTTCAATATAAAAATTAACCTAAATACACGACTTATTCTATAGTAACATAGTCCAAATAATACTAATACAAACAAACATAATGTTACCTAAACTAAGTAAATGTTTACTTGTGTCTTAGGTAACACGATTGCCAAAACAAACATAATGAGACCTATTACTTACAATTAAATGAAATAAACAATAAAACATTTCCTATTTACTCTTAAATAACCTTACTTTACATTTACCTATCTACTCACTTACTCACCTACCACCTATAACACCTAGATGTGCCTATTCACAGCAAATAAATTCTATTCTATGCTAATAAATAAAGTAAATAATTTATCTACATCGCTTCTTATGAAAGAATAAAATTGGCACCCACACAAAGAGATGGTTGAAATTCTTACTGAGACCTCAAATTATAAGACCCATATCCAATATACCTACATTGCTAATAGTAAATGTTTAATAAATATAAGCAAATATATAACTTTGGTTGACGCAAAATTCGGCAACATGGTTTGGATGTTTGTTCTTTCGAACGAGTTTTTGACATAATACGTCATCACAAATTTTATAAGAATGAAAAGACGTCATCCGTATTTTGTTGAAGTTTCGAACAGGTATCAGTGTGTTATTTCAGTGGAACTTCAAGGGAAAGTACCTTATGACCATTTGTAGGTACCTATTTTATTTTAAAAATAGAAAAATAGGTAAACAGTTGCTTGCCAGGGCTGGCGAGCATAACAATAATTATCTATACACACGGCGCCATTAAGCAACTAGGCATGTATTTTTTTTATCCACAACGGGAGCCTTAATCACACCTGATGTTAAGATGAGGCCGAAGGCCGAAACCCCATCTTATTTGGGGGACTGGCTATCTTATGTCTGACAACTGGAACACAACAATGCTATTAACATTGCTGTTTAATCGGCGTAATAAAAAATCGGTAAGAAAAATATAATAGCGATTTTGTAAGGATAAGTGCTAAGATACATTAACAATACGGAGTTATTTATCATTCGTACGCAGAATAACAGTTATTTCATAAATATTTTTCGAATCATAACCGTTTCGAAGATATTTAGTTGTTTAGTATATTTGGATGCTATCATTGTTATTCGGGGGTTTTCTAAATTTACAATTTATAGTTATTTATTAGTTATAATAAATTTGCAGGATTAATTGCTAACACAACTTAGCTTTTCCAAACAGAATAACTTATTTACTAGGTGACTGTACCTCTGAGTACGGTCACATTGTTGCGTAGTGAAAAAAGAAATATATAATATGATTACCGACTTTTGAGACCCCAAGTTATTTCAATTTAATAGAAATAAGTAGTAGTGACTGACCACCGGTTGGTGTAGTTAGCGACCGTGTCTGAGAAATCAACGGTTGCGGGTTCGAAACCCGCTAGGCATAAATATAAATAATAATAAATAATATAAATAAACATTTCGGACACTTACACCAATCATCTAGTCCCAAACTAAGCAAAGCCTGTGCTATGGATACTAGATAACGGATAAACATACATAAATACATAATACACAAACATGTACCCCTCGCGGGATTCGAACCCTCCACCGTTGGTTTCGCTGATAGAACCAACCGGTCGTCAAATGTTTGTGTGATGAATATGAACATTTATTCCCGAGTCATGGATGTCTATATAAACAGTGGGGGCCGCATATTGAGAAACTAGCGAAAAAGCTCGCTTCTGCAGCGTATGCAGTCAAAAAAATCAGAAATTTAACAGACGTTCATACCGCAAGACTGGTTTACTTTAGCTATTTCCACAGCTTGATGTCATATGGCATATTGTTGTGGGGAAACGCTGCTGACATACATATCATTTTTGTTCTGCAGAAGCGTGCTATTCGTGCCATTTATAAATTAGGACCTAGAGTGTCTCTTAAAGATAAGTTTAAGGAAATTAATGTCTTAACAATGACTTATCAATACATTTATGAGAATTTGTTATATGCAAAAAAAAATATAACCTTATTCGCCAAAAATAGTGATAGGCACAATGTTAATACAAGGAATAAGAACCAGTTATCAGTTTATATTAGCCGACTTCATAAAGTTAGTAAATCGTTTAAAGGGCAATGTATACGCTTTTATAATAAGGTTCCAGTAGACATTCAAAATTTGCCTTTAAATAAATTTAAAGCAATCATAAAACAGAAATTATTAGCAAAAGGTTATTATAAAATCACTGACTATTTGAATGATAAGCAAGCATGGACATAGCTGTCTTATTATTCATATAATTATGAAATCACAAATTGTAACCCATAATCTTTAAAAGAGCAACCCTAGAGTTTCTTGCTCGTTCTTCTCTGGGGAATCAGCTTTGTGAATGAGCCGTAAATTTAAATGTAATATTAATAGTGACGTTTTCAAGTGTTAATTTTATCCTATGAAATAAAATATTTTGAATTTGAATTTGAATTTGAACATTTATGTATGTTTATCCGTTATCTAGTATCCATAGGACAATAAAAAGTTATTTATTATTATTATGTTAATTGTTAATTCAATCGTCCAAAACCAATCCAAAAGATGTAAGATTCAAAATAACACTCCCCTTTGCGTCAGTGATATAAATTTGTTTCGTTTCGGCACATTAAGTACCTTAACATTTTCACCCCAAAATATCAATGTAAATGTCAAATGTGTCCGGGACCGTGGCCGTATCAAAAAATCAAAATCAAAAAATGCTTTATTTTGTAGGTACACAGGGTACTCTTAAAATAGTCAGATTTTACATTTTATAAAGCTACTGCTTGTTCAAAAGGCAATTTTCCCCTGAGAAGAACAAGCAGGAAACTCGAGAGGTCGCTCTTTTAAAAAAGGTTTTTATATTACAAAATTATTATTTTATATTATAATATTTCATTATTAATTGTGAAATAGCCTGGCTATGCGAACGGGCTGGTTATGTCCATGATTGTTTATCATCTAAATAATCTGATATTTTATAATAGATATGCTTTCTTAATAAGTTTCTGTTTTATAGTATCTTTAAATTTATTGAAAGGAAGATTTTGTATATCAATTTTTATGGTTCCCGGTTGTGAAGAATAGGACCGCCTCCATTGGTTGTCGTAAAAGGCCCTTTTCGCACTTGCAGTTAAGCAACACGAGGTATGGCAAAGTATAATGTATCTAACAAATATTATAAACGCGAAAGCTTGGATGTTTGTTTGTTTCTTGTTTGTTTCTTGTTTGTTGCTCAATCACGGTGAAACAGATGAAAGGATTTGCATGAAATTTGATATATAGGTAGAACATGCCTTGGATTATGCGGGCTAAACAAATTTCCGCCATAAAGCTACTCCACGCCGGCGAAGCCGCGGGCGGAAAGCTAGTGTAGCTATATTTAAAACCGCCGACGAAAAACGACGGGTGTTATGTTTGAGAGCCTAGTGTGCGTGTGTTAAGTCATTGTACGAATATTTCTCAATAATGCTTGGTTCAATCAATTGGCTCAATAAACCGCCACCGTGGCTCAATGTAAACAACATTGGGTTTACGATTCGGAGGTCGCGGGTTCGATCCCCAGCGGGGTACATGTTTAAGTACTCGGTTTGGTTGGTGGTAGCGCATTTTAAATGTCCGCCTGGCTAGCTACCACCATCTTTCTAAATCTGCCGCCAAGCAGCAATGTTAATAGCATTGTTGTGGTCCGGTTGTCAGAGATAACATATCCACTCCTCCATATATATTGGGGTTTCCGGGTCAGTACACTTCCACCTTCGACATCTTCTTCACTTAACATCAGGTGTGATTGAGGTCAAGTACCAACCCGTTGTGCAAAAAAAATAAGGATCGATTTTTTTTAAGATTAAACTAGGGGAAAGGGTCAGCCATGTTCGATGAAAATCGGTTCAGCCGTTTCTATTTTGAAATTGAAATTTGAAAAAATTGCCTATATCGATACCCCCAGAGATATCGATGTGGGCAATTTTTTTCGTACAAATTTAATACAAATTGTCCCATGAAAATCGATGTAAATTGGACTTGGAGTGGATAGACTCCTTTAATTTGTTGTTGTGATATGTGTCCGGGTCACAAAAACCCGGCCATATAAGGTTAAAGGACCTCGGACCAATCATGTGACGCTAATTTTCTCTTAATCTGTCTATGCTACGTAAAGTGACATAGTTTGAGACTTTGTTGAGTCCCTATAACTTCAAGTTGTGCTAGACCAGTGTATATGCAAGTTAAGATTCATACATACATATGCTCACGTCTGTTTCCCGTTGAGGTAGGCAGAGACTAATGATTTCCACTTGCAACGATCCTGACATACTACTTCCGCTCTCATCAAATGCTTGTGAATGCTCCTGACCTTTTGTGAGTACGTCAGTCATTTCGAAAAAATTGGACTTGAAAGTTTATATGCAATAGGTTCTCTTAAATATAAAAATAACGCACGCCTGGCTAGCTACCACCATCTTATCTAAATCTGCCGCCAAGCAGCAATTGTTGTGTTCCGGTTGTCAGAGATAAGGTAGCCAGTCCCCCAAATGTGTTGGGGTTTCCGGGTCAGTACGCTTCTACCTTCGACCTCATCTTCACTTAACATCAGGTGTGATTGAGGTCAAGTACCAATCCGTTGTGCATAAAAAAAACTCAATTCGGAAAATACTTCGGAATAAAGACAGGACTCATACACAGAACGACGTCAAACGGTTATTCGTTTTTTGTCGTAGTTTAAAAATAAAAACGACTTTTATAGTAAAAGAAAATTAAAAGAAGATAGTAGCACATTGATCGCATCTGTTCATTGCACTTGAGGAACATCAATTAATTTCCTCATAAATATGTAATCATATTGACCTTCTGCGCCTTACCAAATATGAGTACGTTTGCGTCACGTGCAGAAAAAACGGAGTGTAGAAATGTGAATGTATTTTATTTTGACAGCTCGATCGCTCGTAGCGGTAAGATATCGCGCGCGGTGTAAACAAATGACGGGCACTACGACCATGACCGCGCTTTTGGAACCACCTCGTATGTTACCCGACTAAAGCAAAGGCAACGTTAGTACTATATTACCTATTCTGTGGCAAAGGTTAAAATTTTAGTAGTCTATATTATAGGGTCTAACAAAAATAACCCGACAAACTTTGGCTACATGACAATAACATTAAAAAAACTAGCCTTAAAATTTTTGTTTCCGAGTAAATAAATTAAATGTAAGTGCAAATGAAAATACACATTAACAGACATATTTCAATTCGATTGTACCTTGTTTTATCAATGAGAATAAACAGGCAACGTTTCACTGATATGGAAGACCCTAAAGGGGGTGGCATGTGTTTGTGTGTTGTGGCAAAGTACTTAGAGCGCGCGGCCATTAATGTCCGACTCAAAATATTTACATTTCTAAATTTAATTTTTTGAATGAAATCTGTTAACTTTAATGTCTTATTTTTTATTTTTTTCCTAATAGGTACATCCTATACATACACTCTGCAACGTTTGTCGGGTTAATTTTGTTAGACCTTATATTATGGGCCTCATAAGGAAGCTCTAGGTCAAGCAACGAACTATACAGAGGGCAATACTCGACGTTTCACTACGAGAGCGAATCAGGAATGAGGAAATCTGTTTTTTTTTTATGTCCGCCTGGCTAGCTATCACCGTCTTATCTAAATCTGCCGCCAAGCAGCAATGTTAATAGCATTGTATTGTGTTCCGGTTGTCAGAGATAAAATAGCCAGTCCCTCAAATGTGTTGGGGTTTCCGGGTCAGTACGCTTCCACCTTCGACTTCATCTTCATTTAACATCAGGTGTGATTGAGGTCAAGGACCAACCCGTTGTGCATAAAAAAAATCTGTAGTTTAAAGAAAGTCGCCGACATAGCCCAGCGGATTAGTAAGCTGAAGTAGGAACGGTACTTAGTTCGAGGAACTGATGGCCGATGGGTAATTAAGGTTCTAGAATGAGAGCGCGTAAAGTGGACGGACGACCTGCTGAAGGTCACCGGATGTCGCTTCTTGCAGGCCGAATTGGTTGCTCTGGAAGTATATCGGAAAGGCCTATGTTTAGCAGCGGACGCCCTATAGCCTATGATGATACGTGGGTATAGATGTTCTACTTTATCACAAGGTTATATCATCATATCAGATGTCACAGGATGTCATCATATCATCTGTAGGGAACGCCTGTGTACAGCAGTGGAACACTGGCGTTCCCTACAGATTTCTAGAGGGACCGTTTGGAAGCGGCCTGCATCTAACGACTTACCGTGACTTTTTATACTCGGAGGCTTTCTTAATTTTGTTTGTAATAAATAGTATGACAAGCCAGGCTGAGCTTGATGCCTCTTGAGATTGCTAAGGTTTTTGAATTTCTATGAGTTCGAATTCGAGTTGTGTAGTAGGTATACGCTATACATACATATTACACGATTTTTACAGTAGATGTAGGTATCATTTCATTGGTTTCGATCGATTTTGATTGGTGATCGATTGGTGTAGTGGATAATGACTCTTTCAGCGAAACCAACGGTTACGGGTTCGAATCCCGCGAGTGTATGTGCAAAGATATTTATTTATTATGTATTATTATTGAAGAGGTAAATGTTTTTATTTTTATTATTTAAGATTTATTGCACACGAGTACACATAAAAGTCAAATACATACTAGATACAGGATGTACAAAAGGCACTAGTTTATCTCTAAAAAGAGATTTCTTCCAGCAAGACCCTGCATGTTTGTGTGAGGAATACGTACATTTTTTCCCGAGTCATGGAAGTTTACATAAATATTTATATGTTTATCCGTTATCTAGTATCCACAGTACCTACACGCTTAGCTTAGTTTGGAACTAGATGATTGGTGTAGGGGTCCGAAATATTTATTATATATTAAATTACCTGTCAATCACACCTGATGTTAAATGAAGATGAGGCCGAAGGAGGTAGCGTATTGACCCGGAAATCCCATCTTATTTGGGGGACTGGCTATCTTATCTCTGACAACCGGAACATTTAATATTACCACCAACCAAACAGAGTACTAAATTTATTTTTACTTTTATTTATTTTTTATTACCTATTTATAATTATATATATTTATTATTATTACTTATATATTTATTATTACCGAGTGAATTAAAACGAAAACAAAAATGTGGTTAAAAAGGAATTTGTACATGTAAGAAGATTGAAGAATTAACCGGTATACTCTACGTGAGTAAATAAAAAGTTTTAATATGCATGCCCACTCAAGTACAGTACCTACCTGCCGTTACCTACTACAGACAAATTTGAGTAAAATATTGCGAAACAATATGAACTGGCGAAACATGATGGAACTTCGCTACCTGTGATAACATCTACCATGGTTCTGCAAATAAATATTCATTCAGTTATTCAATATGTAGATATAAATGTGGAGACATTCGCGAGGCTTTTTGGCGGGAACTATGCGAGTGATGTTGCATTTTTGTTTTTATTTCTTATAATTTGTGCATTTTCAGATTCGAAGGTTAATAATAAAAAGTCAGTGATGGTATACAAGTGAAGAGAACTATAAATTAAAGTGCGTAATGCAGCTTTCGGGATGCTTTCGGGTTCCCACAAGAAGCCGCCAAAATCTTACGTAAAGCATTCTGCCACTTTACTGAAGAAGACTTGATCGTGACTAGACTCTGTACACGCCAAGTATTCAACGAATGACTTCTTTTGACTGAGACTGACTTCACTAAACTGAGGAAATAAGAGAAATAGGACGTGGCTGTATGGGTTTAGATCCCTTTGTCTTCTCAGAGAAGAGTGAATTAAAACGAAAATAAAAATGTGGTAACATTCGGTTTTCAGTCAGCCTGCTCTGAATTTTTTGAATTTGTCCTGATCACAGATGGTCCTGATTATACAGTCTGGGTTTATATACTTATTATTAAGTGACTGTTCGTCGCGGCAGCCTTTGTGCAATCATAAGGCTGCACATTATTGTGTTCCGGTTTGAGGGTTAAAAGAGCCAATGTAATTCATTTGACCCTGGTATTAATTGAGTAGTAATTAGTCCTTAGGCCATTTACGCGATCGAAGCGAGTCATGCTACGAAGGTGACTGTTGATTATTGTACGATGGCATAATAAATATATGGTCGAAAGACGGGCGCTGCCGTAACTTGTATATCAAATCAAATCAAATCAAAAATATTTTATTCAATGTAGGATACGAAATTTTCACTTATTGAAAGTCAACATATTATTTTTTTTAAACTATATCTATCTGTGGCATTGTAGCATCAAGACTGCTTAAACTCAAATAGGTTTTATTCTGTAAGTTATAAAAATTATATTTGAATAGGTACGTCATGAGAGTCAAGACAGGAAGGTAGGTAGTAGTAGGTTAGAAGGTACCTATAATTATCTCTTAGTCACAACGCAGACTCCTCAGAAAAGAACAAGCAAGAAACTCAGGGATTGCTCTTTTTAAATAAGTATTTTTACAATTTATGATTCGACAAAGAAAAAAAAAGAATAGACTGGATGTCGCCGAGCGATTCATATCCATGCATTCTTATCATTTAGATAGCCTGAAAATTTTATAATAGTCTTTAGCACCGATTTATCTTATGATTAACTGGTGCGCCTTTAACCACAATCTCACCTGATGGAAAGTTACGATGTGGCCGAAGATGAAGCACTCAATCTCAGTAGCAACCTATTCACCCTGCTCTTGAAGATGCTAAGGTAGGATTCAGGATAGACTGACGCCGGAAGGGAGTTCTATGCTTTAACATGATTTTCATCATTTCGTCATTTAGATGACGACAGATAAGTATTTAATATAAAAAACCGCACTCAAATCGGATTATGCATTACTGAGATACATCTGGACAAATATTGGCCACACATACACACACACACATAAATGCCGTCAAACACACAATACCCATCGTTTTTCGCCGAGGGTAAATCAAGCTTCAAACTTATAACATCCTTGTTTTTGCTTCGGGGGTCAAAAAACAATAAAAACAGCATCATTCAGAGGTAACCATGGGTAAGTAACAAAATAAATAGGAATATCCGGGGTCGCACTGTGTCCAGGTCAAAGATAAGTGACTCCTCTTGACCTTTGTTATCCGTTATCATACCTATGCTCTCAGTTAAAAATATATTAACATGTCACTTTCCTTTCCGCTGCTTATCTAATTTATTTATTTAGTTATCTTTAGGTACACTACGGCCTATTATTAAGGCCTATTAAAATTACATAAATAATAGGCAAGAGACTATTATTTGTGTAATTTTTTTAAACAGCATTTTGTGCACTCCCTGCGGTAGGTAAGGTAGGTAGGTAGGTAGGTAGGTACATTGTAGTGCCTACCATTTTACCGTTAAATTGTTGTTTTAAAAACGAATCATAGATTGATTTTAAGGATATACCTTGAGGCGAGCTACTTGCAAGATTAATTGAAATAATGAACAATCAGCTTGTACCATATATGAAATCAAAAACGGGTTCACTGCAAAGGTACCCAAACGGGTATCTCGAGAAAATAATTTTAAACAAGACCTTGAATAGTGAGTGTTTTCATATAAACAATTACCTATTACATACCAGCCTCTGATATATACTGCGATGGTGTAGGTGAATGAGGAAATATATTGTCGCAATATTATGTGAACTTGTGAATTACTCATAAAATTAACTATTCAAAACAACATCCTCAATAAAAATAATCAGCCAAGTGAGAGTCGGACTTGCGCAGATAGGGCTCCTTACAAGAACAATTTTTATTTTATATTTTCGACAGACTCTAACTGATATTGTAAATGCGAAAGTTTGGATGTTAGTTTGTTTATTTGTTTGTTCGTTGCTCAATCACCGCGAATTTTGTGTAATATTTTTTATAATGATGCTGTTGATTCTGTATTATCAATAAAATAAAATAAAAATATAATAAAATCCCGAAAAAGTGAGTAGTTCCCCCGGGATACGCGATAAACTTATTCTACGCAGGGGAAGCCGCGGGCGGAAAGCTAGTTAGTTTAGATTTCAAAAGGCTTTCTTTTACCGTTTTATAAACCAGCTGTCAGACAGACGGATATCCATTGGGATCGATCGAGCAGAGAACCCTAAAACACTGCCTAATAAAAATCATTTATAGGTAGTATACAACTACATACATATTCATCCACACGTCTGAGGACTTATTTTTCAATATATTTATGACGAATAAGTCCTTTATGTTGATAACTACCTACCAATTCTTTTGTGATATGAAATGGGAATATACGTCAGATTTTTCCTTCCGATAATCAGATTCGACTGTCTGATCAGACGTCGGAATGCGTTGGAGCCATACTTTTGTTTGAAGAATAGTACAACAATAGTGATCCGATAGTCGGGTCGGACGTTCGAATCGGAAACAGCGCCGAGGTGCGTACGATTTTATTATCGGTGTTTTCTTCTTTCGTGGCAATACGAGCAAATACTTTCAATTTTCATTTTTTTGCATTAAGTTTTTTTTTTTTTTTATATGAGAGGGCGGCAAACGAGAATGCGGGTCACCTGATGGAAAGCAATCACCGCCGCCCATGGACACCCGCAACACCAAAAGGGTCACAGATGCGTTGTCGGCCTTTGAGCAAGGTGTAGGCTCGTTTCTTGAAGGTTCCAATGTCGTACTCGTTCGGGAATACCGCTGCCGGAAGTCCACTCCACAGGGTGGTCGTACGTGGTAAGAAGTTTCTTGAGAAACGTACAGTGGTAGGCTTCCATTCATCCAGGTGATGTGGATGGAAAAAAGTAAATGCAATAGATACCTAACAGTAATTCGTCGTCCATCTGCTATCTATCTGCTGCGCATGCAAATACTCGGGATAATAGCTGCAGAACGACTGAGTTGGTTGAGAAAAAATCTGACGGAAGAATCGGACGTGTATCGAGTGAATACCTACGATCATATAGTCTGATCAGACAATCGGAAACACAATCGGACGTGTATCCCGGCCTAAACCGACTCCAAAAAACAAGGAGGTTCTATGTTCTTCTGTATGTATTCAATACAATACAAATATACTTTATTGCACATCAGAAAAGAAAATACAGTTTCAGAAAAGTGGTAAGAATAGAATGTACAATTTGGCAACTTTATTACTAAAAGCGATCTCTTGCTACTTGTTAGTTCCCTTTTGTATTGTTATCTGTTATTGATTTAAAAAATCTATAGTTGGTTGTTTTCATGCCCTTCCAAGGCTTATAATACTTCAATTGCTTTCAGCCTGAAGAACCCGAAAATTCCGAAGACATCCCTAAGTCAGACGAAGCATACAATATCGACATAGCTGGCTCCACAACACTGTGGGAGGCCAGGCCCCGACCCACTAATAGTGCACAGGTATGTAAAACATACATGCGCCGCATGCAAAGACTATCATCCCACTGCAAGGATATAGGCCTTCCCTCGTACACGTGGGAGTATGGGCCGTAATCCACCACGCTGGCCTAATGCGGGTTGGGGACTTCACATGCCTTCAAATTTCTATTTCTCAGGCATGCAGGTTTCCTCACGATGTTTTCCTTCACCGTTTAGGAGCAGTCGGATAACTGCATATAAGTAATTTAATTAAATTTAATACTAATTGCTACCTGCAGTCATATCGGCATATGGCGACTTTATCACTAAACGCGATCTCTTCCATGCAACCATTGGGTATAAATAAGGACAGTGCATTTGAAATAGGTAGGTTGTGCGGTATTAAATAGGGATGCAGATACAAACTATGTGAATAAATTTCATATATGTATTTTTATATTTATTTATTTAAAGGCATACACAAGAAGTATCACGCTTTACATCTTTAATAATAGGTATCTAAAAGCCATGGCCACCACTTCGACTCCTAATCGGTTTGGTGCTGGTGCTGTCGAAGATGGATAACATCACGGTCTGTGGATAACATCGCGACACCCAAGGCGTGGACCGCTAGGTCACCCATATTTTCGCCAATTATTAATCGATTTTGATGATTGTTTTTTGTTTTGGTACAGGTATTACCAAGACGATCCCATACAATTTTGGTCAAGATTTGATGATGCACTGCGGAGATAGAGGGTGGAACCTTACTGAAGTCGTTTCTATAAATTATTTAAATGTACCTTACTTATTTAAACAATAAAGCGTATTTGATTGATTGATTGATTGAAGTCGGTTGTTTTTGACGGTTCAAGAATATCTGTAGGTGTACCTATAATTGTACCTATAGTGTCATTAGATTCGACTCTTTTCACCACCGTGTGGACTCACCAGTGAAGCACTAGTTTCCTATTAGCGAAGTTAAGCAATGTCTGGCTTGATCAGCCCTTGGATGGGTGACCACTAGTAGCATTTTAATACGAGTGTTTCCGTGCTTCTGAGGACACGTTAATTAGTCGGCAAGTGGCCTACAGGGGCGCTTAAAAACAGTGTCTGCATTGGTCACTAATCTAAAGAACCCTCTCTCAGTTAGAGGAGGCCAAACAGCAACGTTAATAGCATTGTTGTGTTCCGGTTGTCAGAAATTCGATAGCGAGTTTCCGGGTCAGTACGCTTCCACCTTCGACATCATCTTCAGTGATTGAGGTCAAGTGCTAACTCCTTGTGAATAAATAAAAAAAAGTCTGTGCCCCAACAGTAACAAATGTTGATAGAATTGTTGTGTTCCGGTTGTCAGAGATAAGATAGCCAGTCCCCCAAATGTGTTGGGTTTTCCGGGTCGTTACGCTTCCACCTTCGACCTCATCTTCACTTAACATCAGGTGTGATTGAGGTTAAGTACGAACCCGTCATGCATAAAGAAAAAAAAAAAAAACAGTGGGGACTTGTAAGGCTGTTGATGATGACTGACCAGTGGTACCACTTAGGAATTGTTATTCTCCATATTATCATAATAGCAATCAGTAGTTCAATTGGTACAAATGAATAAGTTCTTCCAATACGCAATACGCAAGTTTGACGCAAAAGTCAAGCCAAATTGAGCAAGGAGATCATCGGCCGAGTTTAGTGGTGCAGTGAGTGGCGCACTGACCGGAATGTGAAAGTGCCAGCGCCTATACTAACAAAGATTTGAATTTGCGTAGCGCATCGTTTTTATTAATCTATTCCCAATTTTTTTCTTCTTTGACAAATGTAAACGGCCCATGACTGAAAAAGGTAATTAATAAATTTTACTAATTCTCCAAATGAGAAACTCACCATTGATATACGACGACCCATTGGTGTAGTGGATAGTGACCCTGACAGCGAAACCAAGGGTTGTGGGTTCGAATCTCGCGACGGGTAAATGTTTGTGTGATGAATATGAACATTTATTCCTGAGTCATGGATGTTTATAGAAATATTTATGTATGTTTATCCGTTATCTAGTATTCATAGTACAAGCTTTGCTTAGTTTGGGACTAGATGATTGGTGTAAATGTCCAAAATATTTATATTTATTGACATATAGGTAAGGAAAGATGTGCGTCAATTACCCTGATGGGTCCTAAGTGGTAATTATCAATATTCTTACTTGATTTTACTTATATAATTTACGTAATATAAAAAGTGAATAGGCATTTACTGGGTGCGTGTGATAGATCTTCGGCTACATCGTCACTTTCCATCAGGTGAGATTGTAGTCAAACGCGAAACCAGTTTTTAAGAAAAAAAAAATTAAAAAAAAAAATCAACAAACAAGTTGATAAATAAGCATTGAACGCTTGCTGTACTGTTAGTGTAATATTTACCTGTTTATTATCTAAACTGTTTTTAAATAAATAAATAGAATAAATATTTCGGACACTTACCTACACCAATCATCTAGTCCCAAACTAAGCAAAGCTTGTACTATGGATACTAGATAACGGATAAACATACATAAATCCATGACTCAGGAATAAATGATCATATTCATCACACAAACATTTAACCATCACTAAGACACCGGAGATGGTATGTTTATAAATTATTTACTTTAACATTAATCATACGACATCTATTGGGCATCCATTATCACGACTAATATTTGTTGGTAAAATACGTGTGCAGAAGCAAATTAAAGCTTTACGTTATCTCCTCTCCGTGTAACTGGGTCTTGTGCATACTTTGCCCACTAAACGTACAGACAATAGACCTTCAGCTGTTCTAAATCCTAAAAACTAATCACCTAGGCTAGGAGGCGCTTCAATATACAGTTCTGTAAAACGTCCAAGTATACAGGCTAGATCTAACAGTGCAGTGCCACTGCGTCATTGATTTACGTACATAATTCATCGCAGCATTAACGTTCATCAGCAGGTATAATAATAAACACCCATAAGTCTCCTTCTTTTAAACAGATAAATTGCCTTCGGGTTCAGTTTATTTCTCACTTAAAATAACAACGCAACCAATTCACAAAGTCATGACTATACTTCACCATTTGCCCAAACAAATACTACCCGACCTTGGACTGGAAAGCGCCACACCACGACGCTACGGTCTTCTCATATGTACTTATAGATATAAGTAACAGTAATATAGCAGTAATACAACTTCATTTATTTGTAGGGGACATAAATAGTCTAGGTAAGTAACATATAACCGCCGCCGTGGCTGAATGTGAACAACATTGGGTTTACGACTCGGAGGTCGGGGGTTCGATCTCCAGCGGGGTACATGTTTAAGCACTCGGTTTGGTTGGTGGTAGAGCATTTTAAATGTCCGCCTTGCTAGCTACCACCATCTTATTTAAATCTGCCGCCAAGCAGCAATGTTAAAAGCATTGTTGTGTTCCGGTTGTCAGAAATAAGATAGCCAGTCCCCCAAATGTGTTGGGGTTTCCGGGTCAGTACGCTTTCACCTTCGACCTCATCTTCACTTTGAGGTCAAGTACGAACCCGCACAGCCCAACTTACAACTTCAAAAGGAGATTTACCTACTTACTTAACTTTAAAGTCTATGAAGTAGACTACATCCAGCTGAAGACGAAGTACCTTGTGAGGCCTCCCTGGATTCCAGCCCCTACGTCCATTTTAAAACGTTTGTGTTGTGGTTTGAATACCCACTTATCACATGGACACCTTCATAACGGGGAACTTCTGGGCGAAAGGCGTCGTTGTCCGGCGGTTTCGTGGAAGCCTGCAAAATAATACGCCAGACAGCACAACGATCCTTGCCCAACTATTAAAAAAAGATATTATTATGTATGCTAGTCTGTATTTTATGGGTCTTAGTTGCCTGAAAATAAAGTTATTCGTGGAACATTTTCGAAATAGCTTAGGTAACCTATCTAGTTTTAAAAAAGATAATCACATGTCTCTGATGATGTGGAACACTAAAAATTGCTATATTAAATAACTACTAGACGGGCGTCATGTGTTTGACGTATTGTATCTCAGTAATGCATGATCCGATTTCAGTGGGTTTTTTTTTAATATTTAAGACTAAAAAATTATATCAAATACCTTCTCTTATGTAGAAGTCTATCCCACTCTATGTTTACGTTCTTTGAAATCAGATACTTTTTTTCTAAAAGTTGGCAACCCTAGGTATGATTGAGATTATAAATATGAAGTTGCATTTTTCTTTATAATTCTTTTAATTTGTGCATTCTGACTTTTGAAGCTTAATAATGGCAGAATATTGTGCAGCAAAAGTTTGTGATGGTGTACAAGTGAATGGAAGTGTAAATTAAAGTGCATAACGAAGCTTTCGGGTTCCCACAAGAAGCCGCCGAAATTTTTTGTAAAGCACTTTGCCACTTTACTGAAGAATGACTTGACTGTGACTAGACTCTGTATACGACGAATTACTTGTTTTGACTGAGACTGACTTATAAACTAAAGAAATAAGAGAAATAAGACATGGCTGTATGGGCTTAGATCCCTTTGCCTTCTCCGAGAGGAGTAAATAAAATGAAAAAAAATAAAAATGAAATAAATGACACAACTATATCCGCTTTCATCGATTCTAGCGACTTAAATACGACTTACACCATCCTGTACGTAACTACATTGCAGTTGAACTACTGACTGTTACACGCTGTGTCCGATGTTGCGCCCGCGCACATTTGGCTTAGGTACTTCTTTAGCGTGCATTCACCTTCAAGGTCGTCGAGATGGCTTTCCTAAGAGACGATTAGCATAGCAGCTTTGTTATTGTAATGTGTCTGTCGTCAATGGCGTCACTTCACACTCCTCTGCATGGAAAGATCTATAACAGATTTCAAAACAGGAGGTCTCTACTTGTTCCATTAGCAGAGTGTAATTAGGAGGTTACCACATGCACAATAATAGTAACAAGAATAACAATAAATAACAAGTTTACCACTTGAAAAGCACTTCACAATTACCTATATACCTACCTATTAATTTAATCCAGACCATACTATGACACAATGACAGACACAATAGATGTTTTATTGATATATACGTCAAAGGGCAAGTTGTGTGTGTCCAGTGTTATGGCACAATGCTGAAAATAGGGAGATTTTGAATTGGGGTGAAACAATGTGAAGCAATTGCCACACCGCCTCCGTGGCTCAATGTAAGCAACATTGGGTTTACGATTCGGAGGTCGCGGGTTCGATCCCTAACCGGGTACATGTTTAAGTACCTACTCGGTTTGGTTGGTGGTTGGGCATTTTAAATGTCCGCCTGGCTAGCTACCACCATCTTTTCCAAATCTGCCGCCAAGCAGCAATGTTAATAGCATTGTTGTGTTCCGGTTGTCAGAGATAAGATAGCCAGTCCTCCAAATGCTTCCACTATCGACCTCATCTTCACTTAACATCCGGTGTGATTGGTGGATTGAGGTCAAGTAAATCCGTTCCGGTCAATCCGTTGTGCATAAAAAAAAAGCGACCCAACGAGGAATGTCTCCGATGTGATTCAGACCATTTGGTTAGGATTGATGATACACTCCGGAAATGGAGGCCGGACTAAGTGATAAATCTACGAGTATTTGCCTGCAAGTCATTTGAATCGTTTATTGCCCGTGGTCCGATCGCCGAGTTCTACTGATCGATCCATGGGTAATTTTTTTTGACTGTGGTTCTATCAATCGGACCGTTTTACCTAATCATCATCATCATATACACACATGGACGTCCACTACTGAACATAGTCCTCCCCCAAACATTTTCAGAGCGACCGATCAGAATTACGTAACTTAGTTCATTTGAATTACTCAGTTGACAGTGAACTTTAAAAATGGGCGTCCACATTTATTGTATTGTACTTACCGTATTATACCCTTGAGTTTCTTGCTCGTTCTTCTCTGGGGAATCAGCTTTGTGAATGAGCAATAATGTCAAAAACTTTAATAATAAGATAAAACATGTGACGTTTTCAAGTAATAATTTTTATCCTATACGAAATAAATATTTTTTTTGATTTTGATTTTTTATTTAGTACTTTAAATTTCCGCCTGCCTGGAACGTTTAATTAATCCCTCGGGAACTACTCACTTTATCGGGATAAAAAAGGTTTTGATTCCCAGGCAGGCCATGTACCAATGAGTATTTAAATTTAATTTAATTACTCATGTGTTTTTATCCGACTGCTCTTAAACGGTGAATCGTGAGGAATATATTCAAAGTCTTGTGAACTCCCCAACCCGCATTGGCCCTGTCAGCGGGCCCGTCCTCCCTCATTATAAGAGGGAACGTCTATATCCCTGCAGTGGGATGTTTACGGGCTTAGATGATGATGATTATGACGTGTATCTATTATATTAAATTTCTATATTATAATATTTATATTATAATATAGAAATTTTTAATAGCGATGCAGATACAGACTACGTGAATTTTGAATATAGTTTAGTTTATAAACTGAACTATATTCAAAATTCACGTAGTTTGTATCTGCATCCCTATTAAATATCGTACAACCTACCTATTTCATATGTACTGTCCTTATACCCAAAGGTTGACTGGAAGAGATCGCTTTTAGTGATAAAGTCGCCAAATTGTATATTCTATTCTTACCACTTTTCTGAAACTGTATTTTCTTTTCTGTTGTGCAATAAAGTGTATTTGTATTGTATTGTATTGTTTGATGAGGTTCTACTTATATACCAAATTCCGTCCAAATCCGTTCATCCGTTTCGCCGTGACTAAACAAACAAACATCCAAACATTCGCATTGTAGTAAATAGTATTAAACACAAGCTTTTAATACTCCGTCATGATTATCACATATTATTTTAGTACAAAGACGTGTAACATAAAGTCCATCAAGGAGTTCCAGAGACAAACTTCAGACCCTCATCATCATGTGTAAGACGACCTGTTTGGTGTAGTGGTTAGCAACTCTGGCCTCTATACCAAAAGGTTGCGGGTACGAAATCCGCTAGGGGCATAATGTTTGTGTGATGAATACGGACATCTGTACCAGAGTTATGGATGTTTTCATTTATAATAAGTATTTATTTACAAAAAAAATGTATTTATGTAGTATATCAACCATCTGGCATCCACAACACAAGCCTATAGTTGCTTACTGTGGAACTAGATGGCGCTGTGTGTATGTCTGAAGATATTTTATTTTAATTTTATTTTAAGTGTAACGGAAAGTGGTCATGGCATCAAAACAAACTAGCGCAAATTCCAGTCCTTACATCCCGGCTCCATCATCAGATCAGCTCGATGGTACCATAATATTGCATTGTCATCGAACTTGTATAAATATGCCAAATTTCAACTCAATCAGATGGCAGGAAGTGGTTGAAAAATGGTTTGTAATATTTCTATTGAAAAATAACTTGCATACCAACATTGCAAGCTAAATAAAAGCTTGTAAAAAGGGGTTATCATTTTTACACTAGATCTTGTTGCGGACAATCTTTGAACTAAAATATATACAGGGTGAATTTGAATTCGTGTAAGTGTAAATACAAAGTCGGTATTTGACCGAGTTCCCATTGATTTCAAACTCCCGGATTAACACCAATGAAGAGGTGCAATTTTGATTAGTAGTATAATATTTAAGTCCATGGAAGTGTCGTCGAATTCGATATAGCAATCCATACAATACTGAATGAGTTTTTTTTCCGTAAAGAAAAAAATAGGGCATATATAAGTGAAATAGAATGTATTGGCATAGGCAGTTTAATTATTTTTTTTTTCAAAACTATCTTCGAGTAAAGCGTTAATTGTGTCATTTGACGGTCGCGTTCGTAGCTTATACCACAATATTACATCATTAAATTAATTAAATAAAACTTGGAGAAAATATGAGTTCCAAATAAATTTCGCGTGGTACGAACCCTACGACTAGCGCCAGTCGCATATCATATAAAAAAAAAAAAACTAACTATGCCAATAACTACTCTTTCGGCTTTTTGGCGGGAACTCGGCGAGTGAAGTAGCATTTTTCTTTATAAGTCTTAAAATTTGTGCATTCTAACTTTTGAAGCTTAATAATGGCAGAATATTGTGCAGCAAACGTTAGTGTTGGTGTACAGGTGAAGGGAAGTGTAAATTAAAGTGCGTAACGGAGCTTTCGGGTTCCCACAAGAAGCCGCCAAAATCTTTTGTAAAGCATTCTGCCACTTTACTGAAGAATGACTTGACCGTGACTAGACTCTGTATACGACAAATTACTTGTTTTGATTGAGACTGACCTATAAACTGAAGAAATAAGATAAATAAAAATTTTCACTCGAAACTGGCAGTAATGCCCCTCGACAATGAGGTTGACTGGTTGCCATCCTCAAAAATAAGAAGAAGAACTACTGTTTCACTTACTTAATATGCCCAAAATTTTTCCTCTAAAAAACTCATCCAGTATAAATAACACTGCCATCGACTCCATTGCAGTAGTTGATCACCTTGTGCTAGAGGCACCGTGGGCCATATAAACACACACGCCAGTTTTGTAACCCATGTCTGTGAATGTTGGCATTACCTCGATCGAGATCTGTCATAATGTAATTTGTTAGGTAGTATATACAAGGCGGAAGATTTTTCCTATGTAATATCAATAGATCTTTTGCACAGCCTGGTCAAGAAATGTTAAAAGGTAGTGAGGGCGCTGTCTGTACCTTAACTGGCAATACTGGAGCTTCACAGTTAATCACAAGTTACTATTGAGTGTTTCCATGTAAAATAAGAATAAGAATAATTTTATTGGATACAGAAATAAATAATACAGTAGGTACAAAATAGCGATGATAGCTACTGTAGTTGGAAACTGTAGCGTAGCTATAAACGCCCATATCCAAAGCGACAGCGTACCAACGAATGTATTGTTATACTTAGCATTATATAAAATAAATATTGTAACACAACAAAACTAATAAGTATAACAACACAAATAAATGTACAGTCAGAAACAGATATACTGCCGGCCTGCATAATACAAATTAAAGTTTTCTCAGGAAATGATGAGCATATTTCGATATTTCTTTATTTAGTTACAGCAATTACTGAGTTCCACCCTAAACAAAAAGTGCTATCGAAAAATATACCCAATTTCCTGGGAAAACTTAACTTGTATTATTCAGGCCGGTACAGGTATATCTGTTTCTGACTGTACCTAGTTCTTCTATTTCCTTTTGTTACTCTTTTTGGCCAAACAATACTAGTTTTTTATTTAATTAACCATAGACGCAAAAAGATGGGTGTGTGTGTCTGTCTATGGCTCCTTAGCTCTTAAACGGGTGAACCAATTTTGATGCGGTTTTTTTTTGGTGGCAGGGCATTTTAAAAATGTCTGCCTGCCTAGCTACCACCATCTTATCTAAATCTGCCGCCAAGCAGCTAGTTGACAAGTCGAGTGTTCGTCAGTAGTATCCAAAGAAACCTAATCAACCGCTCCAAGCAGCGTTATTTTTGTAAAAGCGGACATTTCCGCCTAGGCATTCAATAACTTGGCTAATTAACCATCTGCCCATGACATTGATCCCCCAGGCCCGCTTACCGCTTTCAATAGACGACGGATGGAAAGAAATTTATAAACGTGTCTAACGCCTACAATAATTTGACATCGCTAGATAGTGTACACTTACGACATTTAAGAGTATTGCTATTGTAAAAAACCAGGCGTTTACACTCTTAAATCTAGGCACATGACAGAGTGTCAGACCAAGTTAAACCATTTCATGCACTTTTGTAACTCTTTATCTATCTAAGCTATAGATTTGCCAATAGAAATTTTACGTAGACCGAAAATATAGCGGAGAAAAATTTTGCAATCTAGTATCTAGTTTATTAATTTGGATACCCTACATTAATTTCGAGTTTAACTTTGCTTACTGACTGAACAAAAAGTTAGATAAAGTAATTAGTTTTTATCTTCAATATAATTCAAGGCAACTTCCATTGTTTTCGAACAATAACTAGTTAAGTAATTAATTATTAAGCAAACAATAAATTTTAATTATTACCTCATAGGGATACTTAACTTGATTTATAACGCTATAAATTATTATCTCTCTCTCTACAATTCAAATTATTATACGTCACTATAAATCTTACGTCTATATTAACCTTATAGTAATACAAAAAAATATTAAGTATAAGTTACCTTTCACCGATTCAGAACAAGAAGAGCCTTTTCGCTGAAAGCACTACATAACGACAATGCACCAGATCGATTCTGACAAAATTTCTAAACTAAGAGTAACTTTAATGTGGTGCCATCTCTTTCTTCCTGGAGTAATGAGAACGAGATTGTACCAAAGTATAATATTTATTTATATTTAACACTTTATTGCATATAAGTATACAAACATACATTGAACAAACATAGGACAGAAATTACAATACACAAAAGGCGAGCTTATCTCTGTAACACATTTCTTCCAGCAAATCCTCGGAAGGAAAAAACCAATCGAAAGTTTTTTTTTATTGCAGACAAAGAGCGATACTTAAAATATAGAACAATACATTAACAAAACATCACTGTTATTAGGAATACAATTGACAAAAGACGAAAGATTAAGATTTATAGCAATGGTTTGATTACAAGGACTAGCTCATAATATAGCGGAATAATTTTATAAGACCAAAAAATATATAGATATTACACACAATAAATACATCATATAAAAGCCTATATACTAAAATACATATTAATAAATACTTACGTATAATATATTATATAAGATATTAAATATCTACTTATATACATATATATAAATAGGCTGACTGAGTTACTGAGACAACTTGAGATAGTGTTCCTTTAGTCGAGTTTTAAAAATGGGTAGGGATTGGCTATCGCGTACATCAGTGGGAAGTGCATTCCATAATCTGACGCATGCATGGAGAAGGAGTAATTGTAAAATTCCGTAGTCGGAGTAGTAGGAAAGCGTAGGAGGGAAGCCATGTGAGAACGAGAAAGTTTGGAAGGAGAACACATGAAATGGAATCGCTCACTTAAATATCTCGGCGAAGATGGATTAAAAAGAACTTTGAAAAGAAGACACAGAATATGACTCTCTCTACGTAGTCGAATAGATAACCACTTGAGTTGAGATCGAAACTGGGAGACATGGCGGTTGTATAAGTTGCTTAGGATCGAATTAAAGTTATTAACCATGTAATCCACATTAAGCGATTCAAGAACATAGGATAAAAAAACAAGATCGTGGTATGAGAAACAGGAGGAAAGTTGACCATGAGCACAGACCAAGCCAGGACAGGAAACTATCATGAGGTCACGGAGAGAAAGAGTAGAATTAAGAGCATAATGAGTAGTACGTATTCGAGAGTTCTGGACCAGCCCCGGGCCCTCCCCCTAAAAAAAGGTCACCACGGTGTGTTCCCCCTTTCACGGTCTCATTGGCGGCTTTAATTGGGTCGTTATTGACGGATTTGCCAGTTAACTTTGTTTGCTAATTATAATGGCTAGTAAAAAATTGTCCTTATCTAACCTAATAATAGGTTCACACATAAATCAAGTGGACGATAACTCCTCGGCTTTTGGCGCTTTTGTGTACCTACAACTGATACAAGTCTGAACTTGTTCATGGTAAGCATAGCGATTACAGCAGGTGTATGTTTTTAATATGGAAAAAAATTAAATTTATTGTCAGCAATGAAACTGCCTTTCCATTATTCTTTTATTTAGTTTTCTAATTTATGATCAATTTATATTTATGGCAGTAGTCGACAAAAAACATGCACCTTTTACGGTGAATAGAAACTTCGTAATTTAAGTTATTTCATTATAGTATACCATTTTTTCCTAGTAAGATTTGGAAACAGGTGAGACTTTTTTGCTCGTCACGTTGGAATGTGTACGCCTTTAGATGAAATGATAACGATCACCCACTGTCAAATTTATTTATGTTAGTTATTCTTTAGATCGCCATCTGCGGCATACGCAGTATTTTTTCTTAATTTTTTAATTCGATTCAATAATAAATATGTAGGGTTAATTCTTAATAGCTACTACGTATGTGGTATCACCACTCTACCTGGATAGGGTATTTAAAGCGAGACGGCTTGTACAGCACCACAGTCCAAATTCGATCGCCCGCCTCGCCTCGAGACACAGTCGTACATTTCATAGTGAAAAGTGTTAAACTACGCTTTCTGTCATGTCGGTAAGTTTTTGTCTGTAACTACATTGTTTATGTGTTGTCTACTTTACCTGGACGATCTGTTTCGATGCAATTGCTTGACCTAACCTTCGTTTTCTGCTCGTTTCAGACGTCGATTCCTGACAGTGATTACACCTTTAAGAACTATTACTTTCCTACTGCCGATCTAAGCGACGATGATGAAACTCAAGATCCTCCTGCCTTGAAGGTCAAGCAAAACATTGCTAAGAGAAACATTGATTGTTTCTTTGAGAAGCCCAAGAAAAAGAGGGTCCGACTACAGTCTTCCAATATTGCCCAAGCTAACGGAGAAGGAACTTCATACATTTCATCGAATAATGATGACGGATCCTCAGCGAGTCATCTCATTAAAATAGAAGTGTATGAGATGAAAAAGTTGAAAGATGTTCAACCAATTGATTACTGGAAATATGCAGATGTTCGTGTTAAATATTACGCCTCAGAAGACGACAAGCATTACCGAAATGTAAGAGATTTAATTTACAATATAACAAAACAGGTGGCAACGAAGACCGACTGCACAAAGTACTACATAACAGCGGATAAGAAATAATTCCTGGAATAGCCCGTTTCTTGCGACTCCCAATAGAGCAACGTTATAATTTATGGGTTTCTTCTTAGCACATTAACTGTCGCGACGCAGACTCTACTGAAAAACAGCAATAAATTTTTCGTTCCCCACCGTTTTATACCTGTCTATAAGATACACCTCATATAAGCCACATGCCACCGAGAGATACATTTGTCTAACGCAGGCAGAAGGATGGCACACTTCGAAACTCAATACGATGACCAACTGGTACGACTGTGTCTCGAAGCCGAACAAGACGAAATCGACCGACAACTCTATGAACTCTACGATGATGTCGCAAACCAAGGACCAACAAAATCGTAAGTTTTTTTTTCCCTTGTTTTTATTGTTATGATTCTATACCCGAACGAGTAACTTGTATGAACATGTACCAAACTAATGTAGAGGGGGCGAGTATGGGTCGGTATATAAACGAGTTGTTCTGGGGTATTGGTATCACTAACAATTAATTCGTAGTTTTGAATTTAGAACAATGTTGTCTTTGTCGACTGATGAAATACTATCATTAAATAAATTACTTATAATAAGTAAATTTCATCGTTGTATTAGAATGTGGTATATTAGTCACAAACTGCCTAATGCCATGTTGGAGGACTTAGAGATTATGCCCTATTATACACCTTGTCGTGGTCATTCAAAAAAAAATTATGTGACTACTGGAGAGACCGATGAAATTGATGGTGTTATGCTAATGCAAGCATATTGCAAGCTGTGCAATGTGAGTATTATAATCGAGTTCTCGATTGTAATATTAATTTTGAATGTTTACTTTAACCTATACTTATTAACCTATGCACCTCTTTACAGATCGAGTTCTCAAGTTGGCGGGAAAAGAAAATCGGAATCATGTGAAGGAACTGCTTCGAAGACTCGTCGAACACTAGAATGTCAAGATTATCAAGAACCATCAACATCAAGAATAGTGCCCCCAACTGTGAGTTACTTAGATAAACTAATAGTAGAATGTACCATATGTAAAGTGTCAGTCAGCAAGCGATATTTTTCTAGCCATTTAAAGAGTAATTTACATAAAAATAATTTAATTACTGTTCACGATAACTTAGCAAATGTTCAGGTTATTGAGAGTGCATTTGGACAAAGGGTAAAAACTTACCGAATAACTTCAGACTCCAATATATTACATTTAGAAGTCGAAACGCCTGAATCATTTCTATTAGGAATAAAATCCACTTTATTACAACTGATGAGCAAATGCATTAGTGATTTAACCCTCATCAAGGTAAATTTTATTTTACATGCCGATTTTGTGCAACAAACAAAAGATTTACACAATTCTTTTGACTTTCAAACTTTTAATTATAGCTATTGCGTGGGGGATGATCCTGATAGCATAATTTCATTAATTTTTAAAGAAATTTCTGAAAAAGTTAGTAATTTTGAAAAGAAAGACAGCGGTTGGAGTTTGGAGAAAATCATATATCTTGATATGAATGTTAATAAATTTAACCCTTTACGCGGTTCCTCCTATATAGACTTGCCTCTTGATATAAAACACAAAAAAGCCATCGTAAATGTTAAAAATAATGACCAACAATGTTTTCAATGGGCTGTACTTTCCGCACTATATCCAGCTGCTCAACATTCTGACAGAGTAACGTCATATTTAAGTCATAAAAACAAATTAAATTTCACAAACATTCCTTTCCCGATGAAACTTAAAGATATTCATAAATTTGAACAGCTAAATAATATCAGCTTAAACGTTTTCGGTTTAGAATATGTTGCTAAAGAGAAAAAAAACCAAATCATTGGGCCTTTATACTTCACGAAACATCGAAAAGAAACTCACATTAATTTATTATATTTGAAAAATGGTGCTAGTAACTGTGGCCATTACTGCTACATAAAGAATTTATCTAGATTAGTTAGTAATCAAATCACTGCGAGACACGGCGCTGTTTATATCTGTGACGGCTGTTTGCTGTATTTTCCAACACAGGAACAGTTAAACAATCACTATCAGTTCGATTGTAATCATATAAAAACTGATTTACCAAATGACAAGCCGAGGAAAACCATATGGTGTCGAGAACCGCTACCTAATAACAGATTAGCCTTCAACAATTATGAGAAAAAATTAAAAATTCCGTTTGTAGTGTACGCAGATTTCGAATCATTTTTAAAGCCCATACAAACATGTAAAAACGACCCATCTAAATCCTTCACAGCCAATATACAAAAACACGAAGTGTATAGTTTCGGCTATTATATTAAATGTTCATACAATGATCAACTTTCTGTTTATAGAAAGTATACGGGTGAAGATTGTGCCCAGGTTTTTATGAAATTTCTTAAAAATGATTTAATTAACATCTGTCGAAAAAACTCCTTTCAGATATGTCCAGTGCCATTGACCACCGAAAATAATCGGGATGTGTTACAAAGTAGGGTATGTTTTATTTGTGAAAGTGAATTGAAAAATGATTCCACGGTATATTGTGATTGGTATACTGGCTTGTACAAAGGAGTTGCTCACTCGATGTGTGCTTCTAATTATAGAGCTCCCCGGTTTGTTCCTGTCTTTTTGCACAACTTAAATAATTATGATGCACATTTCATTGTTCACGCGCTGAATTTTGATGAGGGAGATATTGAAATAATTCCCCAAAACAAGGAAAAGTATATATCATTTTCAAAAAAAATTAATGTTTTAAATAATACTATGACCTTGAGATTTTTAGATTCTTTTAAATTCATGTCGTGTAGTTTGGAAAAGTTAGCACAAAATCTTAAAACTAAAGCCGCCAATGAGACCGTGAAAGGGGGAACACACCGTGGTGACCTTTTTTTAGGGGGAGGGCCCGGGGCTGGTCCAGAACTCTCGAATACGTACTACTTTACCAATTATCTGTTTTTTATTTACATTATCCTATTTTGATATAGAAGAGTGAAGATAATGAAACATCAGAATTACAGTTTTACTTTATTTATTTTCTAATTAAACATTATAATACAATATTGTAGCTAACTAATCTATCTGCGGGGTTGGACTATAGACACCCGGTGATAATGAAAACAATTTTTCAGACGCCCACGACGTTTCATAAACTTCTTCTTCCTGTTCCAATGACATGAGTGGGTTCGCTGGCCGCTGCAGAAATGTTAGTATAGGGGGAGGTGAGGGTCTTGAATACCCACCATAATCGTAATTGGCCCACTGGCGGAGATTATTTAGGTTTTCTTCATGGAATTCATAGAGTTGTCGGTCGATTTCGTCTTGTTCGGCTTCGAGACACAGTCGTACCAGTTGGTCATCGTATTGAGTTTCGAAGTGTGCCATCCTTCTGCCTGCGTTAGACAAATGTATCTCTCGGTGGCATGTGGCTTATATGAGGTGTATCTTATAGACAGGTATAAAACGGTGGGGAACGAAAAATTTATTGCTGTTTTTCAGTAGAGTCTGCGTCGCGACAGTTAATGTGCTAAGAAGAAACCCATAAATTATAACGTTGCTCTATTGGGAGTCGCAAGAAACGGGCTATTCCAGGAATTATTTCTTATCCGCTGTTATGTAGTACTTTGTGCAGTCGGTCTTCGTTGCCACCTGTTTTGTTATATTGTAAATTAAATCTCTTACATTTCGGTAATGCTTGTCGTCTTCTGAGGCGTAATATTTAACACGAACATCTGCATATTTCCAGTAATCAATTGGTTGAACATCTTTCAACTTTTTCATCTCATACACTTCTATTTTAATGAGATGACTCGCTGAGGATCCGTCATCATTATTCGATGAAATGTATGAAGTTCCTTCTCCGTTAGCTTGGGCAATATTGGAAGACTGTAGTCGGACCCTCTTTTTCTTGGGCTTCTCAAAGAAACAATCAATGTTTCTCTTAGCAATGTTTTGCTTGACCTTCAAGGCAGGAGGATCTTGAGTTTCATCATCGTCGCTTAGATCGGCAGTAGGAAAGTAATAGTTCTTAAAGGTGTAATCACTGTCAGGAATCGACGTCTGAAACGAGCAGAAAACGAAGGTTAGGTCAAGCAATTGCATCGAAACAGATCGTCCAGGTAAAGTAGACAACACATAAACAATGTAGTTACAGACAAAAACTTACCGACATGACAGAAAGCGTAGTTTAACACTTTTCACTATGAAATGTACGACTGTGTCTCGAGGCGAGGCGGGCGATCGAATTTGGACTGTGGTGCTGTACAAGCCGTCTCGCTTTAAATACCCTATCCAGGTAGAGTGGTGATACCACATACGTAGTAGCTATTAAGAATTAACCCTACATATTTATTATTGAATCGAATTAAAAAATTAAGAAAAAATACTGCGTATGCCGCAGATGGCGATCTAAAGAATAACTAACATAAATAAATTTGACAGTGGGTGATCGTTATCATTTCATCTAAAGGCGTACACATTCCAACGTGACGAGCAAAAAAGTCTCACCTGTTTCCAAATCTTACTAGGAAAAAATGGTATACTATAATGAAATAACTTAAATTACGAAGTTTCTATTCACCGTAAAAGGTGCATGTTTTTTGTCGACTACTGCCATAAATATAAATTGATCATAAATTAGAAAACTAAATAAAAGAATAATGGAAAGGCAGTTTCATTGCTGACAATAAATTTAATTTTTTTCCATATTAAAAACATACACCTGCTGTAATCGCTATGCTTACCATGAACAAGTTCAGACTTGTATCAGTTGTAGGTACACAAAAGCGCCAAAAGCCGAGGAGTTATCGTCCACTTGATTTATGTGTGAACCTATTATTAGGTTAGATAAGGACAATTTTTTACTAGCCATTATAATTAGCAAACAAAGTTAACTGGCAAATCCGTCAATAACGACCCAATTAAAGCCGCCAATGAGACCGTGAAAGGGGGAACACACCGTGGTGACCTTTTTTTAGGGGGAGGGCCCGGGGCTGGTCCAGAACTCTCGAATACGTACTACTATAATGTGTCCCAGACAGAGGAAGAATATTTATATTAAAGGAGCAAATTAGAGAGGAGAGTTTATTGGCATGAGAATCGCTTTTTAAGAGACAGGTATTGAAATCGCCTAGAATTACAACATGATCATATAACGGACATAAATTATTGAGTAATGAAGAGAAATAATCAATATGAAGTGAAGGGCTATAGTATACGGCCAGAAGAATTTTGTATACATACTAGGAGAAGCATGAATTATGTTTTCCGATTGTAACCGGGAAGTGAATATTGTGTAGAAGGGGGAGATGGTTTAAGGAAAGATTCTGAAACAAGTATCGCATCGACACCAGAGCCACTAAAAGATGCCAAAAGGTCAGTGCAATGACCACGAATACTTTGCGCATTAATATGCACACATTAAAATTTTTGTGGAAATTATAAAATGTCAAAGATACGTTTTCATGCAAGGCAATGAAACAAAATTATCAATATCTCCACTGACAAAGCTATCCGACGAAGAACACGTGAAAAAAATATCATCAGGGTCAATAACATCAGCCATAAAATATGATAAAAATATTTATAATCTAATAAATATAATAATATAACTGTTAAAACAGATAAGATTTCTAAAATAAAAATACAATTAGAACTATGGCGGCGCGGCCCGCTGAACAGTTTAATAACTAAAATAGTTTAAGTTTAAAGAATTTTGACCCCCATGACCCCCCGACCCCTAGACCCGCCGCTGTTTGGGAATTTGTCAGATTCTCACTGTCAGATTGCAAGGCTCAGGAAGCTAAACCCACATGGAATACCACTTCAAACAATTATGAGCCTAATATAAGTAGATGTTACCAGGTTAAAATGGGTGAGACAGATGGACGAAAGCAGCATTAGAGTAGTAGCCAATAGAAGGTAAACAATAATAGGTCAACGATTAGTCCAAATGAACGAACGAATTTCCGAACGGTCGGAAGTTATGGGATCATATTAGCAAGGGACTGAGAATGATGGTGTGATTAAGAAGAGGACTATATCAAGAATTTACAAGGGAATGAAATATGGGCTGAATATGATGTTGATGTTTATATGATAAATCATTATTTTAACTTAAAAAAAATGTTAAATACAATAGGACTTTTCCTAGAGATAACATTATACTGTAATGGAACAATAGTACGTACAGTACAACACAGGAGATGATGTTGTACAAGACAAAGCTTAGTCCTACCTTTAGGCAAAATAAATTGGATGATTGATCCAAGATCGCTCAAGAATCTACTTTGGAAATTATATAACAAACAAACAAACAAAATATTCTTTATTGTACAACAATAAGAAGCATAACACAACGATATATATATAAACGATATATAAATGCACTTGTATCTAAATACTAATAAATAATTACACTTTTAGCTATTGAGATTGCGTTCATCATCTTCGTCCACACACTTTCCATTACATGAGATTCCAAGGTGAGTCAATTATAAAAAAAATAAAAAAATAACTGCACTTATACCTAACCTTATCGTAGAAAAAAAAATTTTGAATTCTTCAGGATTTTGTGTTCAAGGTTTTAAGGAAGGCAGTCGCATGCCTCCGGGAAGGTAAACATTGTCCAAATGCTTCCAATAACAACGGTTCTTGATCCACGGCTTCTCTGAAAACAAATACATTATTATAAGACAATACAGCCTCCGAATATCCGAGCTGGTCATGGAGATTAGATTAGAAATTTCAGTTGTTAATCCTACAACCATTCCATTCATCCAGTTCATCATCATGTAAGCCGAAAGACGTCCACTACTGGACAAAGGCCTCCTCATATCCAGTTACCAACTATATAATTATTTTACGCCAACCATATAGTTAGTGATAATTCTGTATTGTATGCCTTATCTTTATTGGACTACCTTATTGAAACTAACTCTCAGGTGGACACTAGTCATAAAGGTAAAAATACATATGATAATATAATAGGTTAAATATCTAGCTTGTAAATAATGTATTAAGACTTTTTTGTAATTATTTAAATTAGTGCATGCTACTCTCTCATGTTGCTGTGCCTTCACAAGGTCCTTATTGATACAGTACACTATAATGTCATCACAACAAAACATAAGGAATGCAATAAATGATTTGAGTTTGAGTTTGAGTCTAGTATAATTTTCCTGGTGAACACAGAACTTTCTTTATGCCCCGTGATGGTCGACTATCGCCACAACATCATCATCTGCCACAGGACATTTACTGCTGAATATAGGCTTTGGGGGTCATAAATTTCTAGAGCGACTGGTTGGAGACGGTCGTAGAAGTTTGCATGCCCCTTACACTAAAGGGTGTTAATGTTTCTTCGTATTAAGCCAGTATTATTATGATTTGTTAAGAATTAAATGTATTTATAACCTATAGTCATCAGGAGACACTCTTCCATCCTTGTCTACATCTAGCTTCCTCAGCACCAGCTCTACTAAGTCTCTCACTCCCTCATCTGGATCTTCGTCGCCAGGTTGCTTTAGCAATGAATTCCTGGAAAATTCAATGCTAATAAATATAAATGATGTTTTAATTTGCTGCAACCATGAAAAATAAAGAGCATCTATATACATTCAATCATTTAAACTGATCGTAAAACAATTAAAATGCACCAACTCATTGGCTACATGCCTATTTCATTCACGAACTGTCATTTCATTAAGTTGTTTTGTTGATCGAAGCTGAAAAGTGACAAAAAGAGGCTTGGAGTATATTTTAAGCAATAACAAACATGTGGATTATTCGTTAAACTACTAAAATAAACGCAAAAGGGTCTGCTCGCTCGACCCTATTAATAGCATTTTAATTTTATATATAAATATATTTATATAATGTCTGTCTATCCCTTATTTAATATCTAAAGTTCAAACTTAAGCCTAATACTAGATATTGAGTGTAGTGCCCGACAAATTTATTTATATAAGTTGACTCACTTAAGCAGTGAAAACATTTCCTCTCTAGTGATGAATCCGTCGCTGTTCAAATCGTAAACAGCGAAGCAGTGTTTTCGCTTCTCTTCGTTGCTTCCACGAAGCAGTACACTGAGTCCCTTCACCCATGCTTCGAACTTCAGCGCTCCCTCTCCGCCGGCTGCGCCCCTCTCCCATGTCATCCACATGCGCTCAAGAATGGTCTCCTCAGTGACTAGGTCAAAGGTGGTGTGCATGACGTCACGGAAGGTATTCTGGTCTATCCCCTGAAAGGATTGAAAACTTAAATAATTATTGAAGCTAGTTTATGTCCTAGAATAGAACAAAACCATTTATTTCTTCTCGTGGGTGTCATAAAAGGCGACTATGGGACTCTATACCGAAAAACATTATAGACTTGCACGTTCGTGCACATTTCTGTATATTTCAAATGGCGAACCGTTGATGTTGTTTCATGCTTTGAACTTTTAATATTTTGAACACCTAAACATAGCTTTGACAACCCCAATTGGGATAAAGGCCGTAACGTTGGTAGTATTATTTGTTATTATTTTATTATTATTATTTAACACTTTATTGCATATATAAGTATACAAACATACATTAAACAAACATAGAACAGAAATTACAATACACAAAAGGCGAGCTTATCTCTGTAAGAGATTTCTTCCAGCAAACCCTCGGAAGGAAAAATGAAATTAAAGTATTTTATTGCAGACAAAGAGCGATACTTACAAATATAGAACAAAACATTATTTGTTATCACTTTTTTTTTTTTTATTAGAATGGGATCGCTCTTGACCTTAATCTGGACTAATGTCGAGATAAGGTCTACGATGGAACGAGCTTTCCCAGAAGATGCCTATTTAACCTGACTTTAAAGAGGAGCTGGTTATATGCGATTGGAAACACAGACGGAGGCAATGCGTTCCACTCCTTAGCCGTGCGCATGAGAAACGAAGACCTGAAACGCTTGGTCCTTATAAATGGCCCGTCAACTAAGTGCGGGTGATATCCTGCAGTAGGTACGTCTTGAATTTCGATGCACGAACGGGGATGGCGGGATCAACTCATGCAGTACTTCTGTACTTCACTGGCCTTAAGAGAGGATTTGACATAATCGCCACTTGGCGCAGGCGGGTTTGCGATCACAAACATTTTTGAGATCTCCTGACCAATGACCTGATCCCATCCTTATCTATGCCGTTATGCTCACCATCGTTCAATTGATTTAATTGGTATGCTAGTAAGTGCGGAGTATGCTGAGTGGAGTTTTGTATAAAATACTCTTATAACATAAATTCAAATAAGTGACCAGTTCCATAATTAATGAGATCGCTTTTGATTCATAGAGTGACGCATTTGGTACTAGAGCGAATTCTACGCGGAAGAAGCCGCGGGTAATAACTTGTATTATATTATGATGTATATTTAAACCATAAATCGCGCCAGTCGCTGTATTGAATCGGTTCGCAGCCCCGGTTGGTACTAGAGCTGTAAGGTGATTTGCAGCTCGAGTAGACTGAGTTTACCCATTTCTAATTAGTGCAGTTTAGGAAATCCTCAAATGTGCACCTTCAAAAATATGCAATACAGTTTACTCTGTGACACAGCTTCGTCTTATTCATATTTTGTTTAAGACCCAAACAACACCGCGTTTTAAAAGACTAGTGGCGCCATCTATTGACAAATGTAGGCAGCTTCCCCAAGTTCCTCAAATGCATTTTTTCTCGTACCTCGTGTCGTATTCGTAACAATTTTATTGCTTCTCCTTTTTTGTATTGTGTTGTGAGATAATAAATTACTCTAATATTTAAGTACCCCCCTTTTCGGCTTAAACCCTTTCCGATTTAAGATAATGTGTACTTAGAATATTCTTACGTCTATTTTGGCTGGTGGTTGCCCAATCCCCGACGGCGGCGCCGCAGCCTGCGCTGACGCCACCAGCCGCCTGTACATGCTGTATAGGGCCTCCAGCTCATTCCTGGACAAACAACAAGTTCGATCTTTATCAAAGGAAGTGCTAACCTCATGGACGGATGAATGTTCGCTTACTTTGATTTTATACAACTTTCATATTTTTTATCTTTATTACCCGACTGTCCCAGGAAGGAAGGTAATATTTTTCGACTGTATGCATGTATGTAGATTTCTATGTTACTTCCTGTAGCTTAAACTGATTGACCGATTTTTAAGTGCAACATATCGTTAGATTTGTCTTGGTTCCCAGCGTGTCATAGGAAATATTTAATAGTAAAAAATCCAACATCATCATCATTATCATATCAGCCGAAAGACGGCCACTGCTGGACAAAGGCCTCCCCCAAATCCAACATAACACATGCAAAATACAGAATATGCTGTCTGGGTTTTTTTAATTATTGATGGTGTCTTTAGAGATCATCATCTCGAGTTTATTTTATTTCCCTTAGTTGTGTTTTTCTCGGGACCTTTGGTGCAATTACGTGAAATTAAAAGATTTTACTTTTAGTCGCTAGAGAGATAAAATCTCTCTGAAATCGTTACGGTATTTCTTAACCCCGACAAAAAAACGGCGGGTTATATGTTTGATAGATAATGTGTGTCCAGTCTTTGTCCGAATGTATCTTATGCTCAGATTTGTATGCTATTTTTGTAATGAATAACTGGATACACGTTTGACCACAATCTCACCTGATGAAAAGTGACGATGTGGTCGAAGATGAAGCACGCGATCCCAAATGTCTATTCTCATCTGCTTTTAAAGATCCTAAGGTTAAGGTATTTTTATAAAACGAAGGCAATGTTTGGTGAAAATCGGTTAAGCCGTTTCGAAATTAGCTTATCTCGTTATGTCTTTCGGGGTTTTTCTAAATTTTGCAGGACATATTTATTGGTAAATATTTTTTTTATCTTCGCTTTGGGGACAATTTTATAGTTATCTGCGGGGGCAGATAACTATTAAATATATTGGTGTACTAAAATAACTATAAAACAGATGCTACGGGTAGCATGCCATCGTTTGTCGCGACGTATGAGTGAGAGTATAGGATAGTACTATATTTCTTCCAAGCTAATGAGCAGGGCAAATATTATCCCGTGGTTATGGCGCCTGTAATGCTGCTAGTGCTGTACTTTAAACAAAGTAACGTATAAATGCAGCTTAGTCTAACAATAAAAACAAATTTCATTAAGTCACAAATAAAAAATTATCCCCAAGTTCCTGGTTGGTGGAATCGTTCAAACTATTGGCCGACCCCTGAACGTGCACTAACCAGGCGCTCAAATAACTCTCTAAATATTCCATTCATCCTCATCATCATAATATTTATTTAGTTAGTTAATAGTCTATTTTATTCTTAAGTATTGAAACTGTTTACCTGTGTGCATGCTGTGTTCACATCCAGTAGGATATATTCAGTTAATTATGTCGTAAATCAAAGCCTGATTTTAAAAGAGCAACCCTTCGAGTTTCTTGCTTGTTGTTCTCAGGGGAAAATTGCATTTTGAACAAGCAGTAGCTTAAAAAATGTAAAATTGACTATTTTAAGTGTACTATGTGTACCTACACAATAAAACATTGACTTTTGACACTTTTGACATTGACTTTTGACACTTTCGCCTTCAAGCACTTGAGGTATTTTGGACGAGAGGATGCTGCGCAGTTTCCCGAAAGCTGCCCATCCGAGCTAGATTCGTCGATTGGCCTCTTTCTCGAGATTAGTGTACTAAATAGACATTAATCACTTACAACTTCGAGAATGGATAATACATGAAATTTATTTAAATATTGTTATCGACGGAAACTAGAGTACCATCCCAATTACTGTAATAAATATTTTAAATTTTACGACATAGTGTTATAGCTATAACCACACGCACTAGTACAGTAACAACAGAAACCACTTTAAAGTCCCAACGAAAAACTAGGCCTAACACTGACAACAAAATCGAAACTATTCTTTAATTTTTATCGACGTTATGTTTACAAACTCACTTGCTAAAATGCGTGCTTTTGTATAAGGCATCTAATAGCTTCTCCTTGAGTTTTCTGTGCGGCGGCATGCCGACGGGTGCCCTATGCGTCCGCCCGCCCTAGCGCGCCGATAGACACAGACTCACTGATAATACCCATCGAGGCCGTGAGTTCGCATTTTACGGGTTACTGTTAGGGTAATGTTAGACGTTCGTAAAAAATTGAGGAAGAATTCAGACGAAGGAATGCTGTGAATGCTACTTACTAAACAGTTTTATTATTCTTTTTATTGTTCCGTGTAAGTATTAAACGTTTTACTTTACTGTTTTCGACGGACTGTTTTTCAAGGTTCATTGTTGCATAGTTAGATCTTTAAAATCGCGTTTATTTTGTAGGAACTGAAAATCACCAACCGTGCTGAGTCCTACCTCTTCATCATAATTTTATGATAACCTTTTTGTTAGTCATCTGTTGTTAAATTACCTTTGTGGTGAACATTTTTATATATATTATTTCTTTATTTTGGAAAAACGAAGCCGGGGTAGTATCACTTTGTTCTCTATCTGACTGTGTGTCAAGGGCTTTCTTCTTAGAAACGGTTGAAGGTTGTAAATTGAAATTACTTCCCGGGGCCTAGAATTTTGGAATGTGCCACGAAAGGAGGTCTTGTGTTTGTGTGTAGTGAAGGCATTTATACAAAATACGAATTGAGTTCACGTAACTATTAAGAACACGCAAGCTAGGTACTCTCATACTAAATAGTTCGATAGAGCTCCATTAAATATAATAAAACTACGGCTTCGCCTGCATGGAAGAAGTTTATCGCGAAAATTTGTTTATCCCGCAGGAACTACTCACTTAGTCGGGATAAAAAATACCCTATGTTTTAATCTAGGGCATGTTGTACCTATATACTAATTCAGCCGTTTCCCCGTGATTGAGCAACAAACAAACAAACAAACATCCAAATTGAATGAATTGCCTTTTTGTACAATAAAGCGTTTACAAACAAAATTCTTGGTCTCTATAATTTAAGGTTTAATTCATATCCCCGACGAAAAATTAAGCATGTTGTGTGTGTGTGTGTGTGTGTGTGTGTGTGTGTGTGTGTGTGTGCGTGTGTGCGTGTGTGCGTGTGTGCGTGTGTGTGTGTGTGTGTGTGTGTGTGTGTGTGTGTGTGTGTGTGTGTGTGTGTGTGTGTGTGTGTGTCTAGTGTTTGTCCGGTTGTATCTCAGTAAATCGTGGTCCGATTCTGCAGCGGACATATTTTTTAGCTTTTACCACAGTTTTTTGGTGTATTTGGATAATTTAATTTTTCTATTTTATTTTATGTTTAAACGCGGGGATAGGTTCTTATCCCTTTTTTATGGAAATCGGTTAAGACGTTTCGAAAATTGTTAGTTTGGTTTATCTGGATGATATTATCACTTGTTTTCGCTGAGGTTTTCTTACTACAGTTATGTATATACGAAGTTCTTTTTTTACCTCAAAGCATCGTTTTCTTGTTCAAGCACCAGCTTCATAAGTCCTAACCGTTCCTCATTTTTTGTGTTTGTTTAGAAATGTCAAATGTGAATTGAATAAATGACTACTAAGTTGACCCGAATGAATTAATCTACGTTCTTGATGTACGTCACACCTGTTATTGTAATTCCATTATGTCGTTCCTTGTCATGCAGCACAGAAAGCGTTTTTCGTGGTTTTATTAAATGTACACTCAGCTTTACCGTGGAATTGAACTTATGTTATGACTTAACTTCGATCGTGCAGGGCAGTACGTAATCGACAAAGTCGCGCGAAAACGTTGTTTTGTTGTTTTGATTATGTACCCCTCCCTTCCGTCCCCCCGTAATAATAGAACTAATAAAAGAAAAATAGGAATGTTATGTGAGTTAGTGCAAAGACAGGGAATATAAGTTTGAAGCCTACATCTATGTGTCTGTGGCGTTATATGTAAAGAGCTTATTTCTTTATTTTCGCGGGGAAATGCGTTACGCATACCGTTCGCCTGGGGGACGGCGAGACGGTTATGTGGGACTCCCCTCCCTAGCCACCCGTAGCATGATCTTTTCTCTCTCGACTCTTTGTAGAGTTATGGCAGTTTCCGACCATTTTTTTTACGCGGGGGAAATGCACTTCGCATACCGTTCGCTTGGGGGACTGGTGATGTGGGACTTTCCAGAGGTATACCCACTAAAACCCCTCGGCTACCTACCTCGGCAGTAGGGAGAACCTGGATACGCATAGGCGGCTTCCAAGTACCCCCAGTGCCCCTCGGGGAGGGTACTTTAGTCGCCCTCCGATTACGGGCCTCCCCTTACGAAGGGGGAGTGTCGGGGGGTAGGGAGGGGACGACGACGACGACTTGGAAGCCGTCTATGCGTACCCAGGTCCTCCCTACTGTCAAGGTAGGTGGTTTTAGTGGGTATACATTTCGAAACGGAGGGGAGTCCCACATAACCGTCTCGGAGTCCCCCAGGCGAGCGGTATGCGAAGTGCATTTCCCCGCGTAAAAAAAGGGTGGGTAACTGCCCTAACACTACAAAGAGTCTAGAGAGAAATCATGCTACGGCTGCAGAGCGATTTCTTAGTTGGTATAAGATTACAACAACCCTTTTTGCCACTTACTTGTTAAACTTGCTAATCTTCAGCATAAGGTCGAGGGTTTTCGGTGAGAGCTTATTGCTTGGCCTCAGAGACTTGGGCTTCGGTCTAGGCCGCGGCGCTGCCGGCGGGGGCTGGGCCCGGCGCTCAGCAGCCGCCTTGCTGGCGGTCAAGAAGAGGCGCACGCCACGGAGAGCGATGGCAGACGCCGCCATGCTGAGCTGCTTGTTTTGGGTTGCCATCTGGATTAAGGAACCATGAGAAAGAAATAAGAGCAGTGCCGTGTGGTTTCCGGCAAAAAGAGAATTAAACCTACCTCACGTGTTGTATAAGGGATTTTACAGGCGTAGTGGTCAGAAACCTAGATAACAATCGCTTAAGCCGTGTCTTAGATATCGGTGATATCAGAGTTCTTCTTCTTCTTATTTTTGAGGATGGCAACTAGTCAACCTCATTGTCGAGGGACATTACTGCCAGTTTCGAGTGAAAATTTTTATTTATCTTATTTCTTCAGTTTATAGGTCAGTCTCAATCAAAACAAGTAATTCGTCGTATACAGAGTCTAGTCACGGTCAAGTCATTCTTTAGTAAAGTGGCAGAATGCTTTACAAAAGATTTTGGCGGCTTCTTGTGGGAACCCGAAAGCTCCGTTACGCACTTTAATTTACACTTCCCTTCACCTGTACACCAACACTAACGTTTGCTGCACAATATTCTGCCATTATTAAGCTTCAAAAGTTAGAATGCACAAATTTTAAGACTTATAAAGAAAAATGCTACTTCACTCGCCGAGTTCCCGCCAAAAAGCCGATATCAGAGTTATTCCTAATTCCCATTTTATAGGTATTTAGAATGTAATTTCTATTGAAATTAACTAATTTAAAACTGTTTGGTGTAGCGGTTAGAAATCCTGGCTACTATACTACTAGGTCGCAGTTTCGATTCCCGTTAGGAGCATTTGTTTGTATGATAAATACGGACAGATGTATCCGAGTTATGGATGTTTGCACATTTCCAAACAAAAAAAAATGTATTCACTTAGTAGGTATATCAACCATTGTGTAATAAAACCAGCCTATAGTTGGTTACTGTGGAAATAGATGGCGCTGTGAGTATTTCTAAGGATCATCATCATTATCATCAGGCCGTAAACATCCCACTGCAGGGATATAAGCCTTCCCTCGTATTTGAGGGAGTATGGGCCATAGTCCACCACGCTGTCCCATGCGGGTTGGGGACTTCACCGTTTTAATATTGATCCGTGTTTTCATACACTAATTATTTTATGGCAAAGTTAACTTTTTAATTTAAGCATTAGATTAGCTGTTCTGAAGTTCCCCTGAAATTGCCAAACTACAATCAAAGAGCAAGTTGGAACACTATCGATGTATACAGTCGACCACAATAAGTTTGTTTAAAGAACTCTTGAGGAACGCGAGTCATGCACTCCAGGATTGCTCCGTGCCAATAGATAAACAGATAAATGACGTGTCAGAACTATCACAGGTATGTCTTTCCGCCGGTAGCAATCATATCGCTCACAACCACTTAATCCAAGGAATCAGCAAATAACGAATCAATCCAGAGAACGGCAGGGATGACTCCAAACTCCAACACCCTGTTTAAGATAATATGTCTAAGTACGGTATTACTCTCATGATGGAAAAGTGGTATAAAAGGGCCTCCACTAACGCACCCCGCATTCAATTGCTCGTCCTTATTTGACTAAGTAGTTTATAAGCATTGTACTCGATATTGTAATAATTAAATAAAGCAAGCAAGCAGTACTCACTTGAGAGGTGCGCGTATTAATAAACGAAACTCAAGACTATAATTCATTCGCCGCTGAGGCGTATTCTTCAGAAGTGATCTCAGCTGAGTAAACCTCAAGATTGGTTTATAAATTAGCACGGAGCTTGAGATAGCGTCAACTTCTTAAGGCGCATCTCGGGTGATACAGCCTCAAGACTAGTATTGAGATTGGTTTACGGGCCTAAGCAACTAGGCTTGTATTATGGATACCAGTGTGCGAAGTGTAAGTTTTGTCTCGTTTTTAACTTTACCATCGCGTTCGCGTTTACGAAAAAAGTCCCTATGAAAAAAATCGTTTTGCAAACTATCCGCTAGAGGCGCTGCACATTTCTCCATACAAATCGTCACGTAAACGTGAACGCGGTAGTAAAGTTAAGTCGAAACAAAACTTACACTCCGCCCTCTGATGGTTGATAAACTACACAAATACATTTTTTTTTGTAAATAAATACATAAATAAATGAAAAACATCCATAACTCGGCAAACACATGTCTGTATTCATCATACAAACATATGCCCCTAGCGGGATTCGAACCCGCGACCTTTTGGTATAGCAGTCAGAATTTTTAACCACTACACCAAACAGGTCGTCATTAATTAGCACAAGCTTTGCTTACTTTGGTGACTAGATGATTGGTGTAAGTGTCCGAAATATTTATTTATTTATTATTATTATTTCTTAATGTCATATAACAATAATTGATTGAAGAGATGATCGTTGATGTGGGATAGGTTAAACGGTGAGCGTGGGTACCTAAGTTACCCTGAGTTAAGGTACAGGCGGCCGCCTGTACCTAAAACTTATAACTTTATCTTCAACGTTCCGTTAAACTTAGTAATTAAACGCAAAGTTAGTTATCAACCCATTAGCGGCTCGGCGACGATGGCGGTGCAAGGTACTGGTCGGACTTAAAGCCTGTTCTCACAATCGTTTTGCATTATTATTTATAACCCCCGACGAAAAACTACCGGTGTTATGTGCTTGACTGCGTTGTGTCCAGTCTTTGTTCATGTTTCTCAGTAAAAAACGTGGTCCGTGTTGAGTGCGGTGTTTTTTGATAAATCGTTTTTCCATATTTTCAATTTATAGAGAATGTCAGCTGCAGAGAAACACGACGCCCGTACGTACAGTCATAGATAATGTAAAGAGGGGATCATATTTCTCTGTAGCTGACTGTACAGACTATTTCTAACTAACTTAAAACTTAATAACTAACTTAACGACTTTCTTGGTGGAGCGGTTAGAAACCCTGACTGCTATACTAAAAGGTCGTGGGTTTGAATTCCGTTAGGGGCGTAGGTTTGTATGACGAATATGGACATGTATACTCGAGTTATGAATGTTTCAATTTATGTATGTATATATTTACAAAAATAATGTATTTTTGTAGTATATCAATCATTTATAGTATCAATAATACAAGCCTATTAATTAGTGTGGAACTATAGATGGCGTTTTGTGTATGTTACGTTTTGTGGGTTGTCTGGAAGAGATTGCTTTTAGTGATAAGACCGCCTAATTGTGTTCTATTGTTATCATCAAAAATGATTGTAAATTATTTTGCACAATAAAGAGTATTTGTATTGTATTATATTGTATGCCCAAGGAACAAATTAGGGATATTCGATATACATCGATGTTAGGAAACTATTCGATGTAACCATTCGATACATCGAATAGTATTCGATGTTTTGCAAAGCATTTGAAATATTCGATGTATCGATGTATTTTCATGCGATATATCGAATGAACGAATTATTGAGACAGTCGCTCGGATCAAGAAGAAGACAAGTGTCATCTACTTTGTACTTTCTTTCCATTTCTTTCCTTTGTATGGCTGCATCTCTCTCTCTGTTAGATGGTCGGGCGTCCGGCCCGACCAAATCGTATCGATACGATCGTCTGTCATTAGTTTTATGCTGGCTGTTGACGAGGCTGAATGAATGGTTCATTCCTTAGCCTTTCCACTTATGGGATAAATTAATACCAATAATATACCTGCCAGTGTGTCAGTCAGATCCATGGACTTATTATTTAAACAGGACTGATAACTATCAAAAGAATCATTTAGGAAAATGATCACTATGTCAACGCAATAAGGTATTAAATTGGATGCACCATACACAAAGGCAAATCCGAGCCGAGAGAGATAATAATAACGGAGGCCGTGTGTCTCGTTCTTACATCTTGCCAGCAAAAAAAATGATTATGATCAACAGTTTTGGCTACTCAAAAATTCCATTGAAACACTTATATTTTTATGTTATTTTAACAATTATAAATAAACAAATAACATTCGCATTAATTTCTTTTCATATATTCTTAAATCAAACAGAAAACATAAATTTTTATTTCGATTTTGTTATTTTTATGGTAACCCTGAAAAGCATGTCATGTCATGGCGGCTCGGTGTGATTTTGAATTTTCTTTGCATTAAAAGTTTTTTAAAGTATTTGTTATATTATAACAAGTAAAAGGAGTAAAATGGTGAAAAAGTGTTGCGTTTATACTTGCCCAAGTGAATCCTATGGTGGGTGCAACATATCTTTCCACAGGTAAGCTAAAAATAATATTTTTGTAAATCAAAGAAGTAGGATGCCCATGAATTCTTGAAATGAGTCGAAATATGTGAAATATGTGTGATTGATTAGGGTCCTGACTGTTGTACTATTATTGCAGTTTCCCAAAAAATGAAGAAATGCGAAATAAATGGCTCACGCCGGCTAATGTCAAAACGCCAAAGTTTTTTGACAAATATTTTATTACAACATTTGTCCCAAGTAACAAATATATTGTGGTCACCCTGTTAGACAGAGACAAACGGCCTCTACGTTACACATCCTGCTCGGCTCGTTTTTCAGCGGCGAGTACTCAGTCCTGTTTAATTAATAAGTCCATGGTCAGATCTATCTAGTCCATAAATGAAATAATGTAAGCAAAAGTATTCGATGTTAAAAAAACATCGATGTAAATGAATCGATGTATCGAAAAACATCGATGTAAGGTTTCGATGTATTACATCGAATGAAAACATCGATGTATTTTCTCAGTGGACACCCCTAGAACAAATAAAAAGTATTGGCAACAAACACCTGTCGAGGCTCGTAACTAGTACTGAATATCGTGTAGTCTATATCTCCTTACTGCGACTTTAATATATCGAGTTATTCACTGCCTTCCGTACTAGTGTGAACTGCATTACGGCAAGGCAGTATTTTTTTGTACCCTATCCACTTGATAAGCGACTTGATCAGCACATTAAATAAGCCGAAACAAGTAAGTAATACTCTCTCTCTGACTTGTGCTGAAGTGGAGGACCAACTTATAGCCGAATGGCAGGTCCGTTGGGACTGTACAGATAAGGGGAGACAGTTGTACAGGTCCCTGACATCAGGGACCGCATGGCAAAGGAGTGGTTAGAGATAGACCATTGCACATCTCAGTTCTTAACGGGTCACGGGAATTTTGAAGCCAAACTTATTATCCATGGCATTGGCCGAATCACCGAATTGCGATTGTGGCGATGGCGGACAATCATCACATCACATTTTGTGGGAGTGTGTAAACTGGAGGAAGAAACCTGAATTCATGCTTGACGGTCTGAATTCAGTAGTCCGTCCGGTGTTCTACTACGACCTGGTCTCGAACAGACACAATTTCCAAGCTTTCATATTACTGGCACTACTATTCGCGGTAGCCTTCTGCTACCGTCCCGCTCACTGCATCTAGGCGCAGTCCGTGGTGTATACAAAGCAGGGGGCCGAGCTTCACTCGACCTCCTTCCCCATAGGGTTGGCATTACTGCCGTTTGCATTTCATTGGCTACACACCCATTTGCCGAGGGGGGAAGTGGGAAACTTCTTTTCCTACTTGCACACCCTATTCCTTTCTTTAATTAGTCTGGGGTCCAAGGTAGCAATAGAATCACGTAGGGGCACCGCCTACCTTCAGTAGGCGCCGTGCAGAGTACCACTGTTGATCCTGGCTTACAGGAGTTACAGTGGGAGCAGTGTGGAGGCGGGATCTGATACTCTGAATGCTACGTGTTGGTTGACGTCCGTGCGTCATGTGAGGCTCCTCTGAAAATCAGCGTTGTAGTTATTATTACGTAATTACAACTCATGCTGAGATGGAGACCTTTTTGGCACCACTTTGCGACACCAGAAAATATGTCTAAGGAATCGAACTCTATTTTCCTTTGTGATTTTCATTTACCATGAAATTAGTTAGTTCGTAAGAAGAAAAAAAAAAATTATTTGAAATGTTAATTTATATAAGTATAGGAAGTTGTATCATGTTAGTTTGTGTGTCGTTTATTGGGTCAAATAAAATTTTTCTATTCTATTCTATTTCTATTCTAAAAGTTAATAAATAGAGAAACTAATTTATGAAGCGGATTAAACTGCTCTTAGATTTCAGGTTACGACATACAATTTCCACACACACTCACACCCTATTTGTCATTAAATGTATAAATGCAGTTTTTCTTATTACTAATATCGATGACATGACATGGTTCCTGAGAACAGATCTTCGTATGTCTTATAGTTTCCGACTTTCCCATAGTGACCGATTTCAATGTTACACGTTATATACTTACATGTTTAACCGCCTCCATGGCTCAATTTAAACAACATTGGGTTTACGTTTCGGAGGCCGCGGGTTCGAACCCTCGGTTTGGTTGGTGGTAGGGCATATTAAATATCCGCCTGGCTAGCTCCCACCATCTTATCTAAATCTGCCGTCAAACAGCAATGTTAGCAGCATTGTTGTGTTCCGGTTGTCAGAGATAATAAGATAGCCAGTCCCCCAAATAAGATGGGGCTTCCGGGCCAGTACGCTACCACCTTCGGCCTCATCTTCACTTAACATCACGTGTGATTGAGGTCAAGTGCTAACCCGTTGTGGATAAAAAAAAAAGAATTGTCCCGAGGGCAGGCATAAGTATATAATTTGAAAAAGGTAAAACCTCAGATTAAATAAAACGAAAGACCTATTGATTAAAATAGTTACAGTATACCAATGATTCATGAAGATTCTTTTGTAGAGATTTTATTTCGAAAGGCAACCTGCCGTCTCACAGACTAGGTCGATCTATCTATTGTTAGATATGAAACAGTTGGCTATTACCTTAATAGAGGTAATTTATCATCGCAATTTTGTGCTTTTACGTGCCTTTGTTCCTATCTACTTGTATTTTGGGAAGGAACGAGGCCTACTCGTAAAATAGCAGTATAGTCAGCTCTAAAGACCCGATAGTAGATAATGTGTATTCTTAGGTGAGCCTCTATACTTATTTATTTCAAATCAAAGCTATAATATTTCACATTTCCGAACAATTTTAATAAAATCGAGACATTAAACCGATATAGCATAGGGTGATTGTACCTAGGTATGGGAAAAGTGTATAGCTATTTGTGTTTGTGTGTCTGTGGAGTGCGTGTATGAATGTGTGTATGTAGGTGGGTGGGCACAGAATATATACAGGGATAAAACAAATAATTAAGTAACCTTTGTCTTCTTTTGTAGGTAATCGAGTACTTTACGAGTACTTAAAATTTTTGGTAATATTGGGTCTTTATGAAATTGGAGTTTTTTTTTCTTCGTTAATCATATGTACCAATTCCTGCGATTTTCAATGCTAAATCCAAATTTGTTTTTTATTTGGAAAATGGAATATTATTTCAAGGTTTCAAGTGAAATATTTTTTAATTTCTGAGCTGAATCATATAACAAAAAAATTTGAACAGAGCTCTTATCCATGTGCTTCCCATAATCATTTCTTAGATTCGCTGAAACTTTTATAAAGCGGTTACTTTTAAAAATTAACGCTGCCTATACTTAACTTAATGTTATCCGATAATACACATAAAGTTTAGCTAAATTTGGATTTGCCGTTCCCAAACAAAAATCATAAATGTTTGTATGGAGAAAACAGTCTTAATGAAATTCTTCATACAAAACGCCAATTTCATAACCTATATGGATAAATAACAAAAGTTCGTCAACTTGCGCCATCAATCACTACTTTTGACGACATATGAGAACATACAAGGAGACATGGATTTATGCGGATATGCCGCGAAATGCTCGAATTAGTGTGTAGTGGAAGGTACGTGTGCTCTTGCGTCACTTGCGCCTCACGCATAGTTTTTTGTCAGGGTAAATCTCATCGACAATCGCACCTCCATAAACACGCCCTTACAACAGTAAAAAGCGGGTTAATCCACCAAATTGCAATGGCATGATTTCCTTCAAATAACCCTTGCAAATCCATGCAACTATTCAAACATTGCCCATTAGTCTGATAACATCAACAATATACCAAATATTCCGGGGTATGTCTTCAGGCATTCATCAGATGCTATCTACCCACGCACGACAGTCCCCATGCATGCTTCGAATCGGAATCTAAATGAGGCACGCGATGTCACATGTTCGGGTTCATTGCTTACTCACAAACAGTATGTTTTCAGTTATTACTAGTTCTTTTTTTGCTTTGATCGTACGTAAGTAATGATTTTAGAAAATGCGTGGTCTCATAACATCGATAGCGTCTCTTGTATAGTAAATATTATTTTTGTGCATTATATTATTTATTTTCCTCTTGTTTTTTTCTCTCTCTCTCCAGAAACTCCACTCGAGCGGGTCGTTTTAAACGAAATCAATGATGGTTTTGTGACGTTCCACCTTCGACCCCATCTTCACTTAACACCAGGTGTGATTGAGGTCAAGTACCAACCCGTTGCGCATAAAAGAAAAAGTTTTGAGACAAAATAAAGGGTGGACCAGATATACCACACCATAGAATACTATGACGCCCTGAGCCTGTTACCAAATAACGTGACGGCTAGTGACATCATGACAGAGAAGATAGTGATGCTCCGATGCGGCTGTTACCAAATAACAGAGGGGAGAGAGGGAGGGGTAGTAACATTACGCCAGAGAAGATTGTGACGCTCCGAGGCTGTTACCAAATAAAGTGACGGCTAGGAATAGCACGCCAGAGAAAATTGTGACACTCCAAGGCTGTTACCAAATTAAGTGACGGCTAATGATATCACGCCAGGAACATTGTGATGCTCCAAGGCTGGTACTAAATAAAGTGACAGCTCAATAAGCGTGATGACACGACATCACTCCAGATTACATTGTGACAATGGCTAGTGGCATAACAGCAAATTATGACCTCCTAGAGACTTACCAAATGAAGCGACGGCTAGTGGTACCACTGCACATTGTGATGCGCAAAGGGTATTACCGCATAAAGCGAAAGCTAGTGGCACCACAGCACATGGAGATGCTCAGAGACTATTACCAAATAAAGTGATGGCTAGTGGCATTACAGCACATGGTGACGCTCAGAGACTACTACCAAATAAAGTGAAGGCAAGGGGCACCACAGCACATGGTGACGCTCAGAGACTATTACCAAATAAAGTGATGGCTAGTGGCATTACAGCACATGGTGACGCTCAGAGACTACTACCAAATAAAGTGAAGGCTAGTGGCACCACAGCACATGGTGACGCTCAGAGACTATTACCAAATAAAGTGATGGCTAGTGGCATTACAGCACATGGTGACGCTCAGAGACTATTACCAAATAAAGTGAAGGCTAGTGGCACCACAGCACATGGTGACGCTCAGAGACTATTACCAAATAAAGTGATGGCTAGTGGCATTACAGCACATGGTGACGCTCAGAGACTATTACCAAATAAAGTGAAGGCTAGTGGCACCACAGCACATGGTGACGCTCAGAGACTATTACCAAATAAAGTGAACGCGAGTGGCACCACAGCACATGGTGACACTTAGAGGTTATTACAAAATGAAGCGAAGGCTAGTGGCAAGCATCACAGAATATTTTGACGCCATGAAGCTGTCACCGAATATAGTTATGGCTAGTGATACGGCACTAGAGATCATTGTGACCTCAGAGGCTGTTACCAAATAAACCAACTCACTAGTTGGATGCCACTGCATCACAGAACATTAGAACAGCCTCTTTTACAATAATGTGACGGCTAGTTAATGACCAAACATTACGACGCCCTATAAAGCTGTCAGAAACAAAGAAAAAAATTATTATTGTATCATTTTACCGTTAGAAAGAAGGCGTCGTGGCAGACCGAAAAGGAGATGGCGGGATGAGCTGGATAAGTTCCTAACCAACTGGTCGGAGGAGGCCCGGGACAGGGACAGAGAGGAGGGAGGCCTTTGCCTAGCAGTGGGACAGTATGGGCTCCTAATAATAATAATAAGGCTGTTACCACAAAAAAAATGGGATGGATGACATCCCTCTCCCCTCGTCTTGTTTACGTCTGTAACGCTGCACATAGGTACCCTCCTAATGACATGTTTAGTATAGTGGATAACCCACTCCCATCAATTCGTACATGATGGGTGACCTTTCCATGCATACATAGATATTGGGGTTGCAAGTTAATTGTCACATGTTAATTCTCACTTGTTCCGGCCCCTACATATCTCCACTTTACAAAAAAAAACTGCGTAAGTCCTTACCTTCCCACTGACATTAACTACATTAAACGACTAATAGAAACGTACATAAGTATACCACCTCATAGCACATATTGTACAGCACGCAACAATAACCTATTGCCCTCAAAACAGTCCAGATCAATTCTTTAGAAATTAGAAAGGAACAACAACATTGTACTTACTCTTCTTGATTATGTTGTGCCCGTATCTATTAACTACCACACACATGTAGGGAAAAGCACGTAAAACAACTTTACAGAGTGATTTATTGGAATTCGTGATGCGTAAGGGAACCAGGTAAGTACTGCGGTGCGGGCGTTGCTTGGTAACGTAAATTGTTTGGTGGTATTGGATTTTTTCGGCAGTGACACCTGCCGCTGCCTGCTTGGTGGAAAGGGTTATGTAAGTCAATGGGAAATGGTTAGGAATACGTGACGACTTGGTTACTGTTAAACTGCAGAGATTGAACACCGTCGCACGGATGTGCCTATTAATATATTTAGGTTAAATTTTGGAGAGTGTGAATGAATTTATTCCACCATTGCTTTTCCATCTTCGAATTACTTGGTAAGGGAGGCTGCCCACCAATGCCGTACAACCAATACACCGATTCGGGACACCCCAGCCGGCGTCGTCGGTGTTCCGCGAATCGCACAATCTTGGGACTTGGGATCTTCAAGTTTAGGGTGGATAGTCATTTACTGAAATCGCGAGCTTCATCTTCGGCAACATCGTCACTTTCCCCCTCTTGAGTTTGCGATCAAGAACTGATTACCATATCTTTTTAGATAACTTCTTACAAGTAGAAAAAATTACCTCCTAGAAATCCAACCCCAAATAAGTTGAGGGTTTCGGGTGAGAGAGGTTTCTCTTCACTTAACATCAGGATATGCTTTGGGTCAAGCGCTAACCATTCGTGCATAAAAAAATTGTGAAAAAGACGTACCTTCATTCATATAACAATATAACGTCACCCTTTCCCAAATGGGGTGGTCAGATATATCCCAAACATTCGCGTTTGGGTATTCCGAATATTGAAAGTTCAATACTTAGGTACCTACCTACTTGCAATAATATCCACGGTCCACCTTTCGAAATATAAAGTATAGAAATGCACACGTGACAGAGGGTGAGCCCATCGCTGTTAAAACGCGCAAGCTGTAAAGTCCCTTAGTCGCTTTTAAGACACCCACGAGAAGAGAGGAGTTGGTTCCATTCTCTTTATGTGCCGAAACCACTGAGCACTCGACCAATAGTAAAAGCTTAATTTTTCAAATTTGACCAATGGCGAATAAAGTAGTAGGTACCAATTTCGACCAAATTCGACAAATGGCGAATAGTCTTTTCAAAAGCAGAACTCCTTATGTCTAACTTCTGAGCTCTGAATGGTTAGGTGGTTCTAATTCTAAACAGAGGTCACAATTGAGTGAGATGAAAATAAATCAGTGTTTTCCCACCGACTTGGTGTACGGGATAGCAAATGAAGCTGAAAGTAAAATGGACTGTATGAAACTAATTTGGCTAAATGAACAGGAAAACACGGATATGAGGCGAGAAAGTAATTAATATTGCAAATAAATAACAACCGAACCAGGAATCTTAACAAAAATATAACGATGACAGAAAAGACGTATAAAATACAACAGTCAAACAAAAAAGACAATTATAAAAACCAAGGAGTTTGCCACAACTGGCTTCAAACTTCAAGCATTAATTTCAACATAAGATACAATGATATCATTTGTTGAATGTCAATTTTAATCTATTGGAAGCAAGCTATGTCAAGCTACTATCGCATCGGAATGGATCTGTTTGAAAATTAAAATCTGTGGAAAAAGAAGCGCCGCAAGAAACCCCCAGGATCATTGTTATTCTTTTTTTTTAATAAAAGTAAGTTAAATTTTGTACATAAAACGTTTTTGTTATTCAGGTAGACACAAACTTTTTAATAACCTTTTTTTGTAGTGGATCTCATTTAGATTAATGATATTCTGAGATTTCCATTGAAAACAACCGGACGGAAACACTCGTATTAAAATGCTACTAGTGGTCAAGATAGACCGTATTCGCTAATCGAAAACCAATAGTAAATGCGATTGCACCACGCGAGTACGAGCCACAACAATGTTGACAGACGACAGACTCACAGGAATAAAAGCTTGTTAAATAAAACAATAATATTGCGTGCTTTGTTTCTAGAATTATTTTATTGTTCTTGTCTGAAATGCATGTAGACAAATTAGTTCTGAATGAAATGAACAGATGGCGCAGACACTATGATAAAATTTTATAACAGCGCCATCTATTAAATAATGCCCATTACAGGGAAGTTTGAAAAAGTTAGTTGTTAACATGCGTTTCGTTGTGTACATTGGATGCATTGGAGAGTAACATTTAATTTTACAAAAAAACACTAATTGTATGTACCTTCGCCAAGAATCAAGTAATACAAAATAGTGAATGATCTAATTCTGATTGGGATAAAATTTTTCTTTCATTGTCATCAGAATTATGAAATTACTTGACTACGTAAATGAACAAAACGAATCATGTTTTTTCCGAATTGCGATTGGACTGTTTTGTTTGTGTCAAAAATGACAAAAGAAATGTCAAAGTTAAACCAAAATTCGCGACGAAGTGTTGCTGACGGCATTGTCTGTGTTGAAAAGAAAATCTGTTTCGCTAGAATTTTTGTGTGATTGTTTGTTTTGCAACCTTTTCTTTGTCATAAGTGAATAAAACTAAGCTTTAAAGCTGTTGCCTGTGAAGTGTCTGTAGCCGTTTTTCTCAATTGACTAAAAGCGCGTCTGGTTCAAACGTCGAAAGCAAAATAATGGATATTTGAGGTGAGTTTCAAAAATAAAAACAAACAAAGAACAATATAAGTACCTACCATGTGCCTACTTGCTTTTTACAATTTAGAATTTTTTTTTTATCTAGGTACAATGCTCAAGTGGTACACGATAAATAGTTCTTTTTTAAAAGGCTCAGTTGGTGTGTTAATTTATTATTTATTAAAATTAATTTAATAATCCGACTGTGTGAAAAGCTAACTAAAAAGATGGTAACGCTATGTGATTTAGAAGCTCTCCACACATCTGCTGCTTAGTATGTCCCACTTGTAATATACGTGTTTAGATTCTTCATGATTAACTCTTTCCCATATTGTCCTAGACAATTTCCTTTTTCATTTTGGCAATTTTTATCTTACGACCTCTGTTGTTTACATTTTGTGACTTAAATTATTCCGTGACACTTGGGCTGTCACAAAGAATCTAACGTTACCTCGTTAATAAAAATCCACCCAGCCGTTTGGGTGCTACAAGGGAATTAATAATAGATACGTGCGAAAAACATAATCCTCTCGTCAGTCGAGTAATAATAAAGAGATATAGTCGAGATAGACTTTTATTGTTCCATAACCTCAAAAGGTAAAATTAAACTCACAAATGGGTCGTTTTGATATCCATTTGTCAGGTCCCTCTTTCTTTGGAAGCTCTTCATACAGAAGAAGAGGTGTCAAGCCGAAATTAAAATCAAGTAATTGGGTGAATGTTCTGAAAGTCCTGTAAAAATTTTAAGCTATCAACTCTATCCTATAAAAAGTTGGGTAATAAGATATGGGCCCTTCAAACACATTGCCCTACTAACTTCTTCTAGGGTAGTTCCCGTTGATCTAGAATCTTGAAATTTGGCATGATATAACCACATACCACAACTAAAGGAAAAACGAATGATTTCTTATGAAATGTGGATAATTATCAATAACACATAAAATTTTGTGGTTTCCATTAATTAATACATTGTCTAGGAAACTGACTACTTAACCGAGTTTAAACAGTTTGGCAATGGTTAACCGAATCCTACTCTTACTTGATTGCTTTAAGTATGCTCAATCAATCTATTGGCTTAATCTTATGATGTAGGTGTCGAATGGTGTGATGAAATCAACTTAAAGATTTTCTATGTTAGGTGCTTTTTACAATTACAAGGAGACCCTTGATAGAGAGAATCTTTACAGCTCTACCATCAATAATGCTCAGTTTTGTTCAATTCAAATGAACCTCTATTGTATGATTTTTTACTTACCTGGCAATTCTATTTTGAAATATTAGTTTTAGTTCTAAATCAAATCACTTATTTTTTTAGAAAGTAGGTACATAATGGGGTTTCAATATTAAAAATAAGGCCCTTTACATTCTGCCTTTTTTGAGCATGCATATAGCATATACCCATATGCTATATGCATGCACATATACCTATATGTGCATAGCCAAATCTATGTTTAATTATGATTATATGTTAATAAACAACTGTACAATTTTTACAGTGCTAGAGAAATTCAGTATTCTAAAACTGTCAAAATTTCAAAATTAGCGTCAAAGGTTTAGAAATTCTTTTTATTGTATCAGATTTTGTGTGTTTGGTGTAAGATATGTAGCATCCAAACCATTCCATATGTTTTTTTGGTGCTGCTTTTAACCATATTCATCTTTCAATGGCACTATCTATCTCATCTTACCATATTGTTCTAATAACACAACTTAAATAGTGATGCCATATATTGCTCCTATGTATGAAACTGCAGTATGTTCAGGTTAATCTAAAATAGAAGTTATCAGCTGCAAAGGAAGCACATTTATCACCATATAGATAAGAAAATTGGTAACAATAATTGCTACCACTTGGGATGCGGCTTAACACAACTACAAAAGTAATTTGTCGAGCAACATGTGTCCCCGCAGATATCCAGCGACTTTGCCAGACTTCGCCCGACATATCTTGCGACATCACGGATGTTGTTACCTTATTCGTATTCGTTGGCGGGCTGGTTTCCGCAAGTCGACGTATTACTTAATAAACAATCTCAAAACAAGTCTTGAGGCAGTATCATCCGAGATGCGTCTTAAGAAGTTGACGCTATCTCAAGCTCCGTGCTAATTTATAAACTAATTTTGAGGTCTACTCAGCTGAGATCACTTCGCAAGTATTCGCCTCAGCGGCGAATGAAAGATAGTCTGGAGTTTCATTTATTAATACGTGAAACTCTCAAGTAAGTACTGCTTGAGTAAGCACGCGCGTTTCAGGTTTCAAGTTAGGTTTATTAATTAATACGTTTACTTGAGACCAGTCACAAGACTGTTCTCAATCTTGAGAATGGTTTATTAATAAAGTGCGCCTATTTTGCGTACGAGGGAATACTTAATACTGCCACCCAAGCTCCTGAAGGAAGCCGAGCAACGTTGGGATGTTGCCACAGGCTTCGGGGAGAGACTCCGGTCCTCCTAGATGTGAGGCCACCTCCTCGCACTCCAAAAGCACGTGGGCGCCTGATTCTTCGGCCTCCATGCACGCTCTGCACAGGGGGCTGTCTGTGTCACCTATATTGAACAGATGCTTGTTGTAATGACCGTGACCTGTGATCGAACACATATGCGCCTGTCGCGCATAAGTTGTCGAGTTATAGGCGCACACTCCGTACTGGAACTGCCGCTCTGGTCTTGTCACCTTATTATATTAACAATAATTACATAAGCACTGAACAACTACCTCTTCCGGCAACATGACAGGTTCGACTAAACTGATGTGGACGGAGACAAGACATCGGGCGACGTGGGGCGATATCGACCGATGTTTCCGGGGACAAACGTCGCTCGATAAATGTTGCTTAAAGGGCTATTGCACCATCCTAAATGAAGAGACTAATTCGGCATACATTGTTGGGACTTGGTTCTGTTAATTCAAATTTCTTTACTTCAGCCAGCAATGTATGCCTTATTAGTATCTGCATTTAGGGTGGTATAATAAGCGCTTTAGTGGGGATGCGGCTTAAGCGCTTATTATTACACTATCTTATTTATAAGAAATCTAATTAGGAAATAGGAAGGTGTAATAGAAGTTAGAACAGTTAGATTCTGATTTAGTGGATGGGAAGGTCCCGACTGAACTACGTCCATCCTAAAAGCAGAGACTAATTCGGTGTACATTGCTGGGAGGGTTGGTTTTGTTAATTCAAATATCCTTACTTCAACCAGTTATACATGCAGAATACTAGCTTTCCGCCCGAAACTTCATCCGCATGGAAGATTTCATCTAAATCCGTCCAGCAAGAAAAATGTCTATTATGTTAATCCAGGACCTAATCTGTCTACTAAGCAAATTCATCCAAATCCGTCTAGGCGTTTAGGCGTGAAGAGGTAACAAACATACATACGTATACATACACACACAAATTTTCGCATTTAGAATATTTGTTGGGATAATAAGAATAACCTGTAGTATATTAAATTAAATATTGCATGGAAAAGATAGCTTTTAGTGATAAGGCCGTCCAATTGTACACTTTTTACTGTAATGTTTTGTAAAATGTATATACTTTTGTGCAATAAAGTGTATTTGTATCAGAAAGGTTAGTTCTATTTGGGAACCAACTCTGAATTTATAGACTATAATCCTTTTTCGTTCTCGCTAGGAATGCATAGTTTAGGGCATTGGCAGACCATACGGATCGAGGACCGTTAGTGACCCAATACCAGTTAAACCAGTCTGTATCTCAGATATAGTACATGTAGAGGTAGGTAAGGTCCCCGGTACATTGTGAACTCGAAATATGCAACAAGTTGGTATATCTCTAGGTAACATTGTGCAGTTGATGTTAGTTAGTACGATTTATTTATGTAAAATAGGCGATTTATATTGTGTGTTCAACGGTTGCGGGTTCGAATCCTTTTTAGGGTAAGGAAATGTTTGTGTTTTTAATACAGAGTCATGATGATTTCCTTTTTTTTAAGCCGGGATAATTTGGATAACTTTGGACAGTCAGTAACTGAGAGATAAGACTATTTTCTATAGCATTTGCTGATGCATCAAACAGCGATTGTGGCGCCGCCGTAAAATTATCACATCACATTTTGTGGAAGTGTATAAATGGGGGGAGGACCGGGAACTCTTGCTGCTTGATGATCTAATTCAGTAGTCCGTCCGGTGTTCTACAACGAGCTGGTTACGAAGTGACAATTTCCTTCAAGCATTTTTATCAAGCTCATTACTGGCACTTTTACTCGCAGTTTATATGAAAGTAGGGGGCCGAGCTTTACTCGATATTCATCTCCCATAGAGTAGGCGTTGTGCTGTTTTGCACTTCATTGCGCTCCCATTTTCCGAGGGAGGAATTAAGACTGCTTTTCCAACTTGCACAACTAAGGGTCCAAAGTAGCAATAGAGTTACTTAGTGGCACCATCTACCTACAGTAGTCGCCGTACCGAGCACCTACGTACTACGAAGAGTGTGAATCCAGTATTACTGATTGAGATACAAATAACCTGAATCATCATCATGATCAGCCCGTAAACATCCCACTGCAGAGAATGACTACTCTCTCCTATATTCCCTCGAATAATGAGGCCCGCCACCACCACGCTGGCCCAATGCGGGTTGGGCCCTTCACATGCCCTTGCATTTTTATTTCTCAGGCATGCAGGTTTGCTCACGATATTTTCCTTCACCGTTTAAGAGTAGTCGGATAAATGCCCATAAGTAATTAAATTAAATTTAAAAAGTCATTGGTACATGGCCTGCGTGGGAATCGAACCCGGACCTCCCAAATTGGGAGATCGCGTCTTAACCGCTAAGCCACCGACGCTCGTTATAACTTGCATCCCCTCTGTTATTAATTACTTCACATTTATTATCTTAATTACACTGAAATAAATGCTTTATGTTAAAAAATATAAACTTCAACGCTAATTCATTTCCCTCGGTCCAATAAGGGTGTGAAATACTGCTGCTTTTGAAGATTCCAAGATTGTAGGGTTTCACAGAAACTGACGCTGGAGTGGATGATACTTTGGCAATTCGCATGAATGAAGAGCTTGGCCTCAGCTTAGTGCGAATGTTCATATTAACGTCATGCGGCTGATAGCTCAAGACCGAAATCTTTGTATAGTTGTACATCATAGGCCATAAAATGAGTATAGTTCCCGCTGGATAAACAAATTAAACATTATCCCTAATAAAGTAGTTCCATGAAGACGAAGCCGCGGGCGAAATGTCTAATAATCCAGGATAATGTTTAGTACTCGGTTTGGTTGGTGATAGGGCATTTTAAATGTCCGCCTGGCTAGCTACCACCATCTTATCTAAATTCGCCAAACAGCAATAATAGCATTGTTGTGTTCCGGTTGTCAGATATAAGATAGCCAGTTCCCCAAATATTTGGGTTTCCGGGTTAGTACGCTTCCACCTTCGGCCTCATCTTCACTTACCATCAGGTGTGATTGAGGTCAAGTGCTAACCCGTTGTGCATAGTATATTTTAGTTATTTCCATAGCCTGATGTCTTACGGTATCTTGCTGTGGGGAAATGCCGCGGATATAAATACAATATTTGTTTTACAAAAACGAGCCTTTCGCGCAATTTATCAATTGAGACCTGCAGTGTCACTTAGAGACAGATTTAAAGAGTATAATATTCTAACCTTTTCGTCACAGTACATTTTTAAAAATCTAATATATGTCAAAAAAAATATAGCATCATTCAGGAAAAATAGTGATAAACATGATGTCAATACAAGAAATAAAGATAAACTGGCAAGTCACATAAGTCGCCTCCGCAAAGTCAGTAATTCATTCAAAGGGTTATGTATAGGTACGCTTTTTCAATAAAGTTCCTGTTGATATACAAAATCTTCCTTTCAATAAATTTAAAGATACTATAAAACAGAAACTTATTAAGAAAGCATATTATAAAATATCAGATTACTTAGATGATAAACATTTATGGACATGAACAGCCCGTTCGCGTAACCAGGCTATTTCACAATTAATAATGAAATATTATAATATAAAATAATAATTAATAATTTTGTAACATAAAAACCTTTTTTTAAAAAAAGAGCAACCTCTCGAGTTTCTTGCTTGTTCTTCTCAGGGTTAGTAACTTATTAGTAATCTGTGCTCAGGGGAAAGTGGCTTTTGAACAAGCAGCAACTTAAAAAATGTGAATTCTGTCTATTTTAAGTGTACCCTGTGTACCTACAAAATAAAAATCCCAAACACGTCAACCGCAATCTATAAATAGTGGATAGTGACCCTATCAGCGAAACCAACGGTTGCGGGTTCGAATCCCGCGAGGGGTCAATGTTTGTGTGATGAATATAAACATTTATTCCCGAGTCATGGATGTTTATATAATTATTTATGTATGTTTATCCGTTATCTAGTATTCATAGTACAAGCTTTGCTTAGTTTGGGACTAGATGATTGGTGTAAGTGTCCGAAATATTTATTTATTATTTATTATTATTATTTATAAACTACTTATATCATATTATAAAGTTACACTGAGACGGAGGGGTTTCTATACCGCCAGTCCTCATTGCTTTGACTACGGAGGAAAGTCTTATTTTTATCGCCATGCTAGACAGTCAGGTTCGTATCGCAATAAGGCATGTAATAATTAATTTCAACTAGGTATAACGCCAGCTATCCGGTTGTAACAACATATCAAAACAGCTTTTTGTTAGCTAAACTTGCAGTTGGATGCGAAAACCAGTTCAGTTACCGCATCCGGTGTTCAAATAAGGCAAAGTTTATCTGCTGTCTTGCTCTTTCATCCCTCTCCATGTCCAAGACTCGCATTGTATCATGGGAATTGCTATAGTATGTGCATAAAAGTGTTTAATAAAATTCCAAAAAATATCAGGAACCTACCGCTTAAGCCCATGAAAACAAAACTGTACCAATGGCTCTCGAATTTCTGTTTTTATAGTGTAAATGAATTTTTGAATGGATATTATTGTTAAATTATATTTTATTACTGAAAGTTATATTTGCATGCTACTGTATTTTAGCTGAATAGAAGAGACTTATTTATGTAAAATAATTGTAACACCTAGATATTATGTACCTACCTATTCACAGCAAATAAATTCTATTCTATTCTATTCTCCAGTATAGTGTGTCACTATCCGCCGCTATCCTATTAGTTTGCGAGTTTACCATCAGGCAAATAAGTTTGGTATAGTCGACGGCGTAAAAGTTGAGCACTTTTTAGAATAGCTATAAATTTTAGAAAAATCTCAAGACTTTCAATAAATATAGGTATCTTAGAAACACGTGATCCATTTCACCGAACATGGTTAAGAACCATTTCGCTAATACCAACTTTCTAAAATAAATAAATATCATAGGACAAACCCACAGCGCCATCTAGTTCCACACTAAGCAACTAGGCTTGTATTATGGATACCAGGTGGTTGATATTATATACATGCTGTAAATTTACCAAAGAATAAAAAAAAGTAAAGAATAATATTTCTCTTTTTATGCACAACGGGTTAGCACTTGACCTCATTCACACCTGATGTTAAGTGAAGATGAGGCCGAAGGTGGTAGCGTACTGACCCGGAAACGCCATCTTATTTGGGGAACTGGCTATCTTATCTCTCACAAATGTTATCAACATTTCTGTTTGGCGGCAGATTTAGATAAGATGGTGGTAGCTAGCCAGCCAGTATTTAAAATATCTAGGTTCCTCGCTATATAGGTACGTCGTCGTCTTAAAATGGTATCTCACAATTTGCGGGCACAGGCGTACATCAAACAAAACAATACGCAATTACGAATTGTTACGAAAATACTTGTAATTTGGGGAAAAAAGAATACCTATTTGTACGCAAATGGCATGGCTATATTTCGTAATGCTCGGTCGTGTGGATGTGCAATATGAATTTGTGAATGGAAATAGGTCATTTGTTGTACGAAAACTGAGTGTTGTACTCTTATTTTTGCAAAGTAGGTGCCTATGAGTAATTCTTACCAAATATTCTTGCAATACGCGCTTACACTTACATCACGGTTGTTGTAGGGGTCATCATTAATCACAATTCTGTCAAGATCATCATCACGTTGCTGAATATAGGGATCTCCCATAGATTTCCGTGATAGGTGATGCAAGAGGCGTCATACATAAGACAACTGTTCTACAGTGGGCCCTCACCAGAGTCATATTTTCTATACTTCTGTGTAGTTCGTTTCACATGGAAAGAAAATACAGATTTTATACTCATCATATAATATGTCCATTACTGAACATAGGCCTCCCCCATAGATTTCCCGAGCCTGGAAAAGGATTGCATCCAACGACTTCCCACGACCTTCATTGGTCCGTCCGTCCGTCTGAGTGGACGGCGTCCTATGCTACGCTTGCCGGTGCGTGATCTCCATTCGAAAACTTTAATGCCCAACCAACTTCAGTTCTTCGAGCTATGTGCCTTGCCCACTGCTACTTCACTAATTCGCTGGGTAGGTGTTTAACTTACTAATCCGCTGGGCTGTCAGTCAGTGACTTTCGTTCGCCTATGGATTTCTTCATTCCCAATTTGATCACGTAGTGAAAAGCCGAGCATAGCCCTCGCCATAGCTCCTTGCATGATCTTGAGCTTTCTTATGAGGCCTGCCATAACATACATTGATTAAAGACGCGTCTTCAAGCACAGAGGGCGAAGTGTGACTTTTGTTTCGACTTAATTTTACTACCGCGTTCACGTTTACGTGACGATTTGTATGGAGAAATGTGCAGCACCTCTAGCGGATAGTTTGCAAAACGATTTTTTTCATAGATACTTTTTGCGTAAACGCGAACGCGCGGATAAAGTTAAAAACGAGACAAAACTCGCACTTCGTACACTGAGCTATTTTGGACGAGAAGATTTAAATTTCTCGAACGCTGATCATCAGAGGTGGAGTGTTATGAAATATCTAATGTTGGGATCTTTGACTGTACTTTGGAGGTTTCGATAAGTTTTTCATCCAATACGTGTCACGCAACATTGTTATTTATATTCCATGTAATACCTTTCAAATTACATCGTGTTCAGCAACAGTATCGCGTGACGTTACTGTTGTGAAATTACTAGTTCAGTCGTTTCCCACTTTTCCTATAATTGCTATACTTAAGCGTGTCTAAGTTACATTGTTATCGGTTACCTAGAAGCACTCAGCAACACTACCTGATAGACAATGGTGTAGATGGCCACCGTGTAAATAATATTACCTCTGTCAAAATTTTTCTTTTATTACTCTTTGAAAATTCATCAAGTATTTTAAACATTTAGTCTAAATAACACTAAGCTAACATTCTATTGAACTTGCTATGTAAACAAACCGCCATATTGAAATTGTCTCTGAATTATGAATTTACTAGTGATGGGCAAGACTCTTATTTACTCCTTTACTTATGACAAACCATATCGAATAGTAAAATACCGAAAGTATAAAACCGCATCCGTGGTGCAATGTAAACAACATTGGGTTTACGACTCGGAGGTCGCGGGTTCGATCCCCAGCGGGGTACATGTTTAAGTACTCGGTTAGGTCGGTGGTAGGGCATCTTAAAGGTTCGCCTGGCTAGCTACCACCATCTTATCTAAATCTGCCGCCAAGCAGCAATGTTAATAGCATTGTTGTGTTCCGGTTGTCAGAGATAAGATAGCCAGTCCCCCAAATGTGGTGGGGTTTCCGGGTCAGTACGCTTCCACCTTCGACTTCTTCTTCACTTAACATCAGGTGTTATTGAGGTCAACGACGAACCAGTCGTGCATAAAAAAAATTCTTAGCGAGTCGATGGCAAAAACATCAAATTCTTGAGGACCAAAATGTGGCTACGCCTACAGCATTGTTTGTGGCATCGTTTAATACTATAACTTGATTATCACATATTATTCTAGTACAAAGACGAATAACATTAAGTCCAATCATTCGACTTCATCTTCACTTAACATCAGGTGTGATTGAAGTCAAGTACGTAACCGTTGTGCATAAAAAAAAAACAAGAGATTGTTTACATAGTTCCTTAGAAACTTTACCACTTCTGGAGTTGAGACTCTTTGTCCCGGATCCCTTTATCACTATATAATGAGTTGATGACGAGGCTAGTCGACGTCACAGACGCCCCAATTTTAGGGGATCACTTAGGCAGTAAATCCTATCGAACAAAATAATAATCATCAACATCCTACTGAACAACATACATAAAATAACAACAAATGCATACACACGAACATAGAACCTCGTTTTTTGGAGCCGGTTAAAGGGAAGCTTGGTAATGAGCATTGTAATATACAGGGTGAAATTTATTTCATGTAATTCGTGAATATGAATACCAGTAATTTTCATTAACTGATTATACGAACAATTTTCAAATTAGGAGCCATAGCTGAATACAACCGATAATTGTTGGATTTCCATAATATATGTGGTTTCGGAAATGGTTAACTTTGTAGGGATAATCGAAATTTTATGTTGTACGTAATCAACAGTGGCGTCACCAGTTTATGAGAATTACACGAATTCAAATTCACCCTGTATTGTGATATGATCTTAACTTTCTTGGAAAGCGAAAAAAGCACACTGCTCTAAGAGGACATACGAGAATAAACTACTTTCTGATTGAACGTTTGCTATAATTATTTCTAACCTGGTATCCATAGCAACGCGATGTAGTTCGCTTATAAACGCAACCGGTTCTGGGAAGGAAAGAACTTAGCTCTATTCTGGACTAGATACAGACGGAAGTTAAGTAGCATTCAAATCATATTGGGTGCCGCTTATGAGACAATAATTGTGTATAACACAAGACGACCGGTTGGTGTGGTGGATAGTGACCCTGTCTGCGAAACCAACGGTTGCGTGTTCGAATCCCGCGAGGGGTAAATGTTTGTGTGATGAATACGAACATTTATTCCCGAGTCATGGATGTTTATATAAATATTTATGTATGTATATCCGTTATTTAGTATCCATAGCACAAGCTTTGCTTAGTTTGGGACTAGATGATTGGTGTAAGTGTCCGAAATATTTATTTATTTATTATTTATTACACCAAACACACACACATGTTCATGTTTCCTTCAAATATAGTTGAGAAGAGATGGTGACATTGCCTAGCATTAGCTCTAGCATTACTTAGTTTTTTTTGCAAAATAAAATAGTGTAATGGTGAACTGCATAAGCTCTTCTTCCGCTTCCCTCATAGACTACCCAGACTCACCCTTTAGACCTGAAATACGCTGATAGTGGCTGTTCGCCAAAACATGGAGAAATTGCTCACTTTGACTATGTCATTAGTCGCGTGGTGGTTTCTGACACTTATGAGTGTTATTTAGCATGGGCTGAACATAATGTGGTTTTAGCGAAATGGTTCTTGACCATGTCTACACGTAAATCGGTTTAGTAGTTATCACTGTGCACACGAGTTTTTTAAATTTTCAGTTTGTTATTTAAAATAATTTCTAGTGTTTAGTATTTTTTATGTGATATTACAATGAAACATTAATTTTTTTGCTAAAATATTTCGTGACTAATTGCGGTATTTTTTTTGTAAATAGTAAATTTTTCCAATCATTTGTGATTGAAGCACACATAACTGGTATACGGGTATTATTAAACCCCGACAGAAAAAGAGGGATGTTATAAGTTTGATTGTTATGTGTGTGTGTGTGTTTTTTAGTGGCGTTTCTGAGACATTTTTTTTCAAAATCGGTTTAGCCGTTTTGCTTTAATCGCCTGTTTTCTCGGGGGTTTTCTAAATTTTCAATTTTTATCTATAACTGACACCAAGCAGCCAGTGAAAGGCATTTTTGTGTTCCGACAGTTTGAAATAAGCAATCTATGCTATCACTAGGGGTTCTCCCACTGACCGATTTTCCGCGTTAAGCTTCATCTTCACTTAACATCAGATGTGATAGGTTAAGCTTTATTCTACAGTCCGGTTCAAAATTACCAAGTCCAAAGTCAAACGATTAGTACTTATGGCAACTATCGAGTACCATTCTTGTGTAGTATATACGATCTACTGCATTACAATTAAAAGTATCTGTTTGGAAAGGTATTTTGAACTGTATCTACTAATCTATATCGCTGGCACGGTCACTGCTTGGATGGGTGACCACTAGTGGCAATTTATACGAATGTTTCCGTGCTTCAGAGGACACGTTAAATAGTTCGTCCCGGCTGTTTTCTAGCGGCGGCGGCTTACAATGACTGTCAGGTCACTAGTATGACAGATCCAGTTATCCGCGCTGGGCCTGGATTATGGCCTATTCCCTCTTCCATTGAGAGGAGACGGTCTCTCAACAGTGGCTACATGTAAGGCTTATGATGAACCAATCTATATATTAGGTCCTTATCTTTGAAATTGGCGTTTTGTATGAAGAATTTCATTAAGATAGTTTTCTCCATACAAAAATTTTTGATTTTTTTTTGGGAACGGCAAGTCCAAATTTAGCTAAACTTTGTGTGTATTATCGGATAACATTAAGTTATGTATAGGCAGCGTTAATTTTTAAAAGTAACCGCTTTATAAAAGTTTCAGCGAATCTAAGAAATGATTATGGGAAGCATAATATGAAAAGAGCTCTTTTAATTTTTTTTTTATTGTGTGATTTAGCCCAGAAATTAAAAAATATTTCATGTGAAACCTTGAAATAATATTCCATTTTCTAAATAAAAAACAAATTTGGATATAGGTTTGAAAATCGCAGGAATTGATACATATGATTAACGAAAAAAAAAAAACTCAAATTTCATAGGTAAAGACCCAATACCTAGACCGACGATTAAGCGAGGCTTGGCGACAGTATTTCATAACATCGTTGCGTCACGACCACAATAGCTTTCAGGCGTTATTAAAGTACCCTTCTATTTTTTCTATTACCGTCTGTAGTTGAGCTATTTTTATTCATTTCCAGTTATAGTTCCGAATGGAAAGTTCCCGGTAAAAGTGATGGAGAAATAAGTGCTATGAATATAGTGGAAGGTTGAGAAATAACTGTCTGATATGGGGTTTGAATTATCCAGTGATGTCGATTCAGTTGGCACACGACTAATTTTAGACTAATCTGTCGACAACCGCACAAAAAGGACAATGACAATTTAAGTCCTACCTATACAGTGTGGAAATATAAGTCGGGCCCTGGAGGGAAACTACGTTAAATCCTTAAGCTGGCTCATTTTACTTAAAGGAGGCATTCCTTTATTTTTAGAAAGAAACAAAACTGCATTCAACGATTTTCTAAAACTCGCTTGCCTCGCTCGGGACTCGAACCAACTAAAATTAAAAAACAAACACTCCCTATTTTATTATACTAATCGATAGTATTATTATTCAGGATAAAATTTCTCTAACAAACATTTGGTCTTAAAAATAAAAATGATCGTTAAATCTAACATTAACTTTAGCCCCCTCGTTCTGGCTACACAAAATTAGTCGCCGTTGAAATTAATTTCTTATAGCCTTCAGCAAAGTGTTGTGGTGTATGCCCCTAATAACATTTTCTACCGCAACCCTTAGCTCTTGAACGGTTTGATAGTAAATTACCCCATAAAAAGAAGTCCATGGGCGGCAGGCCATCTAATCGTCCCGTTTGTACCTATCCAGACATTGAAATTTTCAGTGAGGTAAGCCCAAATGTGCATAGAGGTATTACTAACATTAAACGATTTTCTTATCGAAGATTTCAACAAGGTACTTAGCGATAAATTAGCAAGCGTGTACTTCATACGAAGTTTTTGAATGTTGGAGAGATAAGAGAACTGTTAAGTGTCTTTTACTTGATGAGAGTAAACAGTAAGTATGTTTGTTAGAGAAATTTTATCCTGAATAATAATACTATCGATTAGTATAATAAAATAGGGAGTGTTTGTTTTTCTAATTTTAGTTAGTTCTAGTCCCGGGCGAGGCAAGCGAGTTTTAGAGAATCTTTGTATGCAGTTTTGTGTCTTTTTAAAAATAAAGGAATGTCCCCTTTAAGTAAAATGTGCCAGCTTTAGGATTTAAGGTAGTTTCCCTCCAGGGCCCGACTTATCTTTCCACACTGTATATTAACAGTTAGTTTTACGCTAGTTCGTATTGTCAGCGTTCGCAACTCGAAAGGTTGCTCGGTATACATTATTCCCGTATATCCATCGAATCCAGCGCTGGATTGTAAGTGAAATAATCTAAACAGGCACTGGAATCCACTATCCATTGGGTGATCCAATAGTACCTAACTGAATCGGCGATCCACTTTTCAATTTAGTAAACCTATCGTCTAAACGATTTCTATATAGGCGATACCTTTATAGAAATCGTTTAGACGATCAATCCACTGCTAATCCAGCGCTGTTTTCTTCTTGAAATTAGTTACAGAAGTAAAAAAGAAAAATGTAAAAATCATTTATTGTGTCAAAAACAGAGTTACAATATAAGCAGTGAGGTCCCCACACTAGGGCCTACTATTAATAAATCGTTCTTGAGATCGCGTCTCAGTCTCAAGACCATTTTTTCTGATGCAGCAGATTCTCAAGCGTCAACTTGAGACCATGTCAATCTTGAGAACGGTTTATCAATACGGGCCTCGGATTCCCTGTGTTGTGGGTGACCTGTCTCTTCCCCATCCCATTAACAAAAGCATCACAAATGTTGTACCATATATGTCTTTTTAAATTACATTTTTAGAGATCTTAATTTCTAGGATAAGTGTTCACAATGACCACCACCATTCTGTGTTGGATTAAATTTACTACACCCAGCGACTGGAATGATGTGAACAGGGCATTAATGTTAAATAATAGCACAACCATAAGTCAGCTCCCAGAAGGACATCTCGGGTCATCTCTCCCGATCCAACAATAGTATCTAGATAACTTCGATCGCACGACACTGTGAGAAACTATATAGACGTAAGCAAGGTATGGTAAGGCATGTGTTGTTTCTATTTCGTTGAGGATAGTTGATTTTATCAGTAGAGTGGTACTTTATCATTTAGAAAGAGGGTAGATACGTTGTCAACTTATTCAAAATGAAGTCGGGAAAATGCTCCAATTGTTCTATCTTGTTAGATTGATAGATAAGCATTCATTTGCATCTATGTTCACACACAACAATTTTAGGACCAAATGCAAGATCAAATTGAAACAATAAAACACAAGTACAGAACAGAACATGAAACATTATATGTGTGCCGCAGTGTACAAAAAGGGTACAGCTTTAACCGCCTCCGTGGTTCAATGTAAACAACATTGGGCTTACGATTCGGAGGTCGCGGGTTCGATCCCCAGCGGGGTACATGTTTAAGTACTCGGTTTGGTCGGTGGTAGGGCATATTAAATGTCCGCCTGGCTAGCTACCACCATCTTATCTAAATCTGCCGCCAATCAGCAATGGTAATAGCATTGTTGTGTTCCGGTTGTCAGAGATAAAATAGCCAGTCCCCCAAATAAGATGGGGTTTCCGGGTCAGTACGCTACCACCTTCGGCCTCATCTTCACTTAACATCAGGTGTGATTGAGGTCAAGTGCTAACCCGTTGTGGATAAAAAAATCCTTGAGGATAGTTGATTTTATCAGTAGAGTGGTACTTTATCATTTGGAAAGAGAGGTAGATACGTTGCCAACTTATTCAAAATGAAGACGGGAAAATGCTCCAATTGTTGTATCTCGTTAGATTGACAGATAAGCGTTCATTTGCATCTATGTTCACACACAACAATCTTAGGACCTTCAACAATTCTTACTCATAAATGTACCTAGGTGATATATTCAAAGCGCAATTGTTTTCAGATGGTATGAGTGAGATTTATACCTATATAGCCGTATTTGACGGATTTGACGGATTTGTAAACTTTTATACTGAATAGAAATAGGAACACCTCTGTACTTCAAATTATTTATTTAATTTGTACAAACAATCAAAATATGGAACAAGTTTACTCCGTGAGGATAAATACAAGATGAACCACTCTGGTGTCGTCATCGTTGCTCACTTCATCTATATGGCAGTGGAGGGGCCTCGATGCATACAATGCTAGAGTCGCCGTACTGATTTCCACCCACAGATGGCGCTCGCTGATAACCTGCGCTTAATAAACTTTAATTGCCAACATATTCTAAAAAAATCATCACTTTTCGCTACTTCAAATGTGTATGTATGTGTGTTACCGTAAAATGCGTATCTTTTTAATAAACAACAGGTGCCCGGAATCCCCAGCTCGTTTCAGAAACTGTCTTATCATATAAAGATGGTGGTGGCCAGGCCGACATTTAAATATGCCCTACAACCCAACCGAGTACTAAACATATACACCACTGGAAATAGAACCCCACCATTTTGTGAACACTAATGTTTTTTACGGAGGCGATTATGTGATAACTTTAATTTCCTATTTTCATTGCCGTTTTATATCCATAAAGACTACAAACGAGAATATAGGTATAATGTGAACACAATTACGTGCCATTAACGTCTCCGACACGTGACCGTCACGGCTGCGGAGATGGTGACATCTTTGATGCTCGCCTTCAAGGCCAAGGAACCCTTTCTGACAGCAAATTGTATAGAGCTCTACTTCTATTCATACATGATGAACTGCCGACGTAATGAGGCTTTGCTTTATTCAAGTATCAAACTACCGCGCGTGGGGTGTCGTCGTCTAAAGGTGAGGATGTAGTGGCATTGGTTGGGATTTTCCATATTTAGATTTACAAAATCTAACTAGTCTAACTATTATTATAAATGCGAAAGTTAAGTCAAAGTCAAAGCACATTTATTGTGAATCACAGGTAGCATTTGGTCTTACAAAATCCTTAGAGCGCTATGTTCCGCTGTAAAGGCATACAATATGACAACATTTTAGCAATTACAATTTACGCGGTGATTACTTTCCATCAGGTGACCCGCATGCTCGTTTGCCGCTCTCTCATATAAAAAAAAAAAATATTTACTAATACAATTCTTTGTCAAATAAAATACATTGCATATATGATTACAATTGGTTACAATACAATTATATGGACTTGTCATCTAAGTATTTGTGTAAGCTGTTTTAACATTTTTGGACCAACAGATCATGAAGTTTCCTCTTAAATACCGGTAAATCAGGCAAGTTTTGATGTTTGTTTGTTTGTTTGTTTATTTATTTGTTTGTTGCTCAATCACGTCGAAATGGATGAACGGATTTGGCATAAGTACTATATTAATTCTGTGATATATAGGTGTGAAGATGTATTTTTTATCCCGGTAAAGTAAGTAGTTCCAGCGGGATAAACAAATTAAACATACCCGCGATAAAACTATTCCAGGCAGGCGAAGTCGCGGGCGGAAAGCTAGTTTGTTATAAATATACATACAAGATCTTAATTTATTAGTTTAGGTTCCAGGTATTCGCATAACATCATGTATTTTACAGGTGGTGGTGGTATATCCCAAACATTAGTGTTTGAGTGTGCACATGTTACATGGGGTGAGCCCATCGCCATTAAAACGTGCAAATCTATAGATTATTTTTGGTCTAAAGTCCCTTAGTCGCCTTTTACGAGGCCCACGGGATGGTTCTATGGTTTTTACATGCCGAAACCAGACAGCACTAACATTATACATACAATACCCAAATAACTTTGTAAAAATTATAAGAAAAACAACCGAACCGCCAATTTCAGTGCTGCAAAGGCATACATTTCGCCGAAAGGTTCTGTGTTTTTTGTTATTATTTTTACACAAGATAAACACAATTGTTATTTAGAATACTTCGGGGCTACACAATCACGTGTACAATGGATTAGGATTAATAAATTAGGGCACCATGCTAATTTATAATTTGCCGAAGTAAATTATCTAGTCTAAGCTTGTACTATGGATACTATATAACGGATAAACATACATAAATATTTATATAAACATTTACCCATAGCAGGATTCGAATCCGCAACTGTTGATTTTACAGGCAGGGTATATATTTCCGACCCACTACACCAGTCGGTCGTCAATATATACAAAAAAAGAGGTAGGTACAGTGTATTTCAAAATGTTGATAGCATTGTAGTGTTCCGGCAGTTTGAGTTAAGATAGCCAGTACCCCGAATAAGCTGTGCGTTCCAGGTGGGCGCTCTTATACCTTCCATCCATTTTCACACATTAAAATTGATGACATTTTACAAACCTACCGCAAATTCATATAGATTGTTTTTAAAGAAACTAAGCAAAATATTTATTATGAGTCATGGGTATTTATTTAAACTTATGGTTGTCCTTCCCAATCATCTTCTGCATGCATATGCTCTTCAATGGTCTCTGTGTCGTTTTAAATTGTTTTTTTTTTTCCAGCTTGTGCTTCGGGTGAATTTCTTGACAGTTTTTTGAATTTATAAGATATACCAATGACTAGAGTTTGCTTGGAAGTCTTAGTACCTATAGTTTGTTTTAGCCTCGTATGTTGTCTAGATAGGTATAGGAAATTCTGTCCTGTTTCATGCCTAAATTTTGCAGAGACCTGGGATTCGGAGCAGGACATACGTTACTTTCTATCTTGAAAAAGTGCGACGCGAATCCACGGGCGAAAAGCTATTGTCTTATAAAAGTGAGCCGACATGGACAAGCTCTTTCTACTGGTTCTATGTTATCATCACAAAGATTACGCTATCTTTTGTCTTCGAGTGATATCTCAGCCACTGAGCGCCGATATCGTAACTCACGTCGCGACGCTCTGACGGGAAATTATTATGGATTATTCATACAGGCGCGTGTTGCGCTTTACGTCATTTTAATTGCACTTAATTGGCCTGCTGTGTTATGGGTACATTGTAATTTAACGGTACGTTAGGTAAGAGGCTTCATAAAGTGTTAACCAAAGATTGATTTTCAGTTTAGAGTAGACCATCTTAAGTATATAAGTCAATACAAGTACTGTCGGGCGTTAATTATTAGTTAGGCGAGTACGTTGATTTGACGCTGTTTCCGGGAGAATGTTATAACATCCTGTTTCCTGTCATGGGTATGTAGAATAAAAGGGCAGACATGCTGTTGGCCTCTTCTTCAATTTAAGAGCCTCTCTGCTGCAGAGAGGCTGATGACCACCCAACATAAATGTTCTTCTATTTCTTATGCTATCAATTCGAGGCCAACCTAAAAAATGATCTCGTGCATCGTCACTATGCACGTGTGCCTGTTAACAATTACATTGATAATTCAGTAATAAGTGAAACCATCCTAAGCCGATCTACCCACTCCTGCACATGCCGTAAGGGTAACTATGGTAACCAGTTTTCATAGAAATATACGATGTTTTCTGTGTTTTAGTAACTTGAGAACCGTTAAGTTTGGGGTATGGGGTTCCATAGTCAAATTAGTGAGGAATGATGGAAACTACCACCCCTTAAAGGGTTTAAGCCGACTTAACCTGTAACCCTGTATAAATTAAGAATATCCTTAACTCGGGAACACGTGACTGTATTGATCATCCAAACATATCACCTAGCGGGATTCTAATCCCATCAATATCTTATAAATTTAAACCTGAAATAGGTTGACGCAAAAAAGACCCTACCAACTTTAACTTCTTATCTAAATCTGCCGCCAAGCAGCAATGTTGTCAGAGATAAGAGAGCCAGTTCCCCAAATGTGTTGGGGTTTCCGGGTCAGTACGCTTCCACCTTCGACCTCATCTTCACTTAACATCAGGTGTGATTGAGGTCAAGTACCAACCCGTTCTGCATAAAAAAAAAACTTTTATTACTGAACTACCGAAAATATAGCTATTTTCGTATGTATTCTAACTAGTGTTACCTACAAACTTGTAGGTATGAAAACTGTTCACTATCGTCTACCCTTAACGATATCATAATATTCTTATCTGTTTACTGTCGTCAGTTCCTAAATTGGCTCAGTTTTTCAATCAATATCGGGATCCAATATCACTAGCAGAATATTACATTCCCCATTCTCCTCCACAATTGACTTTTAGCTATATTTATGTATTCAAGTTACGTAAGAAAATGTATTATGTGACAGACTGTCAGTAATAATTCTTTTTCTTTTGTCTATTATACGTCAATAGAAAGAAATGGCGTAGGTTACTATGTACTATATTTATTTATTTATTTAACACTTTATTGTATATAAGCATATTTAGGTATGCTCGTTCACGGGATACAAATTTTTCGATGCCTGTCGCAACTTTAGGCTCATTTATAATGTGTTGTTCATTTAAATTCGTCTCCTTAGCTTCTTGCTTCCCAAGTGTGTCAACCATTAATAATTAAGTGTCCGACAGTGAAATACTTTGTTAATCTTGGAAATAGTCTGTAGCTGAAGTGTTCAGTGTCCTGCTTAAGTGCTTTGTCTTGCTTTACAACCGCTTGGAAAAGACTGAACTTTGCAGGAAGTATATTACAAGTTAACAAGGTTTTAAGCTTGCGGCATCAGAGCTAATGGAAATAATGTAGGTACATACTTTATAGTACATTGTTCCACCGAACAGTATCTAAGTGATTTAGAATAAGCGATTTTTAAGAAAGTAAAAAATGAATTGTTTCAATTAATTAGCGTCAGAATGACTGGTTACCTGTGACGTCGTGCCGATAACTATGTATTTAATAATTTTAACACTCACTCATGATTATTCTTAACTTAACTTAACATAAAGTCCATCAAGGAGTATCCAGAACCTCGTCATCATATGTAATGAAAATGCTCCTGGCAACAAAACAAACTAGCCCAAATTCGACTATCTTGTCATTTGCCATCAGGGAGTTCCAGTCCCTACATCCTGGCTCCATTATCAGATCAGCTCGATGGTACCATAATATTGCATTGTCACCGAACTTACTATATGCCAAATTTCAGCTCAAACAGATATCAACAAGTGGTTGAATAATGGTTTGCAAATTTTGAAACGGACAACTTACTTACATACGAACATTGCAAACTAAATAATAAAAAGTAAATAAAAGCTTGTACACACCAAGAAACTCGACGCTTATTTTGTATTTTGCGAGAGTCATATTGGATTTTTAAGCCCAATTCATTTATTAATAAAACATGAAACCAAATGGTTTTATCTTTTTTTTATGCACGACGGGTCCATACTTGACCTCAATCACACCTGATGTTAAGTGTAGATGAGGTCGAAGGTGGAAGCGTATTGACCCGGAAACGCCAACACATTTGGGGGATTGGCTATCTTATCTCTGACAACCGGAACACAACAATGCTATTAAAATGCCCTACCACCAACCAAACCGAGTACTTACCATGTACCCCGCTGGCGATCGAACCCGCGACCTCCAAATCGTAAACCCAATGTTGTTTACATTGAGCCACGGAGGCGGTTAAGCCATTGTAGCTTAAGCTTAGCTTGTTAAGCTTTCATTTAAGCTATTGTACTAGCAAAAAGAACAGTATCGCTGATATTTCTAAGATTCGTCAGTGATGGCGAGTTGCTGCGTCACATCTGTCTCATTTCGAGTTCTGGAGATGGAATCTCAGCAAACGTAAGTATGGGATGCGCATCTGCTGGATCGTGTGATGATCTGCGCATGAGTCTGGCAGTAATTGGAAACGGAGAACCGAAGATTGGGTTATTTTTGACTGACATAGGAGAATAAGCCTCACAAAGATTATTTTGTTTTTAACATACTTAGTTGGTTTAGTCTATCTGGATAATATAATAATTTATTTTCCCGTTGTTAAAAGTAACGAATATAAACTCATTGTGTCAGGATCTCCTAGTTATTCGATTATGCTCAAACACGGTAGACGGGGGAGGCCAATTATTATCAAACGCCTTAAAATTAATTTCGTCTTATAAATTCACGGAAGCGAACTCTGAATATCAGTATTTTGAGTGCCGTTGTCTTTAAAGGACTTATTTGTTGATTTAAGGCAAGCAATTTGCCTATATTATAAAACTCTATTATGAAATATCTCATTCTGTTTTTCATTCTAATTCAGAATTTCTGATTATTCTTTGAACAAACTCTAGTGAAAACAACTATCATATATAGGTATTCAATTTGGCAAAGTGATCGACAAGTCCAATTGAAATACCTAGAAATTTTTCAATATGGCACTTCACTACTCTCATTGCAGTAAAATTCTATGATAATATAATTCTGCACTTGTTTTCTGTTTCAAGTATAGCAACAAAGGAGCGTGTCCAAAAAGTTTGATTACAAAACTTGTTCTATTCGTCTGAAGACATTCAAATTTAGAACAATCCTTTTGAAAGCCGCGATCGCGACAGGCTTGTTCTAAATATGACATTAAAAAACCTTGGAAATAAACTCGCGCGAAGTGGGATTTCTGTGAAAGAAAAATTGCTATGGGTGACAAATTACTCCTTTAGTTAGAGAAACAGATTTTCGACCTCATATCCATGATTTATAATTGTATTCGTGTCTTTAGAGCCCTCACTGCATTTGGGCTCCAATAAACACTCGATGTAATCACTATTTGCTCGTTGTAACCACTTATCTATTATCAGTTGTATGCAGGTAGATTTCTGTGATCCGTCCCGTAGCCTGAGCAGTTCGACCGATCTTAAAGTGCAAGGTGTCGTTGGATTCGTCTTGGTCCCCATAGTGTTATAGGATACATTTTATGTAAAAAATCCAACATGGCGCCCGCAGATACAAAATATACTGTCGGATTTCGACCGCACCCTGAATGCCACGATCTTGGCTATGCTCACCGAAATGCAACCATTATAAATCGAAAATTTAGATATTTTATGCCCGAGTTTAATCATAAATATATAAAAAACACTGATTTAGAAAACCTTCGATACAATAATAGCATCGAAATACACCAAAGACTGAAAAGCTAAATATTCATCACACATGGCTAAGAAAGTCCCTCGTTTAGGGTTTCATATTAAAAAAAACCCGAACTCAAATCAGACCACGCGTTACTGAGATTACACCTGGACAAAGACTGGACACACACAACGCCGCGAAACACATAACATCTGTCGTTATTCGTCGGGAGTTAAAAAGAACACGTAAGGATCTAAGTATACAGACAGACGACCTTTTCAGTAAAGCTATCCCCTCAAATTAAATTTTTCGTTTCACATAAATTTATTTATACATACTTTACATAACATCACGACCTCTATTCCAAATTGAGTGGTCAGAGGTATCCCAAACAATAGTGTGTCGGTGTTCCAAACATTAAGAGGTTAATGATTGAAACGGTTTACCTTATGAAGTATACAGAAATGCACACGTGACAGGGGGTGAGCCTATCGCCGTTGAAACGTGCAAATCTGTAGATGGTTTTTGGAAAGTTCCTTTTACGACACCCACGAGAAGAGATGGGTTGGTTCTTGTTAGTTCTGTTCAGAGGGGAAGGGGGACGCAGCAAAGGAGACACGGGTATACGGACAGATGGCTTTAATTCGACTGACGTTCACATCATATCTGTCTTGTTGCTAACTTACCACTAATATCCCTCCACCTTAAGCTCTAATGTTTCTTCATGGCTTATAGACTAAAATGTTTCTTCTATCCTTCCTGGGTGCAGTGTCAGGGGAAGACATTTCATCAGACGACATAGGATCCTCAAACTGATCTTCAATTTCGGCTGCCGCGCCTGTAGCACAGGGCTCAGTGCTTCCACTCTGCGGTATGCCCGCGTGTTGGCCATATACCGAGTCATCTTGGGGCTGGCATTGCACGGATGTTTCATGTGCTAATATGATGGGCGGCAACAAAGTTGTCATTTGCATGTGTTGGCTACATGTGTCAGGTCGCGAACATTCTTCCTCGTCAACCAGTTCTATTCTATTTGAGTGCCGAAACCACACTTTATTTATTTCCAGACATAATTCAAATAAACTGATATGTAAACTGATTATCTACAGGACATAATCATAAGGAAGGAGCCAGGCCAGTCCGCGTTCGACGCACGCCCTTAACTCCACCGGCCAACTGAGCGGAAGAGCTGGCAAAACCAATTAATCCAACATCAGTCATGGTTTGCCACATTTTGTGCTACCACATTTTTAAGTGTTACAAAAAGACTTTAGTAATTCTCGGAATGAATTTCATGCGATTGAGACATCTTATTAACGAGTGTAAGAAACTGTTAGCTTTGGAATAGAGAATATTAATCATACATCATCATATCAGCCTCAAGACGTCCACTGTTGAACATCTTCCTAATAGATTTCTAGAGCGTTCGTTTGTAACTTCGTTTCGATTTGCCGCGACCTCCGTCGTTCGTCCACCTCGTGAGTGGATGTCTTACGCTGCGCTTGCCTGTGCGTGGTCTCCATTCGAGAACTTTTTTATGTGGCCTGCCCACTGCCACTTCGACTACTAATCCGCTGGGCTATGTCAGTGACTATCGCTTGTATCCGGATTTCTTCATCCTAATTCAATCACGTAGCGAAAGGCGGAGCGTCGCCCTCTCCATAGCTCGTTGCTAATTCGTCGTAATTATGAACTAGGAGATTTTCTACAAGCAAAGCGGAATATGAAAATCTGCACTGAGAAGTGTATCAATTATTTACCTAATTGCAAGTTACTTCTTGGTTCAAATGTAGCCATGTAAGTATATGCGGTTACGGTAACAATTCGTTTGGACACGGTAACATTTGGTAACGCCAACCTGGTTAATTCTCAACGCTCCATCAACTGCAAATTCGTTTTCAATAGCTAATGCAATTGAATCCAAATTGTATTATAGTGCATTATTCATGACACGAACGTTTTGAATTTGGCAACACTGTCTATCTAGTTAAACAACTGCGTTTTAATATGTGTGTTATTGTATTAATTATTAAAAATCGTTGCCTTAAAGCACAGCTCGACCGGCGACGGTTACGTGTCAACTACTTGCGTTTTTACATACTAAAGTAGTTTTTGTTCTAAATAATTATTAAATGTTTGTTGTTAATAATCTAAATAATTATTAAATCACGTACTATTGTCTAGTAAGTTTCTCTCTGTTAATCTAGAAATAATGTTGATAGTTACTTCTTCGTGAACATCTTTGTCAAATTCTTTATAGACTTCTTCATTCTCCTTCAAATTCGTAAGTGGAAATATATGAACAGCAGTAGCATTGTCTCCCAAAAATCTGAGGTCGATAATACCCATGCCAGCACTAGTAGCATAAACGTTTATGTCGCGCGAGCTAAAATTTGTCCTGCTCATTAGTTTGGACGAAATATACAACTATCCCATTCTCACTTCGCGCCGCGCGCGACAAACGCTGTCATGCTACGTGTGACGAGGACAAATCTATCCTAAGCATGTTGTGCGTGGGGGAGGCTTAATTTCGTTTTTTGTTGTTGTTTGTTGATTTATTACGTTATTTGCATCAGGATATCTTCATTTAGTGCCTACTTATTAAGTACTGAATAACGTTAAATTGTAAAGTAACAATTGTTTATTATTAAAAACATAATTGGTTACACGGAAGAGATTTACCACAACGATACGTTTGTTCTTTGTAAAATAATGTCAAGGTAATGCAATAATCAGTTAAATTGTTTTATTGAATTCTTTGTGTTCATTTCTCAGTTAAGTGGAACGTGATTTAGTTGGTTCATTACCATTTTTGCTATTGGAATGATGAATCGTTTCAGATTCACCGACAGCCTATAAAAGTCCAGTGCTGGATTTGTTTTGCTGGATTTTAAGGAGCTCCTTATCAAAAGAGATAGACGTTCTTTTGTCTTTTAAGGAGCTCCGTATCAAAAGAGATAGACGTTCTTTTGTCTTTTAAGGAGCTCCGCATCAAAAGAGATAGAAGTTCTTTTGTCTTTTAAGGAGCTCCGTATCAAAAGAGATAGAAGTTCTTTTGTCTTTTAAGGAGCTCCTTATCAAAAGAGATAGACGTTCTTTTGTCTTTTAAGGAGCTCCGTATCAAAAGAGATAGACGTTCTTTTGTCTTTTAAGGAGCTCCGTATCAAAAGAGATAGACGTTCTTTTGTCTTTTAAGGAGCTCCGTATCAAAAGAGATAGAGGTGCTTTTGTCTTTTACGACACCCAAGAGACAGGTGTCATTTCAAGCTCCGATGCCAAATGAGTCGAAGTCTATGTTTGTCTGCGACATTGTAGTGCCCAAACGGCTGAACCGATTTGAAATCCATTTGTGATTTTCCAGGTGTTTGTGAGATAGTCCTGAAGATAATTATTAGCTTTTAACACAGATGATTTGTATATCTGAACGATAATTACTTACATTATACTAGTCTGTCGCCAAACATCAATGTTAATAGTAAGATAGCCAGTCCCCCAAATGTGTTGGGTTTTCCGGGTCAGTACGCTTCCCCACATTCGACCTCATCTTCACTTAACATCAGGTGTGATTGAGGTCAAGTACGAACCCGTCGTGCATAAAAAAAAGTTTACACATTCACTATATCCATATTCTCACGTATTTATCTGTAACTCTATTACATAATTTTTTTTAAATTTATTATATTTACACTAATACGCTAACTACAAACTATAATTATTATACTGTCGTAGCGCCCAAATGTCTCTGGGCATTTGGAAGCACTGAAAACCGGCGCTGGGATTCGTCGCACCATGAGTTGAGTGCTAACCCATTTGTACACGCCACAACACGTAACAGCATTGTGCGCATTTCATTTATAATTTGTATTTCTTTTTTTAGCTATATAATTTATAGCTACTATACTTTTTGTATTGTGTTGAGGCGTTCATAATAAATTCCTCTTATTCTTATAAACATAATCTCTTGGACGTTTTCCAAATTTTCAATTTATATAGTTATGCGTCATGTATTCTAAATAAGACAGTTCATCCATCCCGAATAATTCGTCATTTACATTCATCCCCATTTATTATTCATTCTTTATCCGTATCAGAGACAAAGCAGTCCACATTTTATTCTAAATGTCGTTGATTTTGCCAGTTTTGTAAGACAGATCACCAAACTTGTCGGGTTTAATTACCGAGTCACTATATACCCTTATTGGCAAACAAAGGTAATACGATAGGTGTATATGTGGCCAATGGCTCGACATTGACTAGAACGACCGTTCGACCCCACACACCACTAATTAGCTAAATCTAGCTAGATATCTTACCAAAGAATTGCATGTGAGTAAATAGACATTGAACTTGTGAAAATTATAGTAGCTTCAGTTTGTTCTCGGCACGTAAAAGATGCTATTGATTGAATTAACCCGTCTCTTCCCGTGGGTTACGTAGTAACTAGTGCCGGGGGTGTTGTATCGATTTTGAGATCGCGTGTCAGTCTCAATACTATGTTTTTTGATACTGTTTGATATGCAACAGATTCTCAAGCGTCAACTTAAGCTTATCTCAATCTTGAGACGGATGTATGAGGCTGTTATCCTGTTGATGATAAACGAAAATGCCTAGAATTTTCAATTAACTAATAAATCAAAATTATAAAATTGAAAGAATCTGAAAGAGGGACTTTACACCAAAAACATCTATAGGCTTGCAAGTGTTCGATGGGCCATCTGTCACTTGTGTATTTCTGTACTGTAACGTATTTCGCTGTTAAGTATCCAATATGAGAGTCAATATTGATTTAATGTGTACATTCTTCATATACATCAAATTTAACTCAATAACTGTTTATTTTATGTGTGTCACTTGAGTCCATTAGTACATAAGAGATATATGTACGGTCTACCAGATGGCATTTTTGTGTGGATTGGAATCCCACGATCGACATGTTAATATGTTAAGCGTTCAATGTAGGTACAATGGTTGCTTGGTCAACGTGTGGTGGATTGTACATAACTGCAGGCTGTAGCTGAAAATCAGCGGCCGCTGGTTCCCGCGACCATATGCTGAGCTACAGACCTTTTTGTCATAATTACAAAGTCATTTCATATTTTAGTTTTTATTGTTTTCTTGGCAAATAAAGATTTTTATTATTATTACATTTCGAATGGTGAAGCGTGGATGATGTGTCAAACTTACTTTTTTAATATTTAGTACACCCAAACGCTTATGTTTAACAAGTTCCGTGCCAACTACGAGTATTTACGTAGTGAACGATGAATTTTCAATTGTGTCTGGCTAAATGGCATTGAATGTGTAAAGGAAAATAATGCAACGAGAAAATATTACATTAGTTTGACGAGCACCTAGCATTTTTAGTGTTATGGATAATATATGCTATCTTATCTGAAAAGAATGAAAGACAAATCCTGATTAGTGACACTATATCACCTGTAAATGAACATAAATTGTAGGTACATGCCCGGTTCAGTTCTATGAAAAATTTAGAAAATTTATTAAGTTCTGCATATTTCGATTTTGACTGTGCCATGAATTCTTTTGAAATGCCGAAACCGTAGCTAGGCTAGTTACTCCGATATCAGTATTATTTCTTATAGAACACAATAGTTTTTGCCTTACCATCGAGTACGATGGCAAATTACGGTTTCGTTTTTGTAAACAAAAAATAACTTAAAAACTTTTGTTATAAAGGAGCGCTGTACTGTTCAAAAAAATTATTTGGAAACGTAGAGCTATTAAAGTTATGGCAAAAAAACTATTCAGAATGGGTCACGTTTAGTATAATAGCGAAGCATGACTCAGGAGTCATGAACTCGTGCTTCCACCAAGTAATATCTGCGAAAGCGTGTCCCAGCTAGGTACCTCCATTCGTGTTACTCTTTAGATCAGCATTGAGATTAATCTCTTTTAGTCGCACTTCTCATTGCTTACGATTTTATTCTACGAAAAGTTTTGATGAATTTATGTTTACTTTGCCGTTAAAGTTAATGTAAAATGATAAAACAATAGATCCACGCCTTAAATACTGTTTCGAATCGGCCAAGTGCGTACCTAATAATGTTCAATAGAAAGTACATTTTACATATATTTTTTCGACGATTACTAATTAACTTGTAAAGCCTACTTAGCTGTGATAGTTTTCCTTTTATGTTCGTTATACAAGGTGAAATTTCATTCGTGTAATTCCTGTTTACACTTCTGATTACGAACAAATTTCCTCTAGGAACCATAGGCGAATTTGATCAAAAAATTTTCGACTTCCCATAAAAAGTATACCATTCTGAAACCACCTTTAGTAGGAAGACCAACAATTTTTGGCTGGTGACTTCACTCCTGATTTCGACGAACTATAGCCGAATTCAGCCGTAAATTGTTGGATTACCATACTAAATGTGGTTTCAGAATATTTTTGAGCGATCTATCCAACGACCCCCACACGATGGGGTACAAAAATATAAGAAAATTCATCCCCACTTTACGTAGGTACCTTAAAAGAAATATTTTTCAAGATTTTGTTTTACCGCTTAGTCGACGTGATCAATATGTATACCCATGCCAAATTACAGTTTTCTAGTACTAAGAGCCTCTAAGCTAAGCCACAGACAGACAGACGGACATGGCGACACTACAAGAGTTCCTTGTTGACTACGGAACATTAAAAACAAAAAAAAAAGTTATTTTGTATTTAGCGGGCGCCATGCTATTTTATTTTTCTATAAAATGTAAAATAAATAAATAAAATAAATATCCTATGTTGAGGTTTATATGGTGTCCGGGGGTAAAACGAAACTAACGACACCTAGCATTTTAAAATCGGTCTAGTCATCAGATATTTGTGAACGAATTTTAATATTTACTTTTTTTGTTTGAAAGGTTTCATTTACGATTCAATTTAAATTACGTAGCGTAAGGGTCAATTAACGTTACCATTTATAATCCCTGACGAAAAACGACGACGACGACTTGTCTTTGACGACGTTGTGTGCATGTGTCCAGTCTTTGTCCGGATGTAATGAGGGTCCGATTACAGTGTGATTTTTTTTATAGTTAAGGTTGCTGGATGGAGCTTTATTTGTTGGATGTCGATGGTTGGAAAGGACGAGCATGGAAAAGATGGATGGATTGTGTGAAGGGTTATTTTTTTTTGGTTTGTTGGTACCTAGCCTCAATCACACCTTATATTAAGTGAATGATATGTGACTGAAGTAAGTGATATGAACGAAAAGGGCGTGAATGATGAGGTTACGGCTGATAGAGTAGATTGGAAGAAAAAGACGTACTGGGCCGACTTCAAATAAATTGGGACAAGGGGAAGACGATGATGATATTTAAGTCTGCTGTGTGGTTGCGGCACACACAAAGAATACAACAGTCTCTTCACGTGGCTGTCGTGAAAGGCGACTATTTTCCACCAAAAAACATGTATAGGCTTGCACGTTACAACAGCTATGGGCTCACCCCGTGTCACGTGTGCATTTATATTTAGAAATGGATGGACCCTGAATTTTTGACGACCGATTGGTGTAGTGGATAGTGACCCTGTCAGCGAAACCAACGGTTGCGGGTTCGAATCTCGCGACGGGTAAATGTTTGTGTGATGAATATGAACATTTATTCCTGAGTCATGGATGTTTATATAAATATTTATGTATGTTTATCCGTTATCTAGTATCCATAGTACAAGCTTTGCTTAGTTTGGGACTAGATGATTGGTGTAAGTGTCCGAAATATTTATTATTATTATTATTATTATTATGTTCTTTCAAGCATTAATGTTTGTGGATATCTCTGTCTGACCACACCATTTGGGGTAAAGGTCGTGACGTTATGTATATATGTATTAAACTAGGGAAAGGTTATTAAGCCATGCTTGATGTAAGTCGGTTTCGTAGATATTACTTTATAAGCCTGGATGATATGGAAATTCTAACTAATATTATAATAGCGAAAGTTTGGATGACATTTGGTATATAAGTAGAAAATTCCCTAGATCAAGATGTTTAGGGATATTTTTAATCCTGATAATGTTCGCGATAAAGTTATTCCACTCAGACGAAGCCGCGGGCGGAAAGCTAGTATTATTTCTGCCCCTATAATGGTTATATGTAATCAATTATTTCTTTTTATTTTCAGGAAAACGCATATCTGCACGTCATCGGTAAGTTCCTTTACACATTGTGACTTTTACCCTGACCCTACTTCATTATACTAGTTCTATTTTACAATTATGTCCGTCGCGGAAGTTGAGTTAATACATCTATGTTTTTTTTTTAATAATAATCTTTAACTTCAAGCATTTATTTCAACGTAAGATACATGATATCATTTGTTGAATGTCAATTTAAATCTACGGGAAATAAAAAAGTTTATTGCATTTATCTGTCAGTCGGTATGTCCAAGCTTTTTTACTTATTTACCAAACTTATTACATTTCATCTTATTTGTATTTATACAATTTTTTTTTTTTTTTTTATATGAGAGGGCGGCAAACGAGCATGCGGGTCACCTGATGGAAAGCAATCACCGCCGCCCATGGACACCCGCAACACCAAAAGGGTCACAGATGCGTTGCCGGCCTTTGAGGAAGGTGTAGGCTCGTTTCTTGAAGGTTCCAATGTCGTACTCGTTCGGGAATACAAATATTCTAAGTAGGTACTTAAATTTTAGAATACGACTTATTGCTAGCGGTCCTCACACTAGGTCGCGCTTGTATCGTGGGAGCCAGTCGTGTGTTAACATGCTTGTATTATCTTCACTTTTAACTAATAAAACTAAGTATCTACCTATGTAAACAAATCTAATGAGTCGATTTTAAACTAAAAAAAAAGGGAGTAAAAAGAAACATTTCAATTTGGTACCATCGAGGTGATCTGATGATGACGAAACCGCGAGGTGGATAGTGGAGCTCTTCTATGGCCATTAGTAAATCCCAAACCTTACACTTAGTGACGAAATGATGGACTCGGGAGGTGCATAATGGATTCTTAATTTTTTTTTCACTTTTTATTAATATTATTAAATAATTTCTTCTTCAACTGAATCCCGAGTCATGGATGTTTATATAAATATTTATGTATGTTTATCCGTTATCTAGTATCCATAGGTACAAGCTGTGCATAGTTTGAGACTAGATGCTTGGTGTAAGTATCCGATAATATTTATTATTTACTAGCTTTCTGCCCGCGGATTCGCCTGCGTTGAATAACTTTATCGCGGATATGTTTAAATTGTTTATCCCGCGAGAACTACTCAATTTATCGGGATAAAAAATATCCTATGTTTTATTCCAGGGTATGTATTATATCTGTGTACAAATTGCATCCAAATCCGTTTATCTGTTTCGCCGTGATTGAGTAACAAATAAACAAACAAACATCCAACTGCGCACTTATAATATTAGTATAGTCTCGAGGCGTAAGCTCAGCTTTGCATTTGTGTGAGTGACGTCAAGCTGCTAGCGGTACAAGAGGTGAAGTGCGGCATGTGCGCGGCAGGGAAGCGACGCGCAGCGGACACGCCGCGCCTCAGGCCGCGTTTAAACAATGCGCGGGACGCGCTGCGCCACAAGCCGTATCTCTATCTGTGTGCACTCACACAAATGCAAAGCTGATCTTACGCCTCGAGAACTGTACTAACACGAATAAAGAGCTTATACGTGCCATAAGAATGGCAACTTACCTTTTCCTCATCACTGACTCATCATAATAGTGTGACGTCATACAAACAACACCATTGGCTCCATAGAAGAGATTATTTAATTGACAACTATACCTACATATAGTTCGGTTCGACTCAGTTCACACAGTGCACTTTCCATTTCGGCGTGGCTTAGACAGCGGCAATTAAAAACGCATTAGAAAGAGTAATGGAGTGTGTGTGTGCATCAACTATTGCTTTCATGAAACTAGGTGAGATTATGTTAACGAGGATGATTCCACAGGTAATTTTTCTTTTTTTTAAAAGGCTTTATATTCGCACAGACAGGCGGTGTCGAGTTACGGGGGAAATTGTAACCTTAAAAATTCCACATCCATCTACTTTTCCCCTATCTTGCCTCGATACAGTTGAACTGGATTGTTAGCAACCCTTCGAAATGTGTGTCGACCGCCTCCGTGGCTCAATGTAAACAACACTGAGTTTACGATTCGGAGGTCGCGGGTTCGATCCCGGGTGTTGGGGTTTCCGGGTTAGTACGCTTCCACCTTCGACCTCATCTTCACTTAACATCAGGTGTGATTGAGGTCAAGTACGAACCCGTCGTGCATAAAAAAAAAAATAAAAAAAAATTACCCTTTCATTATGTTACTAAATGACGTGACTGTTAAAGAAATTATGTCAGTTACCGGCCTGGTTTTGCTTAAGTAATACGAGCTCAATAACTGTATTCCATAGTCGGTCCAAAATAAAACTGAAACGACAAACATTTACTTAAATTACGGTCATAATCGATTAAGCGAACGTCATATAACCCAATCAACTCGATTCAGTGTTTATATCAACAAAGCCCAGTTTTTAAAAACCTAACCGTACTAAATGTTATGCAAAACGGAAATGGATACCGACAACAGAGAATAAACATACAAAGCGTTGTGCAACGTACCTGTTCCCCAAACAACTTTCAGCTATTCAGTCGATAGTAGGACACTAGGGCACCTGCAGGGACGTAACTGCAAACCAGGCCGTTTGCGGTCTTCCGAATTTTAATTGCAAACCACCACTTGAAAGTGGGACGTGCTAATTGGTGTATGTGTGTTATGATTTTCGCATAATAATTTGCTCTTATTTTAGTCTCAAAGTACATTTATTGTGAATCACAGGTAGCATTTGGTCTTACAAAATCCTTAGAGCGCTATGTTCCGCCCTAAAGCCATACAATATGACAACATTTTAGCAATTACAATTTACAAATATTAACTTAATTTACTAATACAACTCTTTATTTCAATCACTCCGCCTCCGTGGCTCTATGTAAACAATATTGGGTTTACGATTCGGAGGTCGCGGCTTCGATCCCCCAGCGGGGTACATGTTTAAGTACTCGGTTTGGTTGGTGGTAGGACATTTTAAATATCTGCCTGGCTAGCTACCACCATCTTATCTAACTGCCGCACAAACAGCAATGTTAATAGCATTGTTGTGTTCCGGTTGTCAGAGATAAGGTAGCCAGTCACCCAAATGTGTTGGGGTTTCCGGGTCAGTACGCTTCCACCTTCGACCTCATCTTCACTTAACATCAGTTGTGATTGAGGTGAAGTACGAACGAACGAAAAATGGACCAGTATAATCAATACGATGAAACTTGCAATCCTTTTTGTTTCAGTTGATCATAGCAATCCGCGGAGCACCATAAGTGCTTTTAACAGGTAATGCGAATGAATGTTGAAATGAACCGAGTTCAAGGAAACTAGAATATTTGATAAACGAGATATAACCTTGAATCAGAGAGAGATAAGAATAGGATAATGTTTTACTCACCAATATTCAGATTTTGGACACCATCAGTTATGTGTCTTTATTAGACTAGCAGTGCCTGAATACTCAAAAGCTACATAACTTTAAAGGGCCACTATCTGTTATATATTATTATCTTACGATGTTTAATGGACCGTTAACTTTAACAAGGATTTGAGTATTTGGACGTATGTCATCAATCGAACTGGAAGTGGCTTTATTGAAGTCAAACGTTAAATACTTTTCCTCAAAATCTTCTATCTTGCAAAACTACATTAACAAGTCATGTTTATTTATGTTTTGAAGGAAGCAGCGGATCTTCACGCCCCCGTTTTCAATGTGCTCTGATTGTTTTTCGCTCAATGTCTTTCACTTTTGCACACGTTTCGCGTGTATTACCTATTCTTTTACGGAGTGCTCTTAACTCTGAATACGATTGGACCCATTTGTTGGGTAAACGTGTTCTGTGGAGCATGAAACGTTTTCGCTTTGGGCGTCTCTTATTTCATTCTCAGGGTCGGCGGATATACGAGTACAATATACCTTGTATTCCTTCATATTTATCACTGCCTCTAAGCTTTTGTAAATTTTTTATCATATCAACAAGACTCTCTATATTGCATGGACGGACAGTGATTTTATTTTATTTATTTAATAAGACACACCAACAGCACACATATTACAACTCACATAATAGATCGTAGTTTTTCAATTGAGTTGAACACCCGCGTTTCTGCGTCCACATTTTGTATGGACATATAAAATATTGTTTGGGTTTCATTTGTTTCCCGTACGTTTTAACCGCTTCCTTAGCTTTAGCTTACGAATTGGAGGTCGCGGGTCAATCCCCCGGTGGGGTACGTGTTTAGTACTCGGTTAGTTTAGTGGTAGGACGTTTTAAATGTCCGCCTGTCTAGCTACACCACCATCTTATCTAAGTCTGCCGTCAAGTAACAGCGTTGTGTTCCGGTTGTCAGCGATAAGAAACAGTTCCCCAAATTTGATGCGGTTTCCGGATCAGTACGGTTCCACCTTAGGCCTCATCTTCACTTAATATGAGGTGTGATTGAGCTCAAGTACTAACCCGTGGTGCATAAAATAAAACGTTTATATTACAATTATCACACCAATTTCTAACATCCATTGCACCAATTCACGAATTCTCTTACATTCTTAGAAACGATCAAGTAAGTGAGAGTGTGATATTGATCATTAATCTCCGTTAATTCGCCACTATGAATTGCTTCATGCACGCGCTCCGTATCACTGTTGTCAAAGTGTTCACTTTTTGCGTCGTCACACGTGCCGTTGATGTAACTATAATGATTCTCACGTGAATTAGTCACGCCTAGTCTGCGTTGGTAACGTGTTTCCTTAGGTTTACTGTGTGAAATTTCGTAGTTATCATGGAATTTATTGGGTTTTACTATTTCCTCTCTACCTTTACTTCGTGTGGGTACTTGATAACTCCAGTCTCCCGAAGGACAATTTCCACCGATGTCATATCGTGGGGGAATTTTCTCTATTCTTGAGACGAACGCAGATTTTTGGAAGCATCAACGGTGTCACTCAAAGGAGATTTTCTTAGCCTTAACCACGTGATAGTTATAGATGATTACTGTCGTCGATGTTATCGCTTACGCTATGCAAATTCGTTTTCATACTATATTAATGGAAGGGTATTTAACATTGTAGTCAAATCGATTATCCTGGCTGATAAAAAGTATAGTTTACTTTCTGGCCACGAATTTTTGTGTCGAAAATAGCACTAACTAGTGTTCGTTTGCAGCTCGGGGAATTAATCTTATCCCGTGGGAGTTGCTTAAACTTTCGGGATCATATGTAAAGGGTCGTGACCTCCCCAAAAATTCGAGTCAATTTCGACATTTAATGAGGTGAGTAAAGACGTGGCTGCGAAAACGAATGGAGCAGAAGAGATTAAGTCTTCTTGCTTTGATACACATCCATAAAATATATTTCAATAGTAGTAGGTGGATAGCAATAGAAAATTTTACTTCGTATTGTGTTTACTTTTTATTGGTTTTCCCCAATAATATTGTATTATAATCCCCCTCAGAATGAAGGTTGTATGCACAGCAGGAATAGCACAATATAGACACTATATATACACTCGATAGTTTCTCGTGTCTCAAATCTTGTCACTTTTCGTAGCACAACTTGACAGATGTAGAAAAAAATTAGGTCACATGATTGGTCCGAGGTCACATGGCTAACTCGACGGCGATATACATGCGTTCTTTCATTCCACAGGCTGTATATCGCGGTCGCGACACTTTCCTGCTCGAGGTTGCACTAATTGTAGCCGTGCTGAATATCATCGAGGAACAAACATCCAAACTTTAGTATTTGTGGTATTGTGTTTCAAAAATAAATAGAAGTCATAAATTTGTATCTATGCACATACAAAAGCAGACTCCTATTCATCATTTATATGTGATACATTCAAATTCAAATTGACAACCTGAATACCTTTTAAAAACAGTCAGCCGTACGACAACCGTCACTCCCAGTATAAAGGGTCTCGCTGCATTTATTTCCCCAGTAGCTTCGTAGTTGACTGTACTAATCTTTAATTTAGGAATGAAGTAAAAGCTTTATTGGTAAGAGCGGGAAATAAATATGACTACGTTGCCGTTAGAATCCATAATATGCGGTCTTATCCCTAACTTCGTATCTGGAGTGAGCTGCACCGATTGAATATTTGCCTGACAGCCTAATTCCAGACACGTATATACCTATAATTTTCTATAATTTTCTATGAAACTTCTATAAGATTTGCATGTACGTGCATGTTCATCTAGTAATATATTTATAAAGTTGTGAAGAAAATCTTTATGCTCTTCTTTAGAGTCTTCTTGGAATTGAATTTATCGAGTCGTGCATCTTGCGACTCGAATTAAGTTAGAGGAGATTAAATTCAAAACCAAGTGATCAGTTCACTTATTTTTAGTACTAACTACAATTCCCATTTTATGGGGCGTCAGTAAATCCACGTTTTATTGTAGTTTTATTACTACTAAAACAGTTACATCGTTTTGTTGCTTTCGTGTTTCTGAGTAAGTAAAGTAATTTTACTTACTGATAAGTAACTGTAGACAGTAGCTTTAAAGATATCTACGATTGTTTTGTAACAAAGCAAGACAGAATTTAATTCGATGTACGGTTCAACTGACATCTTACTTAGAAGTTTACTCGCAGCGTTTGATCGAGTGACAGCTTGAATATGAAACGCTTTTATGTGGTCCAAAAAGGAGTGGGTTTTATAAATTCCTTCATTATTGCTATAAACTTCATTGTTGCATTTTGACTGCAATGGATTCAATTGCCCGTATACGTGTTCTGGTGATAATAGTATGAAGAGTTCTGTTTGGAGCTAGAAAGTCGATGTATTAGTCTATTATATCTAACAGAGCTAACATTCTACAATCCCGACAAATATATGGATTTTCTGGATCCAAAACTAGTATATTTACACTAAACTGGAATTGAAATATGGTTCAACTTGGACCTTACATTATAAGAAGCATACTAACTTTCATCATTATCAATTAACCGCCATGAAGTTGCAAACAAATGAATGTCCATACTTTTGCATTTTATAATGTTAGGATTATAGGTCTAATAAATCGTATGTTCGCCACGACATCGGGTGCATGAGTGTGCATATAAGAACAACCAATGTCACTACAAGCCAGTAGAGATCTTTAGTGCACTGCTCCTGATGTCGCTCCTTCTTACTGTCAAGTTATTGATTTCATAAGTCTTGTTATACAAGGTAGAGGAACGAACAGGGAGACGCCAGTTGCGGGATAACCGTTACCCAGGTGACACATTCGTCTTGCAGCCATGGAATCGCAGTCACACAGAAGGTGCTTCTCTGAAGGTTCATCAAATTCTTTGCTCTCCGTATTTTTAATAAAATAACACGCTTGCCATTTATGACTCGAACGCTAATTTGTAGTCAGAGGATTCATCAGTTTAAATTCATTTATGTTAACTAATTCTTGTGCTCCTCTACATGGAGCCGTTAGTTTGCCTACGTGATTTGGGGTTTCGCATTGTTCTAGTACCAAATTTTATTTCGGTTAGTTGATGTAATTTAGAATTGGAACGATATTCTGGTTACCTTCTAATTGGAATTTTGGTTTCTAAATCGAAATGTTCCAACAAATATGACTACTCTGTCATTGTACTGCACTGATTATATCTGTCCAATAACCAGTTTACACACAGGGTACTGTAGGTTTCACAAAAATAACTTCACCATTGACAATCTTTCTGAAGTGACACACTTACGTTTGTAGATAGTTACATAGATGATCTTTCTGTCTGTCGGAAACCACACAACCATGGACCTGATAAAGGTCGCGGGAAATCGCTGGATGAAGGCCGTTTCCAACCGGTTGCTCTGGAATTCATAGAGGAGGCCTATGTTCAGCACTGGACGTCCTGTGGCTAACATGATGATGTTATATCTACATGAAACCCTCAGGGGTCGTGTCCTAACCGCATGTCACTGTCTTTTGTTACTAACTTATGAAAAATTATAAAGCTATCCACGCTTTATTTTGTTTTTAAATACTATTCCTGGCTAAAAGTTGTGATGAACTTTCCAACTGCATCCAACTCCGTATCTAATGTCATGTTCCGCTGTTAATTGCTTTTTGTTTCAAAAAACTAGGAAGCCATGAAACTGGTACGATTATAACTTTCGTTCGGTCCACTGACCAAACAAAATGTCGAAGCTCACTGAAGCGGCGCAGAATAATTAATAAGTCTGTTGAAGTCAGATCGATCGGACGCGTGTTAAAATAGTTTTGTGGATATGTTTACCAATTTTTTAACGCACAATGGAGCGTTTGTCTTTATCTTCGTTCGTAGGTACTTGCTATTGACTATTCTAAATACTTTAGTCGTATGTCGTTCCTGTTTAAATTATTAGAATTGTACCTGACACATTTGCATTAAATTTTGTATGCTTATAATCAATTCAAAATTTTCTAAGGATTACTTACAGATTGACATTATTATGGCCATATACAGTGTTTCAGTTCTTCTTCAATTTAAAAGCCATGCTCTTGTCGGTAGAGTAATGAGAATGACCATGCCATGCCTCTCTACTTTCCACCCTCGATTTAACAACTTGGTAACACGACATATTCACCATTTCTTTTACTTGGTCAAAGTAATTTCAGTTCTATTTGACACAAATTTACATTATCCATGAAAATTTGCATTTACGGATTATTGGATTATTTATTGGAGGCCTTTGTCCAACAGTGGACGTATTTGATTGGTACGGACTTTTTTCAATTCTTCATAATTTACATTACACAGAAGATTTCTTCAAAATACCTGCAATGGGGGCACTTCCTGTCACGTGTGCATTTCTGTATATTTCCAAAGGTGTCGTTTCAAGAGTTTGGTCCATCCAAAAGCTATGTATGTATGTATGCTCATGTTGACGGGAAGACATCTCTTATGGAGATATGTCCACCTTTGGATGTACGTGACTTATCGTTTGTACTCTTCTATTACATGCTGTTCTGTTTATACAATGTTCTGGTGCAATAAAGAACAACAATATACAACAAATAAAAAAAGCAGATGTATAATTAAAACAAAGTGTGAAGATTAATCTGAAAAGCACTTTAAAATCATGTCTGTATTGTTTATAAACGAATAAATTCCGAAAATATTCGTAAGGCATTGCCATGCAGTCTATACACTTAATTACGTTATTGTATGTAATTGACTACTATTAAGTATTTGCTGCTTGTAAACTAATGCTGTACGTCTAAAGGCAGAATGCAGTACGCTCATATAATTATATACTACTTTATACTCACTCTCATTCATCTCTCATTACTTGTATTCACAAATAAATATTTGCATCTCCTCATTATAGTTACCCTAACGATATGAGTGATATACTTTAAATTATTATATTCTTAACCGCAGTAATTGTACTGTCATCACTCATCATCTTCATTGCAATGAATTGCTGTCAGTTTCTTGATGTCGCGGTTAGCTCTATCTAAATATTTAGGAAACGTTTTAACACTTTCTTACCACATTTATTATAATCATGATTCTGCAAACCTGTTACAATGTTTTATAAATATTTTAAAAATTTTATACCGCTACTAAGATCGCTTTGGTAAATAGAGCTGTCGTCGCCATGTATACCTAAATATTTCAGGCTTCCCGGTAATTGATTTTGCTAGTCACTGTTCCAACAATTTACGTAAGTGACACGAAATTGAATTGACTAACAACAAGTGAATGTGGATTACAGCGTACAGCCAATAGACAATTTTAATTGGAAATTTCCGCTTTGCAAGTAAATCATGAATTTAAATCTAAGAAATTTTCAATGACTCGGATGCTTGATGAAAAAGAATGAGGTACAGTTTAAAAGAGGACCGGCATAATTTAAATTAAATTTTCTCAGGCACTCATGAATGTTTTTCGATAGTTAGCTTCACTTGTACCTACCTCGTACTTGTAAAAATCCAGACAGTGCACGTGTCGGTGCCGTTTGAAGTTTGTAGTGATACGACGTCCGTCGTCGGTATGACCGAAATGAAAATCTCTAAAAACCGCTTAATTGATTCAAAACCTATTTGGTTTCGCTCCTTAAGACAACCGGTTTTTATGAGGTAGAACCAAACTAAATAAAATACTCCTAATGTATATACTTGACACTGATTTAGGTTTAAAAAAACGGCTAAATAATCCCAACCCCCGTTGCATGATATCGTTTGTCGCGCGCGACGTAGGAGTGAGAGTGACATAGTTGTAGTCCAAGCGAATGAGCAGAACAAATATTACCTCGCGCGACATAAACGTTTATCGCGCCTGTCATGCTCCCAGTGCTGATTTTTTAATTTTCCATATAAAATGCAAAGGACGTAATACAAATATATTTGCCTGTCGATCCAAATACCAACAAAAATTACCTAAAGACCAAAACGTTCATTTTTAATGCGCACTGATGGTTGGAATGCGCGAGATTTGCGCTTTTTTTTAATCTTAGCCCATTTTACCTCAATCACACCTGATGTTAAGTGAAGATGAGGCCGAAGGTGGAAGCGTACTGACCCGAAAACACCAACTTATTTGGCGTTTGGCGGCAGACTTAGATAAGATGGTGGTAGCTAGCCAGGCGGACATAATTATAAAATGCCTTACCACCAACCAAACCAAGTACTAAACATGTAGGTACCCCGCTGGAGATCGAACCCGCGACCTCCCATTTCGTAAACCCTATATTGTTTACATTGATCCACGGAGGTGGAGGAAGATCGTGATGAACAATAGACGTGAAAGGAATAACGACGAAGCCCTTTGACATGCAGCTTAAGTGAAGGCACATTGCATCACCAGGCACTAGTAATTGTCTGTGAAATTTATTGGTTGTTAAAACTTTATACGTACCTATGTGGTTTCGGCATTCAAACAGAATAGAACGAACCCGTTTCTCCCCGTGGTTGTCCTAAAAGGTGAAAAGGGACTTTGCACCAAAACCGTTTATAGATTTGCACGTTTCAACGTATGTGTAATAAATTTAACCGTGTTTCTGTTTGTGTGTCTGTGGCACCGTACCTCTTAAACGGGTAACCCGATTTAGATGCCGTTTTTCATTTGAAAACAGGTACCTATCCAGCGGTGGTTCTTAGACATGTTTTTTCAAAATCGGTTTATCCATTTTGTTTTAATCGCTTGTTTTAAATTTTCAACATTGTTAGCTCCTTGTACATCTACAGGGTTTAATTCCTTTCGTAGATATCGCCCTGCTTACACTTGACAGTAAGTATTGAACACATAATTTTTTATTTTAATAATTCTTTCCAAACTTTCCAACCCCAAACACCATCCTGAGTAAGGCCCTCCTCTAGACGACGAATAACCTTGTATTTGATGTATTTTTTTAAATTGTCCAATCTTTTGACTTTTTTGTCGCTAGATTAAGAGCCTAACTTTCATATGAAATGGGGCCTTACCAGTTCCGATCTGCAATGTCAAAAGCTTTAATTTATGTCATTTTATATGACTAAATAAGTTAACTTGTGGCTTCATCGCTTTTAATGACACTCGCGCGGACTTTCTTAATATCAGTTTCGATAAATTAAGTCTGAAAATAGGAGCAACTTTACCAAATACCGCCTCCGTGGCTCAATGTAAACAACATTTACGAATGGCTTACGATTCGGAGGTAGCGGGTTCGATCCCCAGCGGGGTCCATGTTTAAGTTTGTTGTTGTGTTCCGGTTGTGAGATAATAAGATAGTCAGTCCCCCAAATGTGTTGGGGTTTCCGGGTCAGTACGCTTCCACTTTCGACCTTATCTTCACTTAACATCAGGTGTGATTGAGGTCAAGTACCAACCCGTTGTGCATAAAAAAAGTAAAAAAATATTTCGGATACTTACACCAGCAAAGCTCGTACTATTGGTACTAGATAACGGATAAATAAACATACATAAATATTTATGACTCGAAAATAAATAATTTTTCGAGCCTTATACCAATCATCTAGTTCCAAAGTAAGTAAAAGCTTGTACTGTGGATCTACTAGATAACGGATAATGATGACGACTCGGGAATAAATGTTCCTATTCATCACAGAAACAACACAGGTTTCGCAGACAGGGTCACTATCTATACTACACCAATCGGTCGTCATTTTCGTATTCATCACACAAACATTTACCTCTGGCGGGAATCGAACTACTACTACATCAATCGGTTACAATTTCATAATTTACCATTTTCATCATTTGAGTCTGCGTCATAGATATATGTCATAGATTGACGATGACATGTGAACTGCCCAGTTTAGAAATAGGTACGCATATGATATTGTCTACCTTCGTCAAAGGTATTTGAATAGTAATGTATAAATAATTAATTAGTCCTAAAAAAGTTATTTTGGGCGGTGTTGACATACCCTTTTTATTTTTTATGTCTCTTTACTTTAGGTATTGTTTACTCGTGCTGCGACACCGACCACCAGGTTAGCATGACTATCCAAAAGCTACTCGATATCTAGGTCAGGGACACTGCATAGAGTTAGCGCCAAAAAAGTTTTTTTATATGCTATTATTAACGATTATTACATCTTTCTATAATTTGTTTGTAATAAGATAGTTTGTCTGTAATTGGATCGTACTCGTATGTTTTATAAAATGGAAAAGTATGCTTATGTAATGCAATGTTAGATTTATACTCTAATAATTTGTTATGTAAAAACATTGTAATTGAAAATTGCATGATTAGAATCTCCGATAACTGCAGATTTAATTTACATAATGTGTATCATGCTTGCTGCCTGTATGCATCCTAACGTGACCAATATTATGTCTGCCAATCGACACCCAATTAAAATATGGTTTCGCTTTCAAGTTTAGTTCCTCTACATCTAAAGTATTATCTCACGCTTCGCCAAGATTTAACATTCACTGCTCTTTTCATCCCAAGTAATGCTTTTACTTTAACGAATAGCTGGCAATGTATATTGGAATTGGGAAACTGTCGTAATTCAAAGCGTAGATCGGTGAAGGTAAACCCACCGGACGGACTTGCCTGCCTTTGGCGCAGTGTATGTATCAGTCGCGGTTTGGCGCGCAATTGTAATGCACGCAATCTCCAGTTTTATGCCATCCTAGTACTTCTCATTACGCGATATTCAATTTGAATTGAATTCTGGTGTTTTGTGATATTTGTGCTTGTGAATTGGTTTGACTTGAGTTTCCGTGTTTTAATCCAGTCTTAGACAAGTTGAAAAGGTAATTTTTGTAGCTTGTTTTTCATTTTAATCGCGTCGGTTGTTGTTAGAGTACTGCGTTCTACTTACCAATTAAGTTTTAAGGTTTTTGTGAGATATGCAAGTATGGATACTGCTCGAAATTGTTTGAAATATTTTGTTCAATATCAAGGGAAATAGGTATTAACTTTACAATTATGACTTGACAATTGAACACACGGAAAACATTGTAAGGAAATCTACATCCTTGACCATTGTGTATGAACAGAATTATGATGGTATTATTTTTTATCGAAATGTGACCTTAATAAACATCCGTTCTGTTTAATCCACTCGCTGCGAAAATCTTAATGTGACTGACAACTTACAGAATGACATCGAAATTCAATGAAATTAAATGAAATAATTTATTTGCTTGATTTTGGGTACAAGATAGGATGACACATAACAGAAGTCCCATTCAAAATGTACTTAAAATCTAGCGTGCAAATATTTAATAAACTAGGATAGCATTAGTTAGGTTATTACTTAAATATAATAATAATAATGTATGTTGTCACAATATAAAACTAATTATTTGTCAATTATGTGTTGATGTGAGAAAAGCGATATTGTCCGTTAGATATGTATTTTAAAACAGTGGTAGGTATTCCTTAATTGAATAATAACATTTGTTGATAAGCCATTCATGTAACTTAATTTTAAATTGTCGTCCAGTCAATAATTTTAATTCATTTGGGGGGGCGTTGTATACCTTCGGTGTTCGCAGCCATATAATTAACGTTTTTTTAATGTCATTTATGACAATTTTAATCTGGTTGGCGCATCAAACAAACATTGTTTGAAAACCCTAAGGCTTCGTTACCCACTGTACTAATATAGGCCGGCAATAATATTTGCCTATTTCCAATTTTGCTTTTCCTTGCATCGTATTGTTGAAGTTACAGTTTTGGAAATGCCGATTGGAGGAGGCATTAGAAACATGTTCCTCAATTTCGAATATTAAATCAAGATCCATACAGGAGTTGCAGGTTGGTATTGGCAATTTCCCGCTTAATATTACATTCTTGTCTTAAAAATATATAGGTAATAAATAAGTTCTTTTATTAAGAAATTGAAGCAATTCTTAATTAATAAATGTTATTATACTATTGATGAATATTTAAATGATAAATTAATTTGAATAAATGTTTTGCTAATATAATATAAGATAATGTTCAGTAAACATCGTCCTCCACACTTCTAATTGTTGTGCCCGACAGGGTCTAAATGAACGGGTTTTTTGAAATAAATACTATTTTTTTGTTTATTAGTTTTAATAGTTTTTTGAAATAATAATAATACTATTTGAAATAATAATATACATACATTATGGAATGCAATAAAGAATTGGATTGATAACTCTTTAAGCATTCATGTACGTGCACTGATTCCGAAGCCTTCGGAAGTTCGTTGCGCGAATAAGCGACTGAGATTGTTGCTCTGAGCCGAGGCTCGAACCGGTTCGTTTGAAATAATTGAACCGCCAAATAAAACCAAGTTTATTAGTTATCTGTTCTCTATCTCCGGAGTGCATCATCAGATATTCGCCAATTTTATTGGGATCACCCTGAAAGAAAGTTTTCGTATTCGATTCACATCTGCCGGTGATATCGCAGAACATACTTGGCTTTAATTAAAAAAAAAAAAAACAGTTGTTTGGAGAACCCCTTCCATTTTTGAAATCGATTAAAAATTAAAAACCAATCACCAACCGATCACCAAGTCTTTTTGTATCGAATGAATCGAATCATAAATTATATAACACCTGATTGTTTGTGTCGTGAAATGGATTAAATAGAGCTTTCTATTTTATTTAAAATTTCTTTAATTACACTGTTACATTCACTAAGTAATTAAGTTATTCCATGTTTAATTTTGAGACACGTAGTTACAAAAGAAACAAAGAAAAGAACTATATGATTCAGTAACAAGAGTTAAAGGAAAAAGCTGTCTTAACTAAATTATGTGCCACCGTAAAAGGCCTACTAATGACCATGTTAATGACGAGGCAACGGTTTCTTTCATGGACACCTTTAAGACAAAGAACGGCAACTTTGTCTTGACAGCACGTTATTATATTCTGATACAATTTAGCAACAAGTGTTTTAGGGTAATCAATCAATCCTTATGATTGCCATCTTCATGCTGGAACTTTGTTATTTCGATATTGAGCTCAGTAGGAGCACCGTCTTCAAACAATATAAGTACCTAAGTTCAACACATACAAAAATATATTTTACTAGCTTTCCTCCCGCGACTTCGTCCGCGTGGAAGATTTTATCAAAATACAAACAACAAACTTTCATCCCCTATTTTATCCCCTTGGGGGTAGAATTTATCAAAATCCTTTCTTAGCGGATGCCTATACGTCATAACATCTACCTGCATGCCAAATTTCAGCCCGATCCGTCCAGTGGTTTGGGCTGGGCGTTGATAGATCACTATGTCAGTCACCTTTGAGTTATACAGGGTGTCCAGTAAATAGCACGACAAACGAAAAGGGAAGATAGATGAAAGGTTGACCTACCAGACAAAAAAAAATGACCTTAGTAAAAGTGTCACCGTTTTCAAGATATTAATTTTTTATGTTTTTTTCTTAAAACTGCCGCTTTTTATCTGTTTGTTGTTGTTATGTGTAGAAATAACCAGATATTTTTCTTATTTTTTCTGTCAAATATTTTCAGATAGTTGCTGTACTATATTTAAATATCATTTTGTTAAATACAAGTAGGTAACCCTGAGAAAATAATTTTTTATTCCTAATTTTTTTTTTTGAAAATTGTTTTAATTATGTTTGACCTTCAGCGGTGAGAAAAAAATGTATTGGACTGCTGCTGCACATTCCCTTAAAAAATTACCTGTTTAGTAGGGATTTCAGAAAGGTAAAATAAAATACACCTTTATTTTTAATGCCAATTTTAATGCTAATTTTTTCTGCCAAAGTGGCAAATTTCGGTCAAAAGGTAATTGATGATTAATTTTTCTTTTTTTGCTTAGCAGCGTTACTTATTATTGAACTAGTTAAAATGTAAGCCAGTTTATTTAAAAATAAGCAAAAGTTAAATAAAATACACACTTTGGATTAAAAATGAACACATTTATTACCAAACAAAATTTACATTTAATATTTTTGTATTCTCTACGATCATAAGTAATCAATCAAACACAGTTAATAGGTGTTCGAATTGCCGACCTTCCACTCTAATACAAGCTCGGCACCTCTTAAGGAATGATCTTTTTAATCCTCTCAAACTTAATTGGGAAATGTCTTGAGCAGCCGAGGAGATTTGTTGTCGTAAGTGTTCTTCGTTTTGGATAGCTTTATTGTAGACTTTGTCCTTCAAGCAACCCCAGTAAAAGAAATCTAGGGGATTTAGATCCGGCGATCGAGCGGGCCACGCGATTGTACCCGATCGTCCGATCTATCGGCGGGGGTATCGCTCATTCAAATGAGCCCTTACTTGTATGCCGTAGTGAGCAGGGCAGCCGTCATGTTGGAGCCACAATGTACGCCGCTGCTCTAGCGAGACATCTTCTAATAAAATTGGTAATTGATTCTCCAAGAACTCTAAATAATTATTAGAGTTGAGAATTGGCGGCAGTTCAACGGGTCCCAGTATTTGGCCATTAAAAATTCCCGTCCACAAATTTATTTTATACTGGTACTGAGACCGATCTTCTCGCATTTCGTGTAGATTAGTTATCTGCCAACTGTGGAGGTTGTGAAGATTGAAGTAGCCATCCCGTTTGCATGCTGACTCATCGCTCCAAATTATTCTGTCAAAAAAATTTGGATCAGATTGATGCCTTTCTAACATTTCTCGGCAAAATCTAACTCTGGCCGGGTAATCCCTTGGTTGCAAACTTTGGACTCGCTGAATATAGTAAGGATGTAAATTATGACGTTGTAAGATTTTGTGAGCGGTGGATTTTGGTATCCCAGTACGCCTTTCAATCATTCGCACCGAAGTTGATGGATCTTCTTCGACTTCGTCCAAGACAATGTCATCATCTACTGTTGCAGGCCGTCCTGCGCCGCTACGTTGTCCAGGTATGCGTCCTTCGGAAATTGCTCTATGAGTTCGGTTAAACACTTCATGGCCCGGATGATGGCGGTTGGGGTACCGCTCAGCATAAAGCCTTGCGGCAGCTCTGGCGTTGCAGCGGCTTTCACCATAAATCAGGTGCATATCCGCATATTCATGCGACGTGTACGTGTGAGGTTGATGCGCCATTGCCGAAGTTCACGCAAATCAACACAGTTCAACTTCACAAAATCCAATCGAAACAAATAAAACAAAGTCCAAGAGAGCTCCAAATCGTTAGTGATATCACAATTATCAATACCCAAATCGTTAAGCAAATCAGAGTCCAAGTTGAAAGGCAAATAGTACGACAACAAAACAACAGTGATATCAAAGAGAGATGTGCACAAGAGAGCGTCAAGGACAGTACTGATTGTGTAAGAAAGGGGGCGGGGCAAAGGCCAAGGATGCATACTTTAATTATCGTAAGAGCAAGACAGCAAACATCTTTACACACAGAAAAATAAGAGATGCTATTAGTCATTGTGTACCATTTTTCGAATTCCGATTTCCAAGGTCATGAAAAGGTTTGTCACTATTAGATGCGCAGATAACAATTTCAAGGTTTTTTAACAATTAAGCACTTCAGTGGTCAGTAAAAAGATGTAATTTTACTTTAAATTTGAATATTGGATTTAAGTGTGAACCAGACCCCTCGACGGAAAAAATGCTGTATCTTTTTATTTAAAAATAAAGGTGTATTTTATTTTACCTTTCTGAAATCCCTACTAAACAGGTAAATTTTTAAGGGAATGTGCAGCAGCAGTCCAATACATTTTTTTCTCACCGCTGAAGGTCAAACTTCATTAAACAATATTCAAAAAAAAAAAATTAGGAATAAAAAATTATTTTCTCAGGGTTACCTACATGTATTTAACAAAATGATATTTAAATATGGTACAGCAACTATCTGAAAATATTTGACAGAAAAAATAAGAAAAATATCTGGTTATTTCTACACATAACAACAACAAACAGAGAAAAAGTGGCAGTTTTAAGAAAAAAAAATAAAAAATTTATATCTTGAAAACGGTGACACTTTTACTATAAGGTTATTTTTTTTTGTCTGGTAGGTCAACCTTTCATCTATCTTCCCTTCTCGTTTGTCGTGCTATTTACTGGACACCCTGTATATATTATCTGTATTGTCCTCATATATATATACTAATCCAGCAATGTTGATTTTTTATTATTTAGTTACACTTGTACCTATGATTATCCTCGGGTAATCGCTGAAAATCTATGTTTTGTTCTTTGAGCAATCTCATACATTGAGCTGGGACCCATTTGTCCTACAGCAGCACACATATGCTTTTAGTAAACATTTTCTGTACCTAGTACACTCTGCAACACAGTTTGTTTGAAGAACTTAAATTCTTTTTAGAAGATGCAAAGCACAAATTTTCAGCTATACTCAAGAAGAAACATGGAAATAACGAGGTATCATAGTTTCTCCCGACCTTTTGCTCTTTTTTTTTATGCACGACGGGTTTGTACTTGACTTCAATCACACCTGATATCAAGTGAAGGTGAGGTCGAAATGACCCGGAAACCCCAACACATTTGGGGGGCTGGCTATCTTACTCTGACAACCGGAACACAAGAATGCTATTAACATTGTTGCTTGGCGGCAGATTTAGACAAGTTGGTGGTAGCTAGCCAGGTGCCGTACCACCAATCAAACCGAGTACTTAAACATGTACCCCGCTGGGGTTGGAACCCGCGACCTCCGAATCGTAAAGCCAATGTTGTTTACATTGAGCCACGGAGGCGCTTTCTTTTACATACATGTAACATTCTTGAGTGAACGGACAAAATTTACGCCATCTCTTAATCCTTATGACGTCACGGACCGAGTGTGTTTAATCCAACGGAAGTGAGAGGGCTATGGAGCATTAAGGGGCTTTTCTTATGGGATTGCTGGAATCCAGCTTAATTGGTTGGAATTGGAGAAGGGAATAAATTCTGGAAACAGTTTTAGTAACACTGACGTAGTTAGTATTTGGTACTTTGTGGTAAGCTCTTTATACCTTTATGGGTTAAGTTTAACTGATAAATGGAATAACATCTTAATCAGCCTTACACGTCTCCGTTTTTGGGCACAACCTGGGAGGGGATATGGGCCATAATCCAGTATACTTAAACCCAGTGCGGATTGGTGCTGTTTGCTCCACGCGTGCTAAATCGAAAAACGTGTTAGGTAAATGGATGGACTATGTACTGGCATTTTAGTAGATAATTTGTCTTTAAGAGGTTTTATTCCGTCCAGCGGCGGCCTCATTGGATGACTTAAGATTTGAAAAGAAATCTCAATTTATCCGATGAGGGTGCCACTGGACGGGATAAAATCTCTTAAATAGTTTTATTTTATACAGTTTTGGTCAAGCTCTCTTTTTACTATAGTGAAAATTGTATTATATTGTATGGGAAGATCACGGCGCAGGAATGATCAAATCGGGGAAAAGAAAGGCCAAATCCTAAACCGACGAGCAAGTATTAATAATTTTATGACAGTGAATGAAGCAAAAGAGATGTCAGGATCGTAGCAAGTGTAATGTACCCTATTCAAGAGCAAATAAATCATATTCTATTCTATTCTATTAATGAATTAATGTCGAATACTAAGCCCGAAGCGATTTTAGTAACGAAGTTTTGTTTTTTTTTTTATATACCGTGAATACCAAGTATAAGTTACATACGTAGTGTAGGCGAAGCGTACCTATATAAACATTCTATACATTACATTGCAAGAGAGATAATTTACTTCATTCCTGCCCATTTCAGATGTTATCGGATGGGCTATACATTCTCATAAATATTATGTAACTGACATAACATGGCTATAGTATTTACAACCGTCTCACCGCCTGCAAGTACCAGAGCAACACAAGTGTTAATACTGAATATTGAAACGGGAATCTGATATGACTAAGGCGTCATATTTAGCGATGATTTTTTAAGCAATACGTACTCCACGGTTTGCCTTTGAGTTGTAAACCATTTTCACAACCTTTTTTCCGGTTGTCAGAGATGAAGTTGAAAGAGAGACAGAGAAAAAAGAACCTTCAATGATTTATTCATTTATTTTGTCCACATCATACATTGTAGTTTTTAAATATTAATTGTTCTTAATATGGTGACTGCTGGCGCCTGAACTAGGAATATCCTGTATCTCAGGTTTCCTGGTCTCGTCCACACGGTTCACTACACTCATGCGGTACTCCCATTATAAAAGATTGTGATCTACAATAATTCCATTGTATTTTTTTTCTTTGTGGTGTTCACGTATGTTTTATGTGAATTTATGTATGTTTGAGTGTGTATGTCATGTGGAGAAATTAAATAAATGATATTAGTAATATACAGTAAGAGGCTTTTTTTTGTTTTTGTTTTTTTCGCGGGGAAACTCATTAAGCGTACCGCTCGCCTGGGGGACGGCGTGACGGTTGTGTGGGACTCCCCTCCCTATCGGGAGGGATACCCACTAAAACCCAGCGGCGACCTTCTTCGGCAGTAGGGAGGACCTGGGAACACATAAGCGGCTTCAGCTCCCCCTCGCAAGGGGAGACCCGTTCCCAGTAAGTATTCTATACAGTAAGAGCCTGTTAAATACTATAAAAAATCTAGAAAATGGTAATGCCTCTATTATGCTACTGCACAACACAATACGCAGAAATTCTCAAAGAGCTAATTCGACTGATGTCTTCCATAACCCTGTCTACTAAAGCTGATATATGTATACTAACCTTTTTAGAGTAATAATCGGATTATAATATTAACTAAATGATTAATTAGGTAACGTAAATATAATGATAATTGTATAATGACTAATCAATCACTCTCTCTAAAAATGTAGCGGTGCCTTTACGAGGTACATGTCACAATGTAATATAAATACGAGTAACAATATAAGTTTAAAAACATAAAATCAGCATATTTTGCACTACACGGGCGCCATGTTGGATTTATTTTACCATAAAATGTATCCTATGGCACTCCAAGGATCAATACAAACGGCACCATGCACTTCGAAATTGGTTAAGCCGTTTAGGCTACAGGTGGCAACATAGAAATCTACACACACACACACACACACACACACACACACACACACACACACACACACACACACACACACACACACCACATTCACACACACACACACACACACACACACACACACACACACACACACATACACATATGCACACACGTGCACACACACATGCACACACACATGCACACACATACACACACATACATAAATACATACACACATACGCACACTTGAAATACATTACCCTCCTTCCTTGGGCAGGTAATAAGATCTATTGGACCTACTGTGTGACGAACAGTAAAAGAGATCCCATCAAAAACAATACTTGTCAAAAAAACCAAGTCTCGCAACTCAGTTGTTCTGCGGTAAAAAGTTGTGAGATCCATGTAATACCAAGTCGGTTGTTAATTTATTCAGTCTCTACTTAAGCGACTTTCTGTCTTAATACGTCCAGTCTCTAAGACCACGATCGTGGTCCATAACAATTGAAAATCAATTGTGTCTGGAATCTCCGTACTCGAAGCATTAAGTTGTTACGTAATAATTAACAGCATCTTATAGTGACGCATATCAATATTAAAATTCTTTAATGTTTTATATAAATATATTGAGACTTGGCCATCGCCTGAAAAGACGTGTAAATTCAATCGCCTGAAAACACATGTAAATTCGATTATTTAGTGCGATGGCCAAGTCTCGATATATTTATATAAAACATTAAAGAATTTTAATATTGATATGCGTCACTATAAGGTGCTGTTAAATAATACGTAACAACTTAATGCTTCGAGTACGGAGATTCCAGACACAATTGATTTTCAATTGTTATGGACCACGATCGTGGTCTTAGAGACTGGACGTATTAAGACAGAAAGTCGCTTAAGTAGAGACTGAATAAATTAACAACCGACTTGGTATTACATGGATCTCACAACTTTTTACCGCAGAACAACTGAGTTGCGAGACTTGGTTTTTTTGACAAGTATTGTTTTTGATGGGATCTCATTTCTTTTTGTATTTTGTAGACAGTTCTACTTTTTTCCTTTTCGGTACCTTCTACTTATTGTATATATGTATATCTACCAGCAACGAATTTTCTTAAAGCCCTCTCTCTGACTTATGAACTTTTCTTATTTTTGTAGGTAGCCTTCCGTTTTCTCTTTTCCGGTACTACTTCTTGAGCTTCAGCTACAGTTTTTCTAAGAGCCCACTCCCTGTCTCTATGGGTTTTTCTGGGAGGCTTTGATGTTACAATTTTTGCCGTAAAATAATAAAACATCGTTACGAATAAAGCCAATAATGAAAAATTTAATTAACTGAAGACTTGGCTGTATGGGCTTAATTTTCTTTGCTGTCTTCTCTAGATTTTTTAGTTTTTCCTTGATTCATACACCAAACACTACTTATATTCCAAATTTGAAGCTTCTAGGTCTGCTAGAAGTGCCTTAGAATTTTGATGATCGGTGAGTCAGTGAGTGACAAAATTAAGAAATTTGACCCGTTATAATTCTTAAAAATACTGGTTCAAATTGAATGAAATTTTAAATATACGTGTCTTTACAATGCCTGCATAGTTACTGAAAATTTCAGCCTTCTATTTTTATCCACAACGAAGTTACAGGGGGTCGAAAATGGTCTGAATTGCTTCGAGAAAAGGATGGTACGGCCGTGACGCTTTTTTGCTCGACTTGGTGGGGGCACGGCCGTGCCCCCAGATTGTGATAGTTTAGGATGCATTTCCACACACTCCATTCTACATGCAATTACGCTTAGTTAATTACAAAGAACCACCCCATTCGTGATAAAAGTCGAGATTTATGTATACGAACGGCCGCCCTGGCTTCGCACGGGTGCAATTACTTTCTAAAAATATAATATGCATGTATTTTACATATAATAATAAATCATTTATTTTTCCAGACAATAAGGTCCATCTTTGTTAGTACAGTCACCTATAACTATGTTAATAAACAGTGGTAGACATTGAAAATTTAAAATAACAATTATAACTTCTAATGTCAATTGACAAATTAAATCATAAAAAAATCTAAATTGAAACATTGAAAGTAAATTATATTAATTTGAAATTATTTTGAAAATTGAATTATTATTATAGAAATTGTATGGCCCATCCATGCGGCCTGCCACTACAATCAGGAGGCTGTTGCCGCTGGCCCGTGTCCGCCGCACCATGGATGTCGCTCTCTTACTCATAGTAGCGTGAAACGAACATCCCCGATGCGCTGCAGAAGCGAGGCAGCCGCAACAGCGTCCTGAATGCGTTATTATATTGAACGCTAAGGGTATCAAGTGATCGATGCATATATAAACCTACCGGAAGAAATGTTGGTGTATGTAGGGAGCCTATGATTGTGGATATATGGATATGGATGTGTATTTATTATTAGTATATAACTTAGACATATTATTAAAGGGCACTGCTATTGTGTGTTTTCAACCAATAAATATGTACTCGGTATCTCATCTTTTATTTACATAGCATTTGGTGACCGTGCTATATAGCTCACGTTTCGCGTTACCAGTTTCGCGTTTCGCGTTGGAATGCACAACATTGTTATATGGGTGCATTTACTTTATATGGGTGCATCAAAATGAATGTTATTATATTTAAAGACAATTACTATTACGAACTTTGACGTGTTTGGGTTTTCGTAAAAGATGGGCTCCTCAATTTCAAAGCAGGAGGAAGTGATAATTGCGCAGACAGCGGCCGGCCGTGGTAGTAATGAAGCCAGCACCACAATGAGGGATCTGAATTTCCATATAAGCAAATCAAATATAATATTGACCACAATTTTGCTCGTTAGTAACACTAGCAAAATGTTAAAATATTAATTTCTTTAAATATTTGTCTTAATGTATCTCTTGACCTTAATTTATAGATTGCACGAATAGCTCGTTTCTGCAAGACAAATATGCTGTCTGTATCAGCAGCGTTTCCCCACAGCAAGATACCATATGACATCAAGCTGTGAAAGTAGCTGAAGTAGACTAAGCGCGATGTTTCAATATCATAGATATTTCGAATTTTCTTAACAGCATATGCGGCAGAACTGAGTCTTTTCGTTAGTTTTTTAATATGAGGTCCCCACTGTAACCGAGAATCTAAAGTCATACCAAGGAATATAGTTGTGTCCACAAGATTCAACTCTTCATGCTTAATTCTTATTTTGGTGGCAACCTGTTCAATGTAATGAAATCTAAGACATTTCGTTTTGTTCTCATTAAGGAGCAAGTTATTGACTGTGAACCATTCGACTATTTTTGAGACAGCATTATTCACTTCGTCATATGCTAATTGATATCTGTCAACTTTAAATATTAAAGTAGTGTCATCAGCAAACAATACCATCTCGTGTCTTTCCTTAAGACAGAATGTTTTTATCCCGATAATGTGAGTAGTTCCCGCGGGATAAACAAATTTCCGCGGTTAAGTTAATCCACGCAGGCGACGCCGCGGGCGGATAGCTAGCTAGTACTTGTATAAAATAACCCACTTTCAAACAATTAAGCAAATTGTCGCCGATCCCCAGCAAGTGCACAACTACAGAGAGGCGGCGCCTTTTCCCTAACATAACGACCTCGTTTCTGGAGCAAAAAACAAGAAATTCAAGGTTTTAAATCGAAAACAGTTTTTTAATGACTGGGACCTTAAAAAATAACTAGGTTGAGTGTAGAAATTGTCCGCCCGTAAGTTAGCTCTAATGAATTTTCGTGGAATTTGTTGAGAAGTCGGATGTCCCACTGTTTTGCGATTTTTTCAGTGATTTTGCCACGCTTGTTATTAGTACTTCGTGGTGGTTCTAACTTTTTGTTGAGGTTTTCGGAGCGGTACTTTGGTTATTTAAATCATTTATACCTATTAACTAGTTATATTAACTAGAGCGCACTGTATTCTCATGTCATATTTTATACTCAAACTTTAGCGGTTCGAAGGCGGCGACGAGAATCTCACAATAGATATCTTATTTTGACGCCCGGTTGGTGTAGTGGATAGTGACCCTGTCAGCGATACCAACGGTTGCGGGTTCAAATCCCGCGAGGGGTAAATGTTTGTGGTGATGAATACGAACGTTTATTCCCGAGTCATGGATGTTTATACAAATATTTATGTATGTTTATCCGTTATCTAATATCCATAGCACAAGCTTTGCTTAGTTTAGGACTAGATGATTGGTGTATAAGTGTCCGAAATATTCTTTTATTATTTTCTTTTTAAGCTACATCAACGAAAAACATGTGGTATCTGATGTGATTTTATATTATGTCAAATTCAAATGCTTTATTTTATAGGTACATAGTACACTTAACATAATCATTTTACATATTTTAAGCTATTGGCTGTTCAAAATGCAATTTTCCTCTGAGAGGAACATGCTAAAAACTCGAGCGGTTGCTCTTTTAAAAACAAGTATATTACAAAAAGGTTTCATTTCTTTATTAATTGGGAAACGGTTTGGCATGCGAACAAGCTGGTTAAGTCCAGGGATGATTATCATCTAAATAGTATGATATTTTATGTTTTCTTAATAAGTTTCTGTTTTATAGTATCTTTAAAATTATTGAAAAGAAAATTATGTATATCAATCAACAGGAACCTTATTGAAAAAGCATTTACATAACCCTTTGAATGAATTACAGACTTCGCGGAGGCGATTTATGTGACCTGCAAGTTTATCTTTATTTCATCATGCTTGTCACTATTTTTGACATAATTATATTAAAATTACGAGAATGTACTGTGAAGGGAAGGTTAAAATATTATAATATATTAAAGTATATGTACACATTGTATATGTACCCAATGAAATCTAATTAGGCATGAATGAAATCAGATTATGGAATATTATCCGACAACATAACCTCTGACATTATCAATTTTAACTAATCTTTGACATTGTATACCTATTTATTTAATGAACTATTTGTAAATTAAAATTATTTAGTATAGAAATTAATTATATCATTATTTAGAGGAATTAACTCTAAACAATATTTGCACACCACACAGTGGTAGAATTTGCGGAGACAATTACAGCTTTAAGAACTTCATGTCCAAATTCCGTAGCAAATAAACATTTCATTTCAAAGTTATCTCTAAGTGACACTGCAGGTGTCAATTGGTAAATCGTACGAAAGGCGCGATTCTGCAAAACAAAAATTATATTTATATCCACTGCTGTGGGGAAATGCTGCGGATACCAGTCCTGTACTAGTAGATAGAAATGTGGAAAATATCTGAATTTTAGGGAGACATGGAATGTTAAAAATGATAGCCTGCAGTGTAACGCTAACTTACAAGGTATAGACATCAAGTTGTTTAAGAGAACGCTATTATAGTACAGAGGGTGTTCGATCCTATCGGGGCAACATGTCGGACAACCATAGTCCCAAAAATAATTATGCAAAAGGCGTGGTGTAGGAAACATACCTGGGATGAAGAACTACCCGATGAACTGGCAAAGAAAGGACAGAAAGGAAGAACTGGTAAGACATCAAACCGTGGAAATAGCTAAAAATTTTGCTTTGCTTACACTTTTATAGTGACGTGTAAACTAACCCGAAATGGGACCGTCACTACGTTTATTGTTAAACTTTTTAATCTCATCTTCATTTCAATTGTCGTGAGAAATGGGTGCGTTTCCCAAATGTTTGTCTAGTTTCGTAGCGTATGCCTGTTTAGTCTCACGGCGTTACGGAATAATAAACAAACGTATATACAATATGCTGTAACAATAGTATAACGTCATTTATTCGGTGTTATAGTAGCGTGGTTCACTTTTCTAATATACCGCCTCCGTGGCTCAATGTAAACAACATTGGGTTTACGATTCGGAGGTCGCCGGTTCGATCCCCAACGGGGTACATGTTTAAGTACTCGGTTTGGTTGGTGGTAGTGCATTTTAAATGTCCGCCTGGCTAGGTACCACCATCTTATTTAAATCTGCCGCCAAGCAGCAATGTTAATAGCATTGTTGTGTTCCGGTTGATAAGATAGCCAATACCCCAAATGTGTTGGGGTTTCCGCGTCAATACGCTTTCACCTTCGACCTCATCTTCACTTCACATCAGGTGTGATTGAGGTCAAGTACCAACCCGTTGTGCATAAAAAAAACATAAAAAGGATACAATTTTGTTGATATGATTACGTACTGGTGTATGATTGGTTGGTTCATCGCTCACTCCGCAATTTGACCGTTTCTCATTGGTGATACCAATGAGTTACATAATTTAAGTGAACTATAGGCTAACGATAATCGATGTATGGGATAGGTACGTATGCTAGTGAAAGCAACGAACACTTTTATAGTTCTTTATACGAGTATGTACAGATGTGTGCGTGGGTCATCCATTTATGGCGCCCAAACGTTATTTTTACACCTTTTTCTCACGAATTGTGCTTACAAAACGTGTTACTTTGAATTTCTGTGATCTGAATACATTTTCACCTTCGCTGTGGCCTCACGCGTGGGAGTTTATTGTCATACGCTGCAGTTTATCGTAATGCGCATGACCTTTTTTGGTGATTGGTACTAAGACTTTTTCGTCTTGTGGTTTTTTATTCGATATTGTTAACATTTACAGCTTTTCATCCACGCAGAATTGCTATGTCGTCGACTTCTTCATGATGAATGGTAGCCCCATGTCCTGATCCGGATTCCAGGCTACCTCTGTCATATTACAATATGATCAGTTCTGTAGTTTAGCTCGGACAGACAAATTTAATATTAGTATAGATTATGTCCAAAACATGCAACGGATAACTTTGTGTTTCGCCAACTGTATGTGAAAGTGTTTCTATGATAATTTACAAAAATATATAAGAAACAATTATTATTATATACGATATAATTACGACGACCTGTTTGGTGTAGTGGTTAAAAACTCTGTAACTATACCAAATGGTCGTGGGTTCGAATCCCGCTAGGGGCATAATACAGATATGTGTTCCCGAGTTATGGGTGTTTTTCATTTATGCATGTATTTATTAAAAGAAATATGTATTTGTGTAGTTTATCAACCATCTGATATCCGTAACAGAAGCCTAGATGCTTACTGTGGACCTAGATGGCACTGTGTGTTTGTGCAAAGACATTTATTATTATTATTTATTATTATTATTAAGTATTATTTATTATACGTTTTTAGGTTACTCTGTAGTACTTAGAAATATTTTTAATACCTACTCAGTTCACTACAGTACTCAGTAGGCAAATGGACCAATTAATCACTATAAATTTAAGGTATCTCTAATAATAAGATATGAAATATTGAAAGAGATGAGATACTTTTTAGGCGAGTTGGTTTGCTATGAACAATCCAGTTACTTTTTGACTAACTGACAAATTAGACTAGACAATCATATTTAACTCATTTATATAATAATAATAGACACCATAAATGTGACCTTGAATCATTTTCAGTTTTCCTCGTTTTCATTACAGACTATTATATTAACCTACGCATAATGTAGCTAATATGCTATATTGTTACAGTTGAAGTTATGTAGTAGTACATACATATGCTCACACCTGTTTCCCGTTGGGGTATTGTATTGTATTGTATGTGTATGTGGCTGTTGCAGGTCAACGGAGACCTGTATCACTGCGACCGTTGCCGATCTATTGTGATCGCCACTAACCTACAGTTCGTTGCTCAGGTTTGCCTCTTTGAGGAATTGGATAATTTTCCTGGCACCGATGGTTTTTATCTCATCCGGGTGTAATAAGTGGCTGCCCAGGTGGATATTGCGTTTACGCATTAGCGGGCCACATTCACACAGCAGATGTGCAGGTGTTTCCTCTGCGAGGAGGCAAAATCTGCACATTCCTGTTTCTCGGAGCCCTATGTTGAGCATGTGTTTGCTCAGACAGCAGTGTCCCGTTAGTGCCCTTGTGAGAATGCGTAAATTGTTCCTGCTGAGTGCCAGCGCTTCGCGTTGGGGTAGGCAGAGACTATTTATTTATTTAGGCTCACCAACAGAGTACATACAATGCATATTACAAAATCATTTAAACTGAAATTATCTGGTATGAACAACCAATTACAGACGAGCACAACACTCAAATGCATGTAGTACGATAACACTATAAAACTGTAGGCATCGAATTTTAAACTGTAAAATAGAATTTTGAAAGTTACTTAAATAAGTTTGGGTAAGTTAAATGAAATATTTTCATAATTTTACGACTAACTACTTATAACTAAGTGTGTGTAAAGGTGATAGGTACATTTACACTGAACACTGAAATAAAATAACAATAACAAACTCTTGATTTCCACTTGCAACAATCCTGACATAATAATTTTGCTTCTTCCACTCTCATCAAATGCTTCATACACGCTCGTCTGTTATGTAGTAGCATTCCATCCTATAATGAAATTACGTATATAGCTTCTATTATTTTGTCAATAACAATTGTTTTAGTTAGATATTGGTGTCGATTCGGATGTACAACGAACTAACTAAATTTAAATTATATGTATCCTTTTCTAACCACTAATACATGAAAAGAACGACATATAATTAAGTCCTGTCAAACTAAGTAAAATGATCAAAACAAGCACTTCTTTATCAATATTAGGTGTACATCTAGCGACGTCACGATTAAAATACTATGGAGCGACTTGTTTTGACAGCTCTTAACTTAATTTGACAGGCCTTAATTTATAGTCGTCCCTTTCATGTTAATAGTGTTAGAAAAGGATGTATCTGCTTTAAATTTAGTTAGTTCGTTGTACATCCGAATCGACACCATTGATCACTGATTGATCGATCTTAGAAAAGAATTGAATCACCTGTTCAGTATTTTTTAGAGAGATATAGTTCATAATAATGATTGAAGAGGTCAATTCATATTTATATCGCTATTGATTTAATGATATTTTTATGTAATTACGATTGAATCAGTTATTAACTGTATACATTGCTAAATACATACATAATGTCACGCCTGTTTCCCGTAGGGGTAGGCAGAGACCACAGGCTTCCACTTGCTACGATCCTGACACCTCTTCTGCTTCCTTCACTCTCATAAGGTTGTTCATACATGCTCGTCGGTTTAGGGTACTCTTGACTTGGCCTTTCTTTAAGACGTCTCCGATTTGATCATTGCTAAATGCCATCATAATCAAAATTTGGTGGTTGGGCATTTTAAATGTCCGCCTGGCCTAAATGTTGGGGTTTCCGGATCAGTACGCTTCCACCTCATTTTCACTTAACATCAGGTGTGATTGAGGTCAATTACCAATCCGTTATGCATAAAAAAAAGTCTATTAACAGCCGTATCGTGAACATTTTGTTTGCTGCTGTTCTACCAATAGGATTAAAAGAAGTGTACGCTTTCTGTTCATGTCCCTCTGCCCATTACAAACAAAACAAAATATTCTTTATTGCACAACAATAAGAAACATAACACTATTATACGACTGAACTATACAGTTATATTACACTTTAACACAAGTATTCGTCTTGCTTAGCAATCTAATGAAAAATGTCTTTTCTTTCTAACATCTTCAACTCGCTTGACCTATTTCTTAGTATGACAGAGAAATATGTGCGGTACTTAATTATCTTTCGTCTCATGTCATATGCTACACTATTACAAGTAGAGCATGTCATTGGCTATATCAGTGTACAATGCACAATACGATGCCATTTATTTGAAAGTTACGCCAATCAAAATTCTATGGACTTCGTGATTGTGAGGAAACAAAGTTATTGGTACAGTTGCCTTTGAATATAATATGTAGACCTACCTATAGACTTAAAGTAGTACGACCGTAACAATAACTTACGTGCTTTATTTTTATCGCAGGAGAAGGTAGGGTCTTCCACCACGTTGAATTAGTAGTCTTGTAAGAGTAAGGCCCCTGGTGTTGTTCTTAAGCCGTCTACTTGTCGAATTGAGTTCAACTTTCAATTTCATTATACATAATTCATAATTGAGTCGAAAGTTGAACTTATTTAATCATTTCCGCAAACAATACTTGTAGTTCAATAATAGCCTTGATAGACAATCTGTTAGAAACGCCTAACGTGCTACAAATTGGACTTAATGAACGCTTTCTTCGTGAATCAATCACAGGCAAGCATAATGCGTTCACTGTTGCCTCATGGCCTTAAAAAAGAACAAATTGCCTTTGAAATACAGTTATGTGTCTTAATTATGTCGGTTCGTTTTATGGTGGTTGTAATTAATGTTTAGCCAGCGCGCACGCAATGCGGACTAAGATTAGTATATACCTGGCTATTTTAGTGTTTTATTGAAGAGGCCGCTTTTTATGCAACTGTACTGTGTGATCTGTAATCTGTAACAGTTGCTACACAGTGTTTAGTTTGTGAAAATACGAAAAAGAGTGATGTATGGATGACGGATTTGTTGCCACGAAATACTATTGAAAGTTTTGTGACAAATTGTTGAAGTGATTTTATAATGAATATTTAGAATATACACAATTGAACAACAGTGCCGAAGTGGATGATTTTTTTGTACATCGTCTACTCAAAAACTGTGTCAAAGTCAATATCTAAAAAGCCTTTTCTGTAGGTACACAGGGTACACTTAAAATAGTAAATTTTTTTTTTAAGTACTGCTTGTTCAAAATGCAATTTTCCTCTGAAAAGAATAAACAAGAAAATCAGGAGGTTGCTCTTTTAAAACAAGTTTTTATATCATAACTAGGTTTTTACATTTCATTATTAATTTTGATATTTGTGATGTGCCTGGCATGCGAACGAGCTAGTATGTCCAATCATCTAAATAGTCTGATTTTTTATACTGTTTTATAGTATCTTTAAATTTATTGATAGCAAGACTTTGTATATCAACATGAACCTTATTGGAAAAGCGTATACATAACCCTTTGAATGAATTACTGACTTTGCGGAGGCGACTTATGTGATCTGCAAGTGTAGGTTCGTGCTTATCTTAACCACTGTTAAGGATAGTTGTTAGCATGGTCCTCGTAAGTCGAGAAATATGGTTTCGACGCAAAATGTCCGAAAAAGTCGAATTCCTAACACTTATCACGAAATATCATTACATGTTTACTAATGTTATGTCCTATATCAGGCATACTACAGCTAGCTAGGGCCAGCGCCCGGAGATTATTTTCACGAGTAATTTAAAAAAATGTAGCAAAAGTTTGCCCCCTTGATGATAAAAGCGTACCTATTCTTTTATTTTGGGGACTGGGTATCTTATCTCTGACAACCGGAGCACAACAATGCTATTAACATTGCTGTTTGGCGGCAGTCTTAGGTGAAATGGTTATAGCTTAGCCAGATGGACATTGCCATACTATACTAACCAAACCCAGTACTAAAAATGTGCCCGCTTGGAATGCGAACTCCGATTTATAAACCCTATGTTGTTTACATAAGTATTTTAAAAAAGCATTTCTGAAAGTTCATCTTCCCCCAAATACGAACCCGGGCTACGGACCTGCAGGTTAATCCTATTCACACTCAATGCCACTAGTCGATGACATAATCCACCTTGTATCTGTATCTAACTAATCAATCACACAAGTTGTTAGTTGCTCTAACACTTAGTAATGTCATTGACACCATGAATGATGGTACATTGAACCGGTGCCAAAGTGTGGGCGATGTAATGGCTACTGTCTATCGCTACATTGTAAAATGATGTTTGCATTGGCCTATTTACTAACTTACTTATCTACATACATCATACACATACATAATGTCACGCCTGTTTCCCGCAGGGGTAGGCAGAGACCACAGACTTTCACTTGCTACGATCCTGACACACTTCTTCTGCTTCCTTCACTCTCATAAGGTTGTTCATACATGCTCGTCGGTTTAGGGTACTCTTGACTTGGCCTTCCTTTAAGACGTCCCCGATTTGATCATGGTACGTTCGCCGCGGTCTTCCCTTAACAACACTACCATCCACATTCGCTTTGTATATCTCTTTCGTAAGTCTTCCATCATTTATCCTCTCCACATGTCCAAACCATCTCAGCATACCTTTTTCAACCTTTGTCACTACGTCTTCATTCACACTGCTTAACTCCCTAATTACACTATTCCTGATTCTATCTTTCAAAGTCACCCCATTCACACGCTTTTTTGGACACATTCTGGCTTCTCATAAAGGCATGCAGTGCTCCATTTACCTGATTTCCGGCATTCACTCTTCTTTCGATGTCCTTCTCACACTCACCATCTCTTGTAAACAGTGAACCCAAATACACATAATTATTTATCTATAGTTGTCTAAATCAATAATAAATCTTACAACTATTTAGCCCATATGTGAAACTGGGTTAAAAAGACGGGTAAGTACAGTAAGTGGTAGGTACGACATAATGTTCTGGGTTCTGTATTTTTCTGAAGGTGAAAAAAACTCCCGAATGGTTTAGTCACGCGGAGCGTGCGGCTCTTAAAACATCATGAATTAGGTGCATACATTTTATATAGGAACAATAAAGTAACATAAAAGGACACGCTCTACATCCGAGAAACAAAGTTCCGAAACTAATTAATGCTTTGAGAACTTAATTACAAACTTACCTAGTTTCTATCCAAGTTTTCGCTGTTTTTGTTGAGCTAAGTGAGAGATTGCTCACGATATAACTCAATAGGATAATCCATAAGAAGAAAGCTTGCAATAAAAACTTCACGGAGCATGATGTACTTGCTGAGAAAGTTTTCTCCTGGTTTTGTATAAGCCCGCTAAATTGTGTGCGTTCGATGATTGATTTTAATTTTTTTTTATTTAGTGACATATCTACTACCGCCAAATTATCGACCCTCGGTATCATAAGCTTGCAGTTTTAGATCAAGAAAAATAACCCTCAAAACCTCGTATTCTACTAATTTGGTGTTTGTTAACGAATAGCAGTGAGATGATTTTTTACCTGACTGCGTGATGGAGGATGGTAGGTAATGTTTTTCGGTAGTATCGTATATTATTTCCTGTACTGGCTTGACCGATTTTGAACGGCAAGGTGTCGTTTGATTCGTTTTTATCCGCATTTTAAGTTAAGATATCGAACATGGAGCGTGAAATATCGAACTTGGCGATTAAAAAACTACAGTTCTAGAATATTTCTATCAGCCATCGTTTGACTCCCCCACACTACATCAACCTTTTGAATGCTTTTTTTTTTTCATTCTGAGACGCGAGATATGAGTCTCCAAAGAATTCCAAATACGTCTGCGTACCTCGCAAATTGTTTAAGTATATATATACGTGTCAAAAATGTGAATTACAACATTGTTAATATCTTTTTTAGATATCCGCCATTTTCAGTTACCAAATATCTTAATTTATGCAATCAGTGAAGTGTATTAGCCGTAGTTCATAGATAACTGAAGAATTCGAAAGTATGCGACTGTATATGTGTGCAAGGAACCCTAAGTTGATGCGTGACCGACACGTACTTGGCGAGTTCTTTCCACTTACTGCATTCTTACTTAAAGGTATAAATAAATTAAATAACCCATTTGGATTTCAAGGGTGAAACCAACTGTTTCCGTCGATAATGTCTACCGCTTGGTCAATGTCAAGCATTGTGCTGCGCCGAGTAAAAGTGTACTCGACCTTGGGTTCTTTCGTGGTTTTTGTGTTTAACAGTTATTTGTCATGTCGTGTCTCCTTGATGAATTATTCTGTAATATTGGAATGTTATAAATTTGAAACGTAAGCTAGTCTCCAACTGAACTGATTCAAACCGTTTTCAAAAACGGTTTTCTTGTTTCGAAAGCAAAGATTGATGGAAATCCGTTTAGCCTTACCGTTTAGTTTTATAACACAGTTTTTTTGGTTTGTTTTCCCAAATTGGGATTCGGGTTTTCTAAATTGAATGCTCGTAATATTTTTTAAAAACTTTGACTTGTCTGTGGTAATTATTTTGATAATATTTTTAATTGATTGACGACCGATTGGTGTAGTGCTCAGGACCCTACCCTCGAAAGCCACGGTTGCGAGTTCGAATCTTGCTAGGGGTAAGTGTTTGTGTGCGAATCATGGTTGTTTGTAAAACCATAGTACAGGGTTTGCCCAGTTTGGAACTAGATAATTGGTGTAAGTGTCCAAAATACCCTTATTATTATTATTACTTCCAAAAAGAAGGTTTAGGAATTATTACTACCAATTTGGCAGTATTTTTTTTTATTAATTTTCCACGATATCTCAATAATGTTATGAACTAATTTCAGTAATTCTTATTTAGTTTGAAAGAGTATAGATACCGCTAGGATGCTCTCATATAAATTTGGTGGAGGAAGGAACCTCACTGAATTCGGTCGCTTTGCCAATTGTTGGCGGTTCAATTATTTCTACTTTTGGCATTCGTGGACTTATTCGGGCGACATTTCTGTCAATGTCGAGTGTAATAATGACTCCAGTGAATAAATTATTCATATTTTCATTGATTTTCAGTTAGGTGAGGCCTTACGAAATATTTAAGTGGCTTCTTGAACACGAAAGCTCAGCTATACACTTATATTTTCACTTGCCTTCACTTGTACCATAACCATGTTCAAATAGTGATCTCTATTTAAAACTAGTTGAAAAGCGATAGATAAATTCATATTTTTGCGGCGGAACAGAAGTGGTAATAATACCTACTCAAACTTGAGCGTCATTCGTAATCAGACCTGAAGCTCCAAATATACAATTTGCGAGAAATGTAAACAAAAAAATGAATATCACTGGGGAATTTCCTTCAAAAGACTGTATTTATATTGCTAAGGATTGTTGTGTTCCAGCTCTATAAAAACATGGTTGTACAAATATAATTTTGCGTCTTAGAATCTTGTGGTATAGTACTAGTTACTTATGAAACTGAGCCCGTCAGGATGCTATAGTATCTTTGACATAGGGGGTTCATCATCACCAACAAAACCACAGCCGTACACGTCTCCACATCGCATGAAAATTCCACTGGCGGTCACCCATCCAATGACTGATCCCGCCAGACTTCGCTAATTTAACAATTATTGAAAGCGACTGCCTCACGAATAAATCGAGCCGATGAATAATTATAACATAATAGCATAGCAACAAATAAAATAGCAAATAATATGTTTTTAGTTGAAACATGGTCTCCACGACTATTTTAAGTGTACCCTGTGTACCTACAAAATAAAGCATTTTTGACTTTTACATGGGTCTTATAAGAAAACTCGGTGTTTCATCAAGAGTTCGAATAGAATGAAGACTTCCGTAGCGAATTGATAACGTGGGCAGGACGCATAGGCAACGTGTAGGATTTATGGCTGTAGGACCTTAAATATTAAAAGGTGACGTCCTTTGGCTAGTATATGATTCCAGAACCGCTTCAGATTTATTATGATCAAATGTAACGTATCAACGATAATTCGCTGACATTTACTTAACCTTTATTGCTCCAAAACGGAAATTTAATGTCGGTGGGAACGATGAGGTTATAGTCAAAATATGTGGCAAGTTAGTGTCAGATACAAGTTATTTCGTAATGAAGTAGATTTAGGTACCTACATCCGAAGCGCTTGTGGTGCTTTCCGCTTTTGTCTTTGGACTACTGGCACTTTGCGTGCTTTGAAAAGACGCGTTTATCGGTCACTCCCGTTGTCTTGAAGACAGTCGTTAAGCCAAGCCGGTGGTATACAGAGGCGGCTTTAAAGCACTGACTGTCAGACAGACACTAGTTTGACACATATCCACACTGGGCATGTGTGGTGGATTATGGGCCGTACTCTCTCTAGTGAGAGGAGGCTATCTCTCAGCAGTAATGCGGTCATAAGGGCTGTCGATATGGGGTAATTTAGGATTGCCTACCTACACTTCATTTATAATGTAAAGGTGTGATGCCAGCTTGGATATGAAGCGGTGCCTGGAGAAAACATGTGACAAGTTTCTTTTCGACCTCATCTTCACTTAACATCAGGTGTATTGATGTCAAGTACGAACCCGTCGTGCATTAAAAAAAAAATCTTTTCGCCTGTTTTGCGTAGTGGCGGTGGCAGGGTGGAACGCGCTGGCTTATGGAAGAATGAACTGCCAAAAATTGGTAAAACTCAACTTCAATATAAGGTTCTTCTATTTATATCTGGAGTGTATCATATATTCTGTTTCCCAGGGGTTGGGTATGTGTTCAAGGCCACTTCGCCCCAAGGATATTTGGTACGCTTCCCCTGCTTTCGCTCTCTACTATCGCCTCGTTATTGACTTCATAAGTCTTATCATATTAGGGTAGTGGAAAGAGCCTTTAGTCACCTGGTTGTGGATATCCCTTACCCAGATGACACACACCTCTCACGGCCATGGCATTGCAGTCACACAGAAGTGCTCCATCAATTCCTTTTCTTTGTTGCATGCTCTACAGGTTGAAGTTTCAGCTACGCTCGTCTGAAATAAGAACTCATAATCATTTATTTATTGCTTTCCAGGGTTACATAGATCTTAATTTTAAAAATGTGTACAGTACATGGAAACCATGTTAGGGCACGTCATTATAAATTTATATAGTGTAATTAAGTCGACTTACCTAAGAATACATGTAATTAAATAATAAAATTACTCTCTTATTAGAGATCACTATGGTATTCCATAGTGCTCCTGCTAAACCAGTAAGCGCACCTATAATGAACTGGGTTTGCTTATATCGCGGAAGGGACATTAAAAAAAACATTCACGACCGAATTCCGAAACTCCCCTTTTTTGAAGTCTGTATAAAGTGGCCATTTAGGCTGTAGGCTCCAGGTAAAAACCAAATGTAATTGACTGCAAAATCACTAAGAAGTTATTTTACAAAAAAATTTCAACATTTAATGCAGGATAATTTCTGGTATAAGTGGTTTGTTTAAACTTTGAACACAATACAAGTTCCAGCAACAAGCTGAAGCAACAGTGATTGTCATTTTATATAACTGCTTAGTCAAATTAAGGACATCGTACAATGCAAAAACGTTGATGTATTTAAAATTGCGTGTTCGTGCTAACTCGACGACGACGTGTTCGTCTTAACTACAGTCCTTGACGGACATTTGCATTGCAAATGGCATAGTTAAAACACACTTTACGTAGTCGTGAAGGCTTTGAGGTTTTAGTGTCAAGTAGTTCTTTAAGTTTTTAATGAGTATCAATTAAGACACTGAAGGTCACAAACAAAAGATTCTACATTGATAATCTGATGGCTGCCGAAGGCATGAAAATCAACCAACACAATTCAATACGCTGTAGGTTTGGCTCAATCAATTTTGGGTAAACCTGGATCAATAGCAGCCGGATTATTATATATAATAATATATATTATAATATGTTTGTATCTTCTCATCAGTGAATCTTGGTCAGGGTACGATGGGACTGTCATGTCTAGAAGGGCTCAAGTCCCTAAATTAAATAAAGATTTAAAAAAAAACCAACACGATGTAATTGTGAAAAATGGAATTAATTTCAATGTCCATTTTTTGTGATGTGTTTGTGATTAGTAAAGATTTTTTAAAGAAGAACTATGCGCAGATGCCGGTTTTTATTATGTCCTTCAAACATTAATCGTTGATTCTATTTACCTACATTTTGAAGGTGAATTTGAATTTAAGATAGTACTTGTATTATGAACGCAGCTGTTAGTGTCCGTCGCCAGTATATCCAACTTACCAACAACTGTTCTAGCTGGTTGGACATATGAAGGGAATGTTTTTGGTAGGGAAGAAAGGTCGATTCAAGGGTACACCTGACTTAAACCGACGAGCTTCTATGAGAGTTGGTAGGGGAAGAATGGTCGATTCAAGGATACACCTGACTTAAACCGACGAGCTTCTATGAGAGTTGGTAGGGGAAGAAAGGTCGATTCAAGGGTACACCTGACTTAAACCGACGAGCTTCTATGAGAGTTGGTAGGGGAAGAAAGGTCGATTCAAGGGTACACCTGACTTAAACCGACGAGCTTCTATGAGAGTTGGTAGGGGAAGAAAGGTCGATTCAAGGGTACACCTGACTTAAACCGACGAGCTTCTATGAGAGTTGGTAGGGGAAGAAAGGTCGATTCAAGGGTACACCTGACTTAAACCGACGAGCTTCTATGAGAGTTGGTAGGGGAAGAAAGGTCTATTCAAGGATACACCTGACTTAAACCGACGAGCTTCTATGAGAGTTGGTAGGGGAAGAAAGGTCGATTCAAGGATACACCTGACTTAAACCGACGAGCTTGTATGCGAGGGATGAAGCGAAAGAGAGCGAGAGTAAGTGGAAGTTTGAGAAATAGGCGTGACTTTATGTGTACCTAGCTATATGTAGCAATGCTTCGGAAATGATATTAATCATATGGGAGAAAGTGACCAGAAACTAAGACTTTTGCTACTTTGATGAATTACATCTCCGTGTTAAATCCTCTCTTTAAGTATGTCCTTATTTATATACATATTTATTTATATGTTATTATTAGTATGTAGGTATATATTTTATTAAGGTAGGTATAGTTATGTATTATTATATATTATTCTTATTAGTATTTGCTTTAGTTTGAATTTGCTGTAATTTGTATACGCCCAATCTACTGTTTTCTAACTAACCCTATTGGCCGGAAGAAATTCCTCTATGGGATAAATCCGCCGCTGTACTCAATTTATGTATCAATGCAAAATTAATGTAATGTCTTTTTGTACAATAAAGCGTTTACAAACAAACAAACTTTTTCTTCTTGTAATATTGTATTATAAGAGCCTACAAGAGGTTTGTATTTACATTTGACGAACAGCAAGTTGCGGAGTCCGTATAAATAAATAAGGAACTGGCGTCGTGCCGTGCGTTAACCTAGTTTCCAATATTTTTCAATTACGTAACTTGGCTGGCGCTATTTCGCCTTAACCCTGAAAAATTTTATTTATTACGTTGTTTCACTCTTTGGAACGAAAACAGTAGAGTGTGTTTGATTGTTAATGATTTATTGTGCAAAAGCCAAAATAATATACCTTACTCTATCCACGTTTGTCTGTTTGTGCGCTTAATTGTTCTAAACTATGCAATGGATTTTGATACAGTTTTTACTAAGACTAAGAAAGTTCATATGTTCGATCAAAATTTTAAAGGCGACGCTCTTGTCAGTGTAGCATTCTTTTTTTGTTTTTTTTTTTATGCACAACGGGTTAGCACTTGACCATAATCTCACCTGATGGTAAGTGAAGATGAGGCCGAAGGTGGTAGCGTACTGACCCGGAAACCTCATCTTATTTGGGGAACTGGCTATCTTATCTCTGACAGCCGGAACACAACAATGCTATTAACATTGCAGTTTGGCGGCAGATTTAGATAAGATTCTCCATTTATTCCTGTCCAGAGCTCGTTCTTGCAAGTCTCTGTATGACCCGACATTCACTTTCTCTTTCATTTGTTTAATGTAATCCCTTCTTAGTCTTCTTATATGTATAATGCATGCAAAGTATATTTATGGTACTCGTAATTGCACCCGTGCTATGCCGAGTTGGATCGCTAGTACTTACTAAACATTTGCAAAGAGTACAATTCTTAACATTCTGACTCGTACTTCGCGCGTTTAGGATATCGTTGTTCACTATTGCAGGAAGCGGATACGTACAAGTGATTAACACTTTTTCCTCACATTCGACGTCTCTATCACGAAAATTAGTTACAGGGAATTACTTTCATTGGCCTTACCGAAACATGTTTGGTTATCGTAACGATGAAAATTCCGAAATTTTAGCTAGAGTCGACTACAATTCTAGACGCTTCTTATTCTTAATTGGAAAGACATCTATCTAGATCGATACAAAAATTATATACACAAATATATCTATAGGTAGTGTGTCTTAGTACTTTAATCAATTAAATATAGGGTGACCGATATACCCCGAGAAATTGCCAAACTTAAGTGGCAGTGGGCGGGGCACGTTGGGGCGGAAAGGTTCTCGAGTGGCGACCATGCACCGGAAGACGCAGCATGGTCGGGCCCCCCACAAGGTAGACCGACGATTTGATAGATCGAAGGTCGAGAGACGATTTGATCGCGGGAAGCCGCTGGATGCAGGCATCGCAGGACTGATCGTTTTTATTTTTGGGGGAGGCCGTTGTCCAGCAGTTTACGTCCTTCGGCTGATGATGATGATAGAAAATTAGCTAGGTTAGATAACTTATTGAAACTCAATTCTTGAAAAATTTAGATTTTTTTCCAAGGCTAATATTGGTGTAATCCGATGAGGAAGCCATGTATGTACAACACAGGTTAACCTAAAGGGCGTGGAGACCTACGGAGTTACTCAGGTATCTTCCTTATATGAACCTTTAACTGTGATGTTAATAAATATAAACTAATTGACAAGCCTTCAGAGAGGCTTTTCGTTAAAATCTGTTGCTAAGCTATGAATTAAAGGCAGTTGACCGTCGCAGATAAATTACGATGCCGATCCAACCATGTAGCAAAGCTTATTTAGCTTTGATCACAGAACCGTACTTTGGTTCGGATCGTGTTTCACAACTACCAAATTGATTTCAACGAGACTAAGTTGATAGCTGAATGAACATTAAACATGATACGGGATATTGCTCGGGAATTGAAGTTATAAAAATTAGACATCACAAGCCAATTTAGTATGAACACTGGTATGTAGTTTTCCTATCTGTGATCGATGTTTTTACCCGACTGCCTAAAGAAGAATGTATGTATGTAGATTTCTAAACGGCTTGACCGATTTCGAAGCGCAAGATGTCGTTGGATTCATGGATACATTTTATGGCAAAAAATCCAAAATGCAAAATATGCTGTCGGATTTATTGGTTTTTAAACTTAAATTGTTATTAATATTCCTTGTTTTTAACCTCCGTGGGGATTACAAGTTTGAAGCCTGTGTTTCTGTAGCACTGTACCGCTAAAATCCATCCAATTTTAAACCATTTCTTTTATTTTGAAAAGTTACGAGAGGTGAATCTTGATGGTTGATAGAAATAAAGTCGTTTCGAGGATATTTAGATTTAACACAGCTGATATACCTACACAAGTTCAAGCTTTTTTCCCATTGGGGTAGGCAGAGACTATAGAATTAACCGCCTCCGTGGCTCAATGTAAACAACATTGGGTTTACGATTCGGAGGGTGCGGGTTCGATCCCCAGCGGGGTACATGTTTAAGTACTCGGTTGTTGTGTTCCGGTTGTCAGTGAAAAGATAGCCCCATAGGCGTTGGGGTTTCCTGGTCAGTACGCTTCCACCTTCGACCTCATCTTCACTTAACATCAGGTGTGATTGAGGTCAAGTAACAACCCGTTGTGCAAAAAAAAAAAATTCTACTTGCAACAATCCCGATTACTTGTGCTTCTTTCACTCTATCAGATGCTTCATACATACTCGTCGGTTAGTGGTTGACCGCACCTAACCTTTCCTTTGGTTTGTTTATCTATCTAAATGATATTTACACAGGCTCTAGGGGTTTTTTAAATATTAATTTATAGTTCTATTAGACCACATTCTGGTCCTCAAGAATTTGATATATTTACCGTGGACTCGCTAAGAATAATAATTCATAGTTATTAAAATTGTACCTTCCTACAACTTTTCAGTCATTAATAGCGATTTTGTCGTTTCTTAAAACCCTTGACTCACTTATAAATTGTCTGTCCGTAACAAAAACAAAGGACGGCTGGAATAGCTGTTGACGTGAAGTGTTTGCAGAGAGGCGCGAATAATGAATGGGTGCGGGTAAAGCCTCCCGGCATTTTAATTAGGGTCTGTTCCTTTTCCAGGTAAGCGTTTTCTCTTTAAATATATTCTTGGGTTCTCGAATGAAGTGTTTTAATGGCGATGGGCTTCCGGATGTCCTGAGTTCAATACGTGTTTACTTTCGAGGCGTTCATTAGAGGAATGATGTTTTAGCTAAAATATCTTGAGTGAGAATTTTGTCTGTCAAGGTTACAAAAATTTACCTTTTACTGTTTAAACTTATTAGTTATTCTCATATTTGATTGGAATTGGACGCGTTAGGTATTCAAATATATCGACGACCGTTCGGTGTAGTGGATAGTGGCCCTGTCAGCGAAACCAACGATTGCGGGTTCGAATCCCGCGAGGGGTAAATGTTTGTGTGATGAATACGAACATTTATTCCCGAGTCATGGATGTTTATATAAATGTTTATGTATGTTTATCCGTTATCTAGTATCTATAGCACAAGCTTTGCTTAGTTTGGGACTAGATAATTGGTGTAAGTGTCCGAAAAATATTTATATAGGAGATGAATTCTACATCTGTAAGAGTCAACCAACTCTTATACCCAAAAATATTTGCAGAGGTTATTTCCGCAGAAAAGTTAGATGAAACTGACTTATTCTTGCAATTTCAGACTTGGGCCCGTATTAATGAACAGTTCTCAAGATTGACGTGGCCTCAAGTTGACGCTTGAGAATCTGTTGCATATTAAAACAGCATCAGAAAAAATGGTCTTGAGACCGAGACGCGATCTCAATCTCAAGAACGATTTATTAATACGGGCCTTGGTCTCTTTCGTCAAACTTGTTAGTTTGATGTAATAGCAAAACCAACTCAAATCAAATTTTCAATTACTGTAGGTTGTATTTAACTTGGACCCTCTATATTGAATATTCATTATTCATACCCTATATTTTCATTAAAAACCTTTGCATGCGCCTATCTAATCGCCGATCCTTCACCAAACCCAACCTACTATATAAACTTCAGACCTACATCTATTAGCGTAGTTAGTGCTGACACATTAACCGACTCGCTGTCCAAACAAGCTCTGTTGCATCACGTCGGTGTCATCCAAACACTCCCACTTGTTATCGCAACGGTTGAACAAGTGGTTTATCAGCTTTGAAAGAATGGCCTGGCATTAAAAATATCGCCAAAGCCAGTCATTTCCTAAATTTTTATGTTTCGTTAAATCATCAAATAGCTTTTCGACGACCGATTGGTGTAGTGGATAGAGACCCTATCAAAGAAACCAACGGTTGCGGGTTCGAATCCCATGAGGGGTAAATGTTTGTATGATGAATACGAACATTTATTTCCGAGTAATGGATAGTTTTATAAATATCTATGTATGTTTGTTTATCCGTTATCTAGTATCCATAGTACAAGCTTTGCTTAGTTTGGGACTAGGTGATGGGTGTAAGTGCACCAAAGATTTATTTATTTATTTCTGTTTTTGTTCTTGGCTAGATCAGCAACGATTATTTTGACAAAACATTATTATGTTCTTATCTTTCCGCTGAGTAGCTTAGAGCTATAACAAGTTTCACCCAGGATGTCAGATCCAGCGGGATATTACCAAGCCTGATTGGATTGGTTGCGCAAGAAAAAGAACCCTTTTCATTCAATGATGGGCAAAATAATAATATACCCAATATTATTATTTTGCCTTTACTTATGAAATTGGAGGTTTTTTCTTCGTTAATCATATGTACCAATTCCTGCGATTTTCAAAGCTATATCCAAATTTGTTTTTTATTTGGAAAATTGAATATTATTTCAAGGTTTCACATGAAATATTATTTAACTTCTGGGCTAAATCACACAATAAAAAAAATTAAATAGAGCTCTTCTCATGTGCTACCCATAATCATTTCTTAGATTCGCTGAAACTTTTACAAAGCGGTTACTTTTAAAAATTAACGCTGCCTATACTTAACTTAATGCTATCCGATAATACACACAAAGTTTAGCTAAATTTGGATTTGCCGTTCCCAAAAAAAAAAACAAAAATGTTTGTATGGAGAAAACTTCATGGTCTTAATGAAATTCTTCATACAAAACGCCAATTTCATAGGTAAGGACCTAATATATTCAACCGTTAGGGCGATAATCCACCTTCCTTATCGCAATGCATAAAAGGCTTTCTCAATAACCCATCTATTGCCAAACAAGGGCTCAATGGACACACCATAAAATGCAATTTTGCGTATCTCTCGGAGCCGTTGAGCTGCGATGTGTTTACAGTGAGTCATAGTCATATTGTTTATTGCAATACGTAACGTAACCCACATTCGGTAGTGTAACGTTTTCAAACCAGTTCGGATGTCGGATGTGAGGCTTATGATTCTATTAGGTCAGATGTGTGATAGTTTGTTGAAGTGAACGGTATCGTTAGATAATCAGGAAGTCAATAGATTTGTACTGAGGCCCTTTTATTTATTTATTTATTTAGGACCACCAACAATTGTTACATCAGTACATAGTCCATCTAACAATTAAGGTAGCTGGTATTAAATTTAAATGTACAACCTTTTATAGGTGAACACATTCTTGCAAGTAGCGCAGAAAGTTTTCGATTATTCTCTTATTTATGAGCTGGGCTCTTACCGGGAGACTTCTCTAAAGTCGCCACTCTTTATTTTTGGCTTCCAACCCCCTCTTTTCGACATAACCTACATTTCTCTCTCTACTTCTTCTCCCTTATATTTTTTCTTCAAATGTGATCTTTGGCGTGGTTGATATGATGATGATAAATTTTCGTATTCTACTTATCATCATCTTATTTAAGAGCCATGCTCTTGTCGGTGGAGTTTTTTTTCCATATCTCTCTGATCTCCACCTTGCCTTTGATAATTCTATTGGTAAATTTAATTTTAAGTGATATTTTAATTTTGATTTGTATGGAACTGCACTTAGAATTCAGAATTTGTGGATGTCGGCCTATACGTATGCGGGCACTAAGTACCCTAATTACTTTACCGAAGAGAGGCAGGCTTGAAACCTATTCAAGTCTTCTTATGCCGTTCTAAAAAGCAGCCCAAATCAATAATATTTGAAGTAATATCACTATTAAAATGCTGATTTTTACTTTCGCTCGCTACACTAAATTAGGCTACCAATAATTATTACACGGTTATGTTCTGTGAAATTAATAAATAGTGTTTCATTAAGTCGTTCTCATGTACCCTTTTGTCTGTTTAATAAGAAACGTTTTTAATTTTATTTTCATAAGTGCTAGTGAAATTGGTTTATATCTTAATTTGCTATACATAGCGATTATTATTAAGGTGAGTGTCAGACAACATAGCCTTTCATTTCAAGGAAACGTTTCGCTTCTTCGTTCATAATGCAAACTGCTAAAGTATGAAACCCTTACCGGCGGCGTCTGTGTTCCACGAATCTTACATCTCCGAGATAGGTATTTACTGCGACACATATTTCCGACTAAATTGTCACTTACCACCAGGTAAGATCAGAAAATGCACGTAAAGTTTAAAAGATTAAAACGAGTCTTAATTCAAAGTGAGAAAATGCTTTTGCTCCGATTGTTTTTGTTAATTGAAAATGGAGGTCAATATCGATTGCCAATTATTGCATTTCAGTGCAAATGGCAATATTACTTCGTTTGTTTCAAAGTTTCTGATTGGCAGATTTCGATGTCAAAATCTACGCGGTAACTATTACAGTCGTCTTTTATTTCTGTAATGCACACTGCTTCTTTTGATTTCACCAATGTCTTTGCCTTCATTTCCGTTGCCTTCTACGACTATAGTAATTAGGTTGCGGATTGCTTGACTCTGAGTTTTGTCAGCGAGTGTGCAAAATGGTGCATCAGTTGCAGTCGGTATTGTGTTTGTGTTGTCATGCGATAGTTTGTTGCAAGAGTCGTGACCACATACAGAGGCATATGTCGCAGTATCGTGTTCACCCTTAGGATGAAATTGAAAACCTGTCATTGTTAAGCATGCCTTTACTAGTGTTTAGATACCTAATAATCTATTATTATTGGTGTTGTAACTAATTTTATTAGGTATCTTTGGAGAAGGCGATGCTCGGTGTTTCACTATAAGGGATCGAAACAGGAATGAGTCTTTAGAAGAACGAAGTCCTGTATCCCAGAGAATCAGTAAGTTGAAGTGGCAGGGCACATAGTGCAAAGACCTGATGGTATTAAAGTTCTGGAGTTGAGATCACACACCGACAAGCGCAGCGTGCGAAGTGTACCCACAAAGTGGACGACAGTCGCGGGGAATCGTTGGGTGCAGATGCTCCAATCGGTCGCTTTGGAAATCTACGGGGGAAACCTATATTCTGCAGCACATGTTCTCTGACCGATATGATGAATGAAAAATGAAAAAAAAATTAAAAAAGTTTATTTTCGACTTTAGTAGGTATAAACTATAGACTAAGGTTGGGATCTCCTATTAAGTATACAAGTATATTTGTGCCAGGAGGGCCCGCTCTTCCATATCTAAATGTTCATTGAAAATAATGTTAGTTAGGTTAAAAAAATAGATGTTTTTGTGTGTGTGTGTGTGTGTGTGTGTGTGTGTGTGTGTGTGTGTGTGTGTGTGTGTGTGTGTGTGTGTGTGTGTGTGTGTGTGTGTGTGTGTGTGTGTGTGTGTGTGTGTGTGGTGTGTGTGTGTATGTGTGTGGGTGTGTGTATGTGTGTGTATGTATGTATGTATGTGTGTGTGTGTGTGTGTGTGTGTGTGTGTGTGTGTGTGTGTGTGTGTGTGTGTGTGTGTGTGTGTGTGTGTGTGTGTGTGTGTGTGTGTGTGTGTGTGTGTGTGTGTGTGTGTGTGTGTGTGTGTGTGTGTGTGTGTGTGTGTGTGTGTGTGTGTGTGTGTGTGTTACGTAAGTTATGTCATGCCATAAAACCATATATTTCAATTATAATGCAAACTTAAGGAAATAAACGGGTCGGGTGGCGATTCACACCACAAACGGTTCGCACCGCGGTGCGAAACGACCCATTCAATTTTTGAAGAGCCCCTTTCGCACCGGTGGTGTGAATCGCCACCTGCAAATTTTGAATGGGTCGATTCGCACCACAAGGTAAATGACCTTTGATTCGGAAGTTGATTCTCTTTCGGACTCATAATAAAATATTTCACCTAGGTAAATAGAAAAGTAGTAAGTAAAAATGTATAAATCATTTTTTTAACATAATAGATTGCTTTACTTTTATTATAAAGAAGTAAATATACTCAACGTTAAAAATATTTTTTTTACTAAAAAATAAGCTTCTATGTATACTGGCTAGACTAGAGAATTACTACAATATAACCACAAAATAAATACAAATTATTATTTATGATTATTTGTGATTATTTTAAGATTATCTATTTAGCCTACAAAGATTTATCTATTTAGCCCACAAAGATTAGTTTAAGTTTCATCATCATCATCTGATTTAAGAGCCATGCTCTTGTCGGTGGAGATTTTTCCATATCTCTCTGCTCTCCGCCGGAAGGCCACTATATCTATCTATATCTTTAAAAAAAAAGCTGGTGATAGTGGCCTTCCAATACAAAGTGTCCGGTCACGTGACACAACTTAGTATGGGAAATCCAAAATTTTTTTTCACATTTCGACCTATCTATCTATATCTATAAAAATAGCTGGTGATAGTGGCCTTCCAATACAAAGTGTCCGGTCACGTGACACAACTTAGTATGGGAAATCCAAAAATTTTTTTCACATTTCGACCTATCTATCTATATCTATAAAAAAAAGCTGGTGATAGTGGCCTTCCAATACAAAGTGTCCGGTCACGTGACACAACTTAGTATTGGAAATCCAAAAATTTTTTTCACATTTCGACCTATGTTTGTATGGGAAAGTTGTTTGTTATCATATCACGGACACTATTACCAGTTTCTTTTTCAAAGATTGATTACCAAATTAAGAAATACTAAATAGATAATCTTGGAACAATCATAAATAACATTTTTAAATAATTATAAAAATCAAGTAATAAAAGTCATGTAAACTTAAACGGGAAAAGAAAAAGAGGAAGACCGAGAATAAGCTACATGCAGCAAACAAAAGAGAAGTTGAACGTCGTGTCGTATCAGGAGGTAAAGAGGAAGGCGGAGATCAGAGAGATATGGAAAAATCTCCACCGACAAGAGCATGGCTCTTAAATCAGATGATGATGATGAATCTTAAACTAATCTTTGTAGGTTTAAAATAATCACAAATAATCATCAATAATACTTTGTATTTATTTTGTGGTTATATTGTAGTAATTCTCTAGTCTAGCCAGTATACATAGCTTATTTTTTAGTAAAAAAAATATTTTTAACGTTGAGTATATTTACTTCTTTATAATAATAAAAGTAAAGCAATCTATTATGTTAAAAAAATGATTTATACATTTTTACTTACTACTTTTCTATTTACCTAGGTGAAATATTTTATTATGAGTCCGAAAGAGAATCAACTTCCGAATCAAAGGTCATTTACCTTGTGGTGCGAATCGACCCATTCAAAATTTGCAGGTGGCGATTCACACCACCGGTGCGAAAGGGGCTCTTCAAAAATTGAATGGGTCGTTTCGCACCGCGGTGCGAACCGTTTGTGGTGTGAATCGCCACCCGACCCAAATAAACACATTATAGTATTTTTCAATTTAGAATATCATAGTTACTCTTAATAATTTAAATATTCCAATCAGTGAATAAAATAATCTCAATGATATAGGATATGGTCGCATTCCAAACAAGTGAATTGAATGTAATATTCAATTGAAGTAATTCAGTTGAGCTTCCGTTTCATCATAACTAAGAGTTTTTAACCAAACTGTTACAAATTGCTTACATTCATAGAGCTGTAACGGATATACCTTAATTGTTTTGTTTATTTTATTATATAAATGTGCAGATTGTACTACAAATTGTCGTTGAGCAAAAGTTGACTTAAGGGGAGGTTGAGGGGCAACGATGTCATTTCTTCTACGTGTTAATAGGACTGGGTTAAAAGTTAAAGATTTGTGAAACCTAAGAGTGGTAAGTAAAATGTAAAGCTTCCTCATTGATAACAGATTACACAGTTTATAAAGTTCACTCGTGGGAAATTTGTAAGGCTTAGAGTACATTACTTTCAGTAAACATCTCTGCCCTCTTTCCACCTCAATTGTTATTTTATTACATTTCGCATCTTTCTCGACCTTTAACATCCGATATTCTTTTTAAATCGGTTTCAATTTTAATAACAAAAGTTATCGGCACGTCCGAATAGGTCAAATTCGTACATCTATTACTTATTTAGTTCTGGTCAATAACTATCGGATTAATTTAATCTAGCATTAGACATAAGATAGCAAATGAAATATTTGTCTACTTAATGCTTAGATATAGTAAAACAGAATATACTCGAGGAATGCAATAATCTTGCGAATAGCAAAGACGAATAACATTCTTAAAGAAATGCGAGAGGAAAAAGGATAATAAAATGTAAACTCCGAGATATACCGATGTAAGTAACTTATGTAACAGACCTTTTCAGCAGTAAATAACTGATTTTAGTATAATTCGAGATACATAAAAAGCTCTCCTTAATTTTCTATATCATTTATGCCGAAATTTCAAGTAGGTAATTCCCACGCAAATCCTTGATAATACCTTGCTTTGGAATAATTTATATCGACGTACGTCTTTTTTGAAATTACAACTGCCATATATTATCTTAAACGGAAAATCAAGACGCTTGCCACACAAATAGCGTGCTAATATCATAACACTACTTTGGTTTTGCCGCAGTTGAGTAAAAAAGAAATTGACCCAATTTCTTTTGAAACAGTAGTCAATGAAGTTTAGGCTTCGCAGAGCCATTACGTTCGACATAAGCAGTTCGAACAGTCAATGGTACTGAAGGGCTGCCTGTAAGTACTTATATCAGGAGTGACCAACTTATTTAGGGCTGTGATATACTTAAAAATGTTTGACCTCCACAATTATTTCATTACTAGATTATAGAGCAAGTTCCTCCGTGTGGATCTCGAAATAAAAGCGCGCCAAGAACTTACCATAGATACTGAAGGAAACAACTATAGCGCGTTTTGAAATACCTCTAGTGCCATCTAACATTTTATTATAGAACACTAGCTTTCCACCCGCGGTTTATTTTATCGGTTAACTTTATCGGGATAAAAAATAGCCTGTGTTAATCCTGGGTATATTCTACCTATATACCAAATTTCATATAAATCCGCTCATCCATTTCGTCGTGATTGAGCAACAAACGAAACAAATAAAAACAATAACATTAGTTAGATCGCTATTGAAATGTATACTTTTATTTAGTTATTTTACTTCTGAAGCAACTTTGTCCCTGTGTAGTCTGATGAACATTTGTCACCAATAATTCTCTCTGTCGATATTTAGCTTAGGTACAATGGGATTGACATATCCAAAAGGATAAAAATCCCAAAATAAAGTAAGAATAAAAAAAAAAAAAAGTTATTTCGTTGTTTTTAGAAGAAAAGTTGAAAAATGCTAAAAATGTGTTTATTCTGTAACAGATACCTTATACCACTTTTTATTAGTCCGTAGTACCTACTTGGTTCTTATTGATTGGTGACTTATTAAATAGTTGGAAAACTCTCAACTAAATGTCATTATTACTCGTAAACTAGTAGGTACGACGTACTTAGCTATGATAATGTTCGTTTTAATAGGTTTGCTCCTTTGTACTTAAGTTTAAAACTAAACAAGTGAACAATCCCTGCTTCAAAGCTTAATAGCATTTGTAGTAGGTTAGTATAATTTATGAGACATACTAGTATGTCTGTCACTTCCATCGACCAAACAGTCCAGAAACTCCAAAGCACAAAAACTTCAAGTCAGTTATTGGCAAGTCCTGTCACACTATTGCACTCTGATTGGCTGGGCTGTGAGGTTGATTGTCACGCTTGCCTTATGAGATGATTAGATTTATTAGTCGATCATTCATTATACAATTCATGTTATATTAAAATGTTCCGGTTAATAAGTTCATTCCCTGGACGTAGGTGGAGCGAACCAAACCCCAACGCCCCACTACGGTCCTGTAAACGATTAACATAACCTACGCAGTTAACCGTTTGACATTGTCAGCTCAGTGAAATATGAAGGGCTCCCAATATTCGGAGAAACTTCAAGAGATGTCTGCGGACAGAAATTATTGATTTTGTGGATATTGTTGAGTTACAATAGTCTCCTTTTGAATGAAACTGTTAAAGGATGATTGCTTCGTAGAAAGTAAAATATACCGTCTTAAACATAAGTCCACTTGTAGACATAAGCTTTTCACAATGTTTAGTAATCTTCGTGCTACCTGTCTGCTATAGTCGTACATCTGAGCTTTCCGGGTCAAGATGACAGTGTCGATAATAGTCTGGTATTATCTCAAAATGATGAGTAAACCAAACGGTCCAGTGTCTTAAAATGACTAATAAACATACCAAAACAGCCGTAGGTACTTCAAAATTATTGGCACATTGACCCATAACTATTTATAGTTATGGGTCATAAGTCCATTTTCTCAAAAGACTTATATACCCAAACGTCTAATTTCCCAAAATGACTAATATTAAAATACCAAAATGACTTACTAAAATAAAATATGCATTCTCAAAATTACTAATATATACCAAAACGTCCAGTGTTTCAAAATTACTAGTAAACCATAACGTTTAGTGTCTCAACATGACTAATATACCAAAACGTCAAGTATCTCAATATTATACCAAAATATCTAGAGTTCTAATACGACCAGTGTCTTGAAATGTTCAGCTGTTTTGAAATTGTATTGATTTGAAGCTTTAAATGACAATGATTTAGAACATGCAGAGTCTGAACCATTGCTTTACCCTGATACACCTCTTTTGTTATTATTTTAACAGACTGCTCACTAATTCATTAACCTACCCTTGTTCACTGTTGGAAGTAAGCCAGGGTGTGCTAATGAATCCAATCTTCGGTTCCCGTTTTTTTTCAAGTTACTGTCAACCGCCTTGCGCATATAGATGAGCGATGCGATACCAATAGGTACCTATAACCATATGCATTCAGTCTTGCTTGCGTACATTACTATCCCTTGGCTATACAGGCCGAATTTATTAAGTGGCGTGCATGGCCAAATCCGAAACTATGAGGAATAGCGAAAAGTACTCAAAGGATTCTCGGCCCCGATTTTGATGAGAACTAAAACTGCATCATTGGATTTTTGAGAAATCAATATTCCTAGCTAGGAATCGAACCTATTATTTTGAGAAAAAACACACACACTTATTATTATTACACCATTCGATAGTGTCGCTAATAAGGAACGAATTCTGGGAAGTAATGACGTAGTTTTCAATCAAAATCGGGCCCGAGACTATTTTTCGCAATTGTTCATAGTTTCGGATTGGGCCATGCACGCACGCCCACTTGAATAATCCACCCTATACCTACACGTATTTATATGTAAACTGTAGCTGTGAGGGAGGATAAACGTGAAAAGGATGATTAATATCTGTCGCAATATTATGAGGTCACGAGCAAGTTTTTATACCACTTTTTTGAAGGTTATTAATATCATTATAATGGCATGCTATAAGTGTATAAAGGTGTACCGTACCGTGTGATTCTCTGCAAAAATAAGTAGGGGAGGACTCCGACTCTACCCGTGGAATGAGAACAGACAAATCGAAGGTTACTTTGTCGTCAACGCGATCTCTAAGCGCAAAACTATAAGTTATCTATCACACCACCTCCAATGCATGATTCTTCATATTTGCCTTGTTTCGAAATGCATTCTGTATGTGTTGGTGTAGTAGTGTATCAGACACATCCATTTTAATTTTTTCACCGGAAACAATTGCAATAATTAATTAAACTGCAAAGCAGATTGACGGCATGACGCAGTGTCCATAGGCATACAGTATAAGTATTCCGATGACACTCAGAAGTGACATGACAGGTGATCACTTGTACTTAACTTGTACTTAAATGGATAACAAGTATATACTTTTTCACTATTTCTGAATAGTTTTATGTTGAATATCTCACAATCTAAAACATGCAGTAATTAATAAAAAGTATTAATACCCTGTGGTCCACTACGAACAACCTTTCACTAGGAACCATAGCCGACCGAATTCAGGCGAAAATTGTTGCGACTTCTATACTAAAGGCGACATCAGAATGGTTTACTTTTGTTGGGTAATCGAAAATTTTTTGATCGAACTCATCTATTGGTTCTTTGGGGAAAGGTGCTCGTAATCAAGAATGACGTCACCAGTTAATGGGAATTACAGGAATACAAATTCATCCTTCATCAGTACACTCGTGCCCCGCGAGTTCAGTAGCTAACATCACAACAAACTATATGTAGTTACTTAATGTTGACGATTCACGGCAATTATTCGATATTAATTTCAACTCGATACATCCAGTGGGTTCTGAAAAATGACTGAAGTACATACAGACGGGTGGACAATAAAGTGATCTTACGATCTTTATCCTTAAAAATTTAGTTCGGTAAGTTACTTCGTCTTTAAAATAGAGATGTCTATACAATCTCTTTACTTTCTTTACTTTGTTGGCTAGTTGCCAAGGCTTTCCTAATCGGAATGTTAATTTTGTCAGTAATTTATTTGTAATTCACATAGTCATTAAGAAATTTATCTGGCATGAGAGCCATAAAAAAGCCATTGCCATTGACATGGCACGTATTACCAGCCATTGCTGCAACGTTAAGTGTTATTGATGATCCTCGGGAACGGGTGAGAATGTCATTAAAGTGACAACTTGGGGAGATCGAACATGCTGTGAATGTTAGGCTGATTTTTGCCACACTGCCGTTTATTCGTCAAAAAAAACCATTTTAAAATAACTACTTGAAAACTAAAAAAATCCGTTTGTATTTAAAAAAGGAACTAAATCTTTAGATTGGGATTTCTTACATTAAACGTAGTTTGGTTGGTGGTAGGGCATTTAAAATGTCCGCCTGGCTAGCTACCACCATCTTATCTAAATCTGCCGCCAAGCAGCAATAATAGCATTGTTGTTTTCCGGTTGTCAGAGATAAGATAGCCAGTCCCCCAAATGTGTTGGGGTTTCCGGGTCAGTACGCTTCCACCTTCGACCTCATCTTCACTTAACATCAGGTGTGATTGAGGTCAAGAACGAACCCGCCGTGCATAAAATACAAATAATAAAAAAAAATCTATCAATGATACTCCCAGAGTGTCAAGATTCATTTTTGCACTTCACAATCAAAACGAAGTTACAGAGGGCAAAATAGAAATAAACATACATATATATACACCCGAATATGTGTATGTATATGTCGCAGGCACATCGTTGAATTAGCCATTTTATGAAATGCCTATGCTATGTATGGGTATTGGAATCTGTGCTGCTCACAGCGGACTGGTTAAGTTGTGTTAGGTTGCTTTGAATGCTACCGAGGAGCGCCACGCAGTTGGGCCACCCTCTAGTTAACGCAGTTTCCAGTAATGTAGTGTAATACATAACGATGTGCTTAGGCATTTCATGAAACGGCTAATTCAACGATCTGCCTGCGACATTTCTACCCTTCTCCCAGAGCAAAGTTATTCCTCATCAATGAGGACGTGTAAGGTTAATTAGTAATATTGCTTAGATATCTACTGCGTGCCGGCTAATTCAAAGGTCAAACATTACTCTTGTACTTGTAAACACACAAAATATTATTATCGTGGCTATTTTTATAAAAATCGTACCTATACATATAAGCTATGACCGTGATGTGACTCACTCTCGGATGCTGACTCACTTGAGACAGGGTTCTGCGCGTTTACTTGCATACCTCATAAAAACCACAGCCACAGACGCCTGGGAATAGTCAGAAACGAGATGTACGTCATTCTCATTGCACACTAGATCATAGGCGTGTAAAAACACTGTTTTCACAAACATATTTGTACAAATTGCAATAGTTAGCGACGTCACATTCCATTACGGCTATGAAAGATAACATCCACGAACAAGGAATCTATTTTTCGTATAGTTACATTTACATGTTGGAAAACCAAATGTTTTCCGCCTGCGACAATTAAAAGTTCGAATATACAAGAAAATTTGATTGAGCAAATATGGCGAGTCAATGTGATTATTGTCAATGTTAGTACCTTTCCGTTTTCCACTGTTTTTGGTCGAGCTGTCGGCAATACAATTAAGGTTGCTGTTGAATTGTTATGATATTGTTTAGAGGATCTTGGTGGATTTTATATTTTACTTTACACATGAATAGTTTGACTTGAATTTATTATTAGACGCTTATTGTTGACATTATTATTATTACATGACATTGTTTTTTTATTTTATTGCCATCATCGAATATTTATTAATGGAGCTTTCAAAACATTGTATTAGTTAGCATTGAAGATTTATTTCATTTATTTAATCATTATTATAATTTACTGACATTGATTTGACGCATTCTTACAATTATAATTTAACAAAAGTTTATTTGTTCCATATTGATTTATTTATAATTAGTAAATTCAATTTCAATTTATTAATAACTTATTACAAAAGTTTGTCTAAATATTTTATGTGACAGTTATTTATCGATTTTTATGTAACCATGACAACTATCCCACTTGCAATAAACCTATTAATGTTGTATAAGAAGTAAGAATCTATAATTGGCTTAACATTAGTAACTAAATCCTATTTAAATATTGTATAATTTATGCTGTTGATTCTGTAAGAATAAATAAAATAAAATAAAAAATAAAATAAAATACACCTAGCATATCATCATTTGATGAGATCAGATGAATTTCAGATAAACTTGAATAACAATTTCCTTTAGACTTTCTCCTACATAATTATATTTAAATAAAGACTTGCTACCTTAATTGTGTTGCCGACCACCAGCGTGCATTGAAATATACATAATCAATAGTTTCGTACAAACACCACATGAAAGTCACTTGACTAAGCCATGTCATAATCTCTAAAGCACACAGCATTGTATATCGTTGTGGGCGCAGAACCTAGCCCTTGTGTATGACGTCAACGGATAACTTGGGAAATAAAACTATTGTTATATAAACATACAGTCAGAAATATCTTAATATACAGAGGTATTCTCTATTAATGGGGATTTGTCAGTAAGTACTCAACCATGCTTCCATTTCCTAATAACTCATATATAGATCGACGACCTTTTTGGTGTAGTGGTTAGAAACTCTGGTACTATACCAAATGGTCGCGGGTTCGAATCCCGCTAGGGGCATATGTTTGTATGATGAATACAGACATGTGTTCCCGAGTTATGGATGTTTTCATTTATACATGTATTTATTTACAAAAAAATAATGTATTTGCGTAGTTTATCAACCACTGGTATCCATAACACAAGCCTAGATGCTTACTGTGGACCTAGATGGCGCTGTGTGTTTGTGCAAAGACATTTATTATTATAGATGTAATTTCGGGAACAATAACTATATAGGTATTTAAAAACCAAAAAACCCAACAGCATATTTTGTATTTTGCGGGCGCCATGTTGGATTTTTTTCCATAAAATGTATCCTATGACACTACAGGTTTGAAGGCGAATCTAACGACACCATGCACTTCGAAATCGGTCAAGCCGTGGCTACAGGATGCCGCCATAGGACCGGACATACTTACATACATACATAATTACATACACGCAAAAACATTACCCTCCTTTCTTAGGCAGTCGGGTAAAAACACATTCGAAACTTCCAAACTTTCGAACCATTTAGAATACGGTGGCGGCGTAGCTAGTCTTGTTTTTTTTTTTCATTTATTGTCCTTTCTTGTTCAATGTTTTGTCCGACTGCCCAAGAAAGGATGGTTATGTTTATGTATGTAAGTATGTATATGTTAGTATGTATATACGTATGTAAGAATTTTCGTTCCTCTGAATCCTGCAGCCTAAACGTTTTGACCGATTTCGAAGTGCATGGTGTCGTTAGATTCGTCTTGATACCTGGAGTGTCATTATTATACAGTTACGGTAAAAAAATCCAATATTGCGTCCGCGAAATACAAAATATGCTGTCGGATTAAAAACACCACCTACCACCACTAAAATACAAGCGGATAGTAACCACCATTTTCATCCTGTCTGTACGTATATGTGTGATTGTATACATAGGTAGTGTAATAGTGAGGTATCAAATGCCGTATCTCCCGGGGATAGCCCTGTCAATCTAAACGACCAATCCACGGTTGGTCCGTTCGCAAGTGATTTACCCTCGCAAAAGTGATTGTTGTCACGCTATATATTGTCTATGGGTCCTACTTTCCCTCGCACGGAATTACAGTATGTCTAGGGTTACCAAAGGATACTTTAAAATATAGTATAAGGCTCTATTTCATGTAGATGTACTTTATAACACTATAGAAAAACGCTATAATACTCTATTTACAACAACTCTGAATTTTGAGCTCCCGATCTTTATATATATCCTTGAATTAGGATATAGAAAAAGTGCAAGACATTTTTTTTTCTGCACAACGGGTTTGTACTTGACCTCAATTACACCTGATGTTAAGTGAAGATGAGGCCGAAGGTGGTAGCATACTGAGCAGGAAACCCCATCTTATTTGGGGGACTGGCTATCTTATCTCTGACAACCGGAACACAACAATGCTATTAACATTGCTGTTTGGCAGCAGATTTAGATAAGATGGTGGTAGCTAGCCAGGCATACATTTAATATGCCCTATCACCAAATTTGAATAAATAATACTTTCTCTTGTTTATAAATCCGTTGGTACTCTTTATTTATATATACTCTGTACCTATATACTTTATTTCTTTTAATAACCATTTAAGTATTTCAAAACCAAAAAAGCCGACAGCATATTTTGTATTTTACGGATGCCATGTTGGATTTTTTACCATAAAATATATCCCATGACACTCAGGATATGAAGAATCTAACGACACCGTTTAGGCTACAGGATGCGCCAAAGGAACGAACATACATACAAGGTGCACTACGCAATAGCGAAAGACGATAGCTCGAATGACAACAGCGCGAAGACGATATTGCGAAAGTGCCATTGCTCGAAAGTTTAATTGCGCGATGGTTCATTTGCGCGAAAACTTATTTTCACAACACACAAAAGCGCGAACGTTCATTTGCGCGAAAACTTAATTGCGCGATAGACAAATACAATGGGTAGATATTTTGTTCTATTACAAATATATCAACCTAACATCGAAGGTTAAGGCGGGAGCGAAGCTTGCTTCTGAACCTAACCAATGACTCTTGTGTGTCCTCGATAATCTCGTTCAGTCAGTCACTTCGTTCACCACACTCATTATTCGCCTGCGTGGAATAACTTTATCGCGGAAATTTGTTTATCCCGCGGGAACTACTCACTTTATCGGGATATCAAATATCATATGTTTCAATCCAGGGTTTCTTCTACGTATATACCAAATTTCGTCCAAATCCGATCATCCGTTTCGCCGTGATTGAGTAACAAACAAACATCCAAACTTTCGCATTTTAGTATTAGTTAAATTGGAACACTAAACAAACTCAAACTCAAACTCAAAGCAATTTATTTCAACGTAAGATACATGATATCATTTGTTGAATGTCAATTTAAATCTATTGGAAATAGAAATAGGGCTAAGCATTTTTCGGTCAGTCAGTATGTCCAAGCTACCACCGCTTCGGAAAGGGAAATCATCTGTGGGAAAAGAAGCGGCGCAAGAAACCCACAGAATCATTTTCTTTCCTTTTTATATATACTACTCTGTGTAAAAAGTATCGGGAATATGTCAATAAAAAGACCCGCGTAAAAGAGGTCGTTCTAATTTTTTTACTGCATGTTGGTAGCACTGTACTGATTTAGCGCGCAAAATTTGAGCGGGATCTGTCATTTAATTTGTTTTAAACTACACTTTTTGTTGGTCATAGTTTTGAGTCCTCGGCGATTTTTACAATGGAAAATATTGTTGAACAAAGAGTGTGCCTTAAATTTTGTGTTTCAAATGATATTTCATGTGGTGAATCACTAAAAATGTTGCGAAATACCTACGGCGAATCGTGTATATCGAAAACAAGGGCTTATGAATGGTATAAGGCTTTTAAAGAAGGCCGAGAAGTAGTAGTAGACTTGCCTCGTTCTGGTAGACCTTCAACCGCTACGACCAATGAAAACATCGACAGAATCAAGAAGCTAGTGCTCGAAAATCGACGTATGAGTCTGAGAGAGTTGGCTAGTGAGGTGAACATATCTTTTAAGTCCGTCCACAACATTCTCATTGACATTTTAGGCATGAAACGCGTCGCCGCTCGACTAGTTCCAAAAGAGCTCAATTTTGTTCAAAAAGCGCAGCGAAAGCATTTCGCTGAAGACATGGTTTCCCGAGCTTCTACGGATCCGACCTTTATGAAACGTATAATAACTGGCGACGAGACATGGGTTTATGAGTACGACATGCAAACAAGCCAACAGTCTTCAGAATGGCGTCTCGAAAACGAGCCGAAACCCAAAAAACCGCGGCAAAGTCGCTCCAAAATCAAGGTGATGCTGACAGTTTTTTTTGACTACCGTGGTGTGGTTCACTCCGAATTCCATCCAGAGGGAGAAACAGTGAATAAAGAATATTATTTAGGCGTCATGAAGCGTTTGCGTGAGAGTATCCGCCGAAAACGTCCAGATTTGTGGCAACACAACTCATGGATGCTGCACCATGATAATGCACCATCACACACAGCCATTATAGTGAAAGAGTTTTTAGCGAAAAATTCAACAAAAGTTCTCGACCAAGCACCGTATTCACCTGATATGGCTCCGTCTGACTTTTTTTTATTTCCCAAGTTAAAATTACCACTTCGAGGAAAACGTTTTGAGTCGATAGAAGCCATAAAAGAAAATTCGCTGAATGAGCTCAAGGCCATACCGCAAATAGCCCATGAAAAATGTATGGAAGACTGGGTGAAGCGGTGGAGATGTTGTATTGCAAGCGATGGGGCCTACTTTGAAGGCGATAAAATAAATTTAGATGAATAATTTGTATTTTTTGTTTTATTGACAAATTCCCGATACTTAGTACACTGAAAAAAGTATACAACTAGTACAATTTTATCATTTTTGGGAGTTGGGCGAAGTATACCAAGCGTTTTTGTCATTCAGGTAGTCACTAATTTTGTAATAACCTTTTTTTGTTAATGTTGATTTGACATGGTTTTTAAATTGTTTTTCATTTAGATTAATGATATTCTCAGGTATAAGGTTATAAAAGCGTATACAGTGTCCCATAAATGATGTATTAACTTTGCTCAGTCTGAACATAGGGGTGGCTAATTTGTCCTTATGTCTCAAATTTAAGTTATGCTTATCGCTATTTTTTGGGAATGCAAAAATATTTTTTCGTACGTACATAATATTCTCGTAAATAAATTGTGAAGGAACAGTTAAAATATTAATTTCTTTGAACCTGTCCCGAAGAGAGTGAGTTAACCGGAGTGAGGTTAGGAGATCAATGAGATGGTTCAATGTAACTCTTTCATTCCTCCGCGACGAGGAACTCAAACGAGGTACCTCACTGTGTTGACTCTTCACTACGACCAATATAATTAGACCCACGAACCATATAATGAGCGCTTTTACCAGCCGTGCATCAAATTTTTGGTAGCTTTGGTAACTTAGGCCAGTGTCAAATTGACACATCGCATTGACCTTACTCGAAGGGTAACTGGTTCCAATGTTTACACTTGGCAAACATCGGAGATATCGTGGACGTTGCGCCAGCCAAAGACGAACTGCATTGTAGACCGCGGCCAATATTTATTTTAGCTTGTGTTTTGTCATTGGTTAAATGATACTTAAGCAGAATTGTACGTGCTTTATTTCTATACTATGGAATATCCAAAAAAAAAATATGTACAAATGATATGGTATATACCTAATTAGTATCATATGAACTATACAGGGCGTCCCAAAGTTATGGGACATGAAGGGGAAGTACCTTAAATATCGTAGATAGTGAATTTTGCTCAAAGAAGACTTTATGTTATTTTTAAAAGTTAGTAATTCTGCATTCATAGATTTTCTAAAAATTATTTGCTTCGGCTGGGAATCGAACCGACTCAAATGTGAAAAAAAAAACACCCTACTTTTATGATGCCAATCGAAAGAATAGCTAAAAAATAATAACTCTGCCTAAGTAACATAGTATTTTAAAAGAAAGGAACAACGTGAAATTAATCATTTTAATCAAATAAAAAACATACATGAAACTGCCGTAGTCAATTAAGTAGGTATTTTTTTGTAAATTAATTAATTAAATGCTCAAAATGTGATCCCTCTTGTCTTACGCAAATCGCCAATCTTTTAATGAGCCCGCTGCCTGTTGATTTTCTAATCATTTTATGGTGAACACTCGATGTGATATGGCACAATTCTGTTTGCAACTCGCCTACGTTCTCGTATCGCTTTTTGTATAGCATATCTTTCACGTATCCCCAAAAGAAGAAATCTAATGGTGTGAGGTCCGGGGATCGTTATTTTATGTTGTTCCTTTCTTTTAAAATACTATGTTACTTAGGCAGAGTTATTATTTTTTAGCTATTCTTTCGATTGGCATCATAAAAGTAGGGTGTTTTTTTTTTCACATTTAAGTCGGTTCGATTCCCAGCCGAAGCAAGTAATTTTTAGAAAATCTATGAATGCAGAATTACTAACTTTTAAAAATAACATAAAGTCTTCTTTGAGCAAAATTCACTATCTACAATATTTAAGGTACTTCCCCTTCATGTCCCATAACTTTGGGACGCCCTGTATATATCTAACTAATATTATAAATGCGAAAGTTTAGATGTTTGTTTGTTTGTTGCCCAATCGCGGCGTAGAAGTAGGTATTATGCGATATAAAATAGGTATTTTTTTTGCAAAAAAGTAATTGAAAATTTACTAAACCCCCGATTTCTTTTAATGTCTAAGAAAACCGGCTTTCAAATAAAAGAAACTGCATCCAAATGGTTCACCCGTTTAAAAGCTACGGTGCCTCAGATAGACATAGCGGTCAAACATATAACACCCCTCATTTTGAGTCGGGAGTTAATTAAAATGAGGCGAGCTAACCAGGAACCCGCATCATACTTGATAGGACTGGGTATCTTATCTCTAACAACCGGAATGTAAGAATTTAAAAGTGACATAATAATAGTATATTGACAAACAAATGTTCTTGTATCACGTAAATCTGCATTACATATTCTAATTTTCTCTCGAAAATCAATACAAGCACAATATTAATAACTTTGAGAATTCGGTGGGGATCGTGGCGCGCACTGATGCAGCCAACTGTTTGCTGATAAATACATCAGATTCTCATATATTCGGCTTATCTCCGATTAGTGGCTCTTGGCTAAGCTTAGCGGAAACTTTTCCAGTCACCGGCCGCCAGAGAAGAGATATATGAGTAGATAATAATTTTAAAACTACACTACCGTATGATTTTTTTTACCGTACCTAAGGATACAATGGGACAAAGTGAAATTAGGCTTAGATAGTTTAAATATATTTTTTTAAACCATCATCGAATAACGCGTGTCATTTGACGTTCAGCAGCCATTATTTGTATCGTACAATAATTTAGTTCGATCTCTTTGGTAGAATAATAACTGAATTACACATGCCGGTGACATGTATACCTAATGCATAGACTTATATTACTGCGTATGGGACAGAGTCGTTGAAACAAACAAAATGACACCAATGTGAACTCAGCCACCCAGTTCTATCGTTCAAGAACTGTCATTACATCAAATTCCGAGCATTGTGGTGAAAAACTGCACCAATTATGACAGAAAGTGACAAAAAGAAGCATGGAGTATCTTAAACATAATATATTATTCGTTACGCTACTAATATAACCGCGATCGAGATTTGTTCGCGCGACCACATTTAAATCAACGACCTTTTTTTTGCGGGGAAACGCATTAGACGGTTATGTGGGACTCCCCTCCATCTCGGGAAGTAGGGAGGACATTCCCGGAGGGCGTCTAGCAGGTCACACTTCACATTTTAAATCGATCGGATCGGTCGACCACATTTAAATCAATGACCTAATCTGATTTTTAATTACACGGAATTCTGACTTGTCATGGTGTGACCTATGTAGGGCTAGCAATGCCCATAGTCTCTATAGAGACATTAGGAGACGCAAAATCTTGCTTCTCTTTAACTCGCATAGAGCAAGAATGTGACAGCTGACTTCTATCTGGTGTCGTTTTAGAGACGTTTATACTACCTGCGTAGATTGCAGGTCCGTGATTACACCTAACAGAATACGTACTTTCCCTACAGTTAGAATATAGGTACCTACTGTTGATCATGTTCATAGGGAGTCGAGCTTCACTTGACTCTCTCTCCCATAGGATTAGCCGCTTTGGCTTTTTGCGTCACATTAGCTACACTTCCATTTGCTGGGGGGAGGTGGGACTTTCTTTCTTTCCTACTTTTCTCTCTTAAATTCTTTCTTTAATTAGTCTGGGGTCCAAGGTAGCAATAGAGTCACGTAGGGCACCGTCTACCTTCAGTAGGCGCCGTGCAGAGTACCATTGTTGATCCTGGCTTACAGGAGTTACAGTGGGAGGAGAGCGGAGGTGGGATCTGTTGATCATGTTGATGCCTTTCAGAAATATTTTCGACTGGTGGCACCCGTCGGTATTTTCCCGCACTTCGCTTCGGTTTTTTATTTAGGATACTAGCATCAACTATCTAAAGTACTAGTCTTAATACGATTTTAACCTTAATGTTATTTGGTTCCAGGTGCGAAGTGCAAGTGTAGCAGCCCATGATTAGACGGTGAGACCCCCACGACCGATCGTATTCGGTGAGTAGTATTCGATTTAAAAAAATAATATGTACAGTCTGAAACAGATAAAGCTTTACAGCCCGTCCTAATACAATTTAACTTTTCTGAGGAAATCATGAATGTTTTTCAATTGTACTTTTAGTATACTTTTGAACTCGGTAATTGCTGTAAGTAAATCGAATAACGTTTATTTTTTCCCGAGAAATTTAATTTGTATTATGCACTCCTGTATAGGTTTATCTGCTTCTGACTGTACGAAATGCAACACCGACGATTAGCGTGCTTCAATAGTGAAAAACTTACGCCCGTATTAATAAACCGTTCTTAAGATTGACGTGGCCTCAAGCTGACGCTTGAGAATCTGTTGCATATTAAAACAGCATCAGAAAAAATGGTCTTGAGACTGAGACGCGATCTTAATCTCAAGAACAATTTATTAATACGGGTCTAAATGTTACAGGATCATGCACTCTTATATTACGTCACATGGAAAATTTTATTTGAAGTCTTAATCAATCAATCTTAGCCATCATCCGCCCATAATTGAAAGTCTAAGTTATTCTATAGGTACTAAAGTTTCATTAAAATCCATTGTCTTGCCCCGCGTGTCTTGACAGTTGCACCTTTGACGACCTCTTTAACGCCACAGACAGTGCTGTTAGAGTGGCTAAGTTTTGGTCCAATAAAATTTGAAATTTGCCTCGACACGAAAAGAAGAAGAATCCACCTATTAATTTCAATTTTTGTACGGGATACCGTTTAGAATACATTCTCTTAAATACAGTGCAGTGAAAGAAACGACACTGAAAATTCGTAGCATGTTACACAATGAGCTAACCCATGCGGAAATAAAACAGTAAACGTCTCGCGGGTTATCGCAGTTCATATTCCAGTGAGCAGTGCTCGTTGGTTTGAAACGAAGTCGTCTCGTCGCGCACGGTTATGGCCACAGATAGTTCGTTAGCCTTTGGACTGGAGCCAAGGACATCGATAGGCATATAGTTAGAACCAGGAGTTCATCAGTTCATTCTGTGAATATTCGTTTTTCATACGCTGGTGTTTTGTACCGGAAGGGACTAAACTCGTCTTGGGGACCCTACGTCTTCTAGTAGAGCAGGATGGTCATAGTAAAGCATGTACTAAAAAAGGCGCCAAATTTAAATATCGTCGTCATCAGACTATCTCCTTGTCCACTTCGGTTCTCCTTATCCAGTTACTGCAAGTGCGCAATAATCTTCGCACCATTTAGCATGGATATCCCCCACTCTAGAATTTTTGGTACTTGACATCAATCACACCTGATGTTAAGTGAAGATGAGGTATTGAAATTGAATTGGAAGCGTATTGACCCGGAAACCCCAACACATTTGGGGGACTGGCTGTCTTATTACGACCGGAACACAACAATGCTATTAACATTGCTGCTTGGCGGCAGGTTTAGATAAGATGGTGGTAGCTAGCCAGGAGGACATTTAAAATGCCCTACCACCAACCAAACAGAGTACTTAAACAAGTATCCCGCTGGAGATCGAACCCGCGACCTCCGAATCGTAAACCCAATGTTGTTTACATTGAGCCACGGAGGCGGTTCTCCAAGGACCTTGGTTTCTGGAGGGCAATGCTCGGCGTTACGCTAAGTGATCGAATCAGGAATAAAGAAATCCATTAGACGAACGACAGTCATCGACAAAGCCCAGCAGATTAGTAAGTTGATGCACATAGCTCGAAGAACAGATGGCCGGTGGGGCCTTAAAGTTCACGAGTGGAGACCACGCACGGTTAAGGTCAGCGTAGGATGTCCACTCACAAGGTGGACGGATAACCTGATGCAGGCTGCTTCTGACCGGTCGCTCTGGAAGTTTATGGAGGAGGCGCAAGTTCAGCAATGGACGTCCTGTGGCTATTAAGATGATGATGATGAACGGTCTTGGTTTCTGCGATATATGTGGCCAGCCATTGTCATTTTAGCTTATCAATTGTCTGAGCTGTCAAGCAATCTTGTTCTCTGAAGAATCGTCTCATTACTGATCGTATTCATTAGAGATTTTCCGAGCATATAGCACTTATTACCTAATCGCACCATCAACGTCCAAGGTTCGGCTTCAGAGGTTATTACTGGTAGGCCGCACTGGTTTAAGGGTTTGATTTTCAGGATTTATGCTATGGGAGTTTAACGGATAATATCTTAAAGTCAGCTTACATCACGGCGTTTATATAGGGTGAACTTGAATTCATGTAATTCACATTGACTGGTCACGCCACTCTTTTTTTTTTAATCTTATTTATTTTATAAGCCATACATCATACGATTAAACCGGCTATTAAAAACAATGTTACTTAAACTTTAGGTGTGACGATTACGAACAACTTTCCCCAAGGTATCTACCATAGTCCAACTCGATCAAAAAAATTTCGATTATACCATACAAAGTAAACTATTCTGAATCTAATTTTAGTTCAACAATTTTCGACTGAATTCGGCTAATTCCATAAAAGTGGAAAGTTGTTCGTAACTAGAAGTACGCGAATTAAATTTCACCCTGTAAAGTTTTAAAAATACGTACTGTGAAAACACAAAGATCACCTGCACATGGCTACCATCCAAGATGCCGTATCTTAGAGTACTATAATATTATATTCTGTGACCTTTCTTTATAATGGTAGAGCTAAAGGATAGAGTTTCTAAGGAGACATTACACGAAGACGGTAAACAGAACTACATACATTGTGGCATAATGCTGTGTACAAGTACCTAGAGTTTCCTGTTAGACTTCAAAGGCGACATCTCATCAGAAGTGCAGACCGCAGACGTCTTGTGTAAACAACGTGTAGCCCTTACTATGTGTTACTTCTCGAATAAACCTCACTCTTCACTCGGTATATACTACAGGGGGCATAGGTATCATAGATTAATACTTTGAAATGAACCGAGTTATATTGCAATCTAATTCCCGGTTTTCGGATCTAAACCTAAATGTATACCTGAATCAAATCAAAAACCAGTGACCCTACTCACTGTAATGAACCTTCAATCTGAAACCAAATCCAACGTGCATCAAATGCAACCTCTCAGACTTGGTGCACAGCCTCCTCTGACTGGGTATGGGCTATAAGCCACTTCACGGGCCCAGTGCGGATTCGTTGATTTGTGTCAGACGATAGTGGTCACCTGACGGTGTTTTTAGGACGCCTCTGTAGGCATCGACTTGACGGTCAATTGAAGCACTGAATCACTCGTATTAAAATGCCACTAATGGTCACATTAGTGGCCATGAATGTGGAGATGGAGAGCAATCGGCACATCATATCTTATGGGAATGCGAAAATTGGACTAAGGGCCGCGAACTCATGCTTGACGACCTAAATTCAAATCCGCCCGGTATTCTACGGCGATCTGGTTTTAAACAGACACAACTTCCGAGCTTTCAAGCGTTTTTGCCATTCGTATTACTGGCACTATTAGTCGTGCTAGCCTTCTGCTACCGCCACGCTCACTGCATCTAGGCGCAGTCCGTGGTGTATACGAAAGCAGGAGGCCGAGCGTCAGTAGGCACCGTCTACCTTCAGTAGGCGCCGTGTCGAGTACCACTGTCGATCCTAGCTTACAGGAGTTACAGTAGGAGGAGTGTTGAGGTGGGATTAATGGTCACATTAAAGGAGCAACCGCTTTATACTAATCAAAAACGAATAGTGAATGCGACTGCACCACGAGTAGAGTCACGTAGGAGATCGTCCACCTTCAATATAGGCGCCGTGCACTGTTGATCCTAGCTTATCGGAATTACAGTGGGAGGAGGGTGGAGGTGGGATTGCACCACGAGTACTTAGTGGAAGTACATACATTTAGTTATATCGTTTATAAAAAATAAATCGTTGTAATGAAATGCCAAACTGAAAATAACTAAATATACACTGGTGTCGATTCGGATGTACACCAACTAAACTAAAACCAGTTTTGTAGTGGTACCGTCGCATCATACTGTTCCAGGAAGAAAGAGACAGTACTACTTTAAAACTGGGTTTTGTTTAGTTTAGTTTGTGTACATCCGAATCGACACCATTGTTCCATTTATTTAGGCTAATCAACAGAGTACATATACATTAACATCTTACAAAATCATTTAAACTAAAATTATCTGGTATGGACTCCAATTACAGACGAGCACAACACTCAAATGCATGTAGTACGATAACACCATAAAACTGTAGGCATAGAATTTTAATCTATAAAAAAGAATTTTGAAAGTATCTTAAATAAGTTTGAAATACAACAAACAAACAAACAAACAACATTACATGTAGGTACATTTACACTGAACACTAAAATAAAATAACAAAAAGCAAATACAGTAGGTGAAATCAATCGCCAGTCGATGGAATCTTCATTATCTTTCGACTAAATATGGGGAGCGAGTCGTGGAATATGTCTATATCAGTATGAACATTACAAATTGAATTATATTCGCTGCATATTCTAGTAATAGGCCCATTGTAGCCAATATTTATGCTGGAAGAGGGGCAGGAAAAGACTTTAGTGAGGTGATATCTGGGAATACGGTAAGGGACACTTAGACTTATGTGCTCTACGATTTTAAATGAGGTAGCCAAACCACTGTTCTATGTTGAAAAGAAAAATAACTTTCTCAATTGTTAGTCAATTACACAATTATTGCAAGAACCAATAGCGTTCCTGCCGCTGTTTCCTACGTGCCTCAATTAAAACTGGATTTAGCAATCCCGAAGTTTATTATCAGTACTGCTCACGATTTCGACTGCGTGCACAACGAGAGACATGCTCTTTTTTGCTTCTATATAATAATGTGACCGTGGATTTAGTTCACAAAAAGTCGCTCAGCGAGCTCTTCAGAGGGGTATGCTCGGGAGTTTCTTTGATGGACATACAAAAGTTTAGTTACGCCACGAAATTGACTTAGACTTAGTTGTTTTCAATTGAAGGCATCGTTAAGCCAACTCAGTCTACAAGAAGGGCTTAAAAACACTTATTATCAGATGGCTTCTTGTCCACCTATCCGCACTTGGCCCGCGTAGTTGATAAACCCATTCCCTTTTATCTATATACTGCCGCCCAACGGCAAACTACCTGTGCCAATACGTTCTTTTCCATTTACCTAATATGCCCAATTTTTTTTCTTGCGGTAAAAAAACTCAACCGCCTCCGTGGCTCAATGTAAACAACACTGAGTTTACGAATCGGAGTTCGCGGGTTCGATCCTCAGCGAGGTTTTAAAATGTCCCCCTGGCTAGTTATCACCATCTCATCTAAGTCTGTCGCCAAACAGCAATGTCAATAGCGTTGTTGTGTTCTGGTTGTTAGAGATTAGATAGCCAGTCCCCCAAATAAGATGGGGTTTCCGGGCCCAGGGCTCAGCTGGGATGCGGCCGATGTCTGTAACCGCTGGTATTCCGCCTCAACATTTCCAAATTATAATACGTATTGCGCAACGCTACCTACCAAAACACGTGTAAATAACTTAAATATTATCAAAAGAATTATAGGGATATATCTGACCACCCCGTTTGGGATATGATAACAATTATTTACGTACCTATTTGTGTACTATTGCACGGACGTGTATTCGACAATTTGTATAGACCTATTGGAATTCAATAACAACCAAATTACATGAATAAGCATAGAATTTACTAGTCAAATTGACGCGCGAGTAACAGTAGTAGTCTATTTCTAGTAGACTACCTATAGTTCTTCCTACGTACTTTGAAATAGCCGTGATATGTGCCTACATAGCTGGAACCCATTTCCGAGACTGTCGTGAGAGCCCTTCCCTACCACACAAAAGGCATAGAGTTGAACGCGAAACTTGAACGAGACGACATAAAATTTAATTTCCTTTTGTGAAGTTCGAAAATGAAATTCGGTGAACATCGCAAAGTGGAGAAGAAAGTTAGTAAGAGGTTTTAACGACAAAGTAATGCTTAACTTTTGGCGGTTGCCTTTAATTTGTGAAATAATTTAGAGATATCTTTTTATCATTGTCTTTTCTTACGTTATTTGTCGATATACTTACTTATACAATACATTTAACTACTAATATTGGGTCTTTACCTAAGAAATTGGAGATTTTTTTCTTCGTTAATCATATGTACCAATTCCTGCCGATTTTCAAAGCCATATCCAAATTTGTTTTTTATTTGGAAAATGGAATATTATTTCAAGGTTTCACATGAAATATTTTTTAATTTCTGGGCTAAATCACATAATCAAAAAAAATTGAACAGAGCTCTTTTCATGTGGTTCCCATAATCATTTCTTAGAAACGCTGCCTATACTTAACTTAATGTTATCCGATAATACACACCAAGTTTAGCTAAATTTGGATTTGCCGTTCCCAAAAAAAAAATCAAAAATGTTTGTATGGAGAAAACAGTCTTAATGAAATTCTTCATACAAAACGCCAATTTCATAGGTAAGGTAAGGACCTAATACAGTTCTCTTGTTACGTAGAAAAAGCGTGTTTGATCACAATCTTAATTTGATGGCGATTGGAGTAACGATGTCATCAAAAATGAAACATATATAGGTACATAAATACAGGGTGAATTTGTATTCGTGTAATTCCGATTAACTGGTGATGCCACTTTTGATTACGAACAATTGCCCCCAAGGAACCATAGTCGAATAATGGATGTCGTCAAAGGCGACTAACGGACTGTCCACCAAAGAACATCTATAGATTTGCACGTTTCAACTTCGATGGGTTCACTGTTATGTTTTCTGTATATTTCATAACCGTGAACCGTGGATGTTGTTTAACATCCAAACACTATTGTTTGAGATATCTCTGACCACTCTATTTGGGATAAAGGTCGTGACTTTATGTGTGTATGATCTTATCTTAATATCTTTATTGTACACAAAATTGTTACAGAAATATGCAGGCGAGCTTAGCTCCGATATTTCAAAGATTAGACCATTAAAGTAAATTGGGCAAGAAATTTAAGGGATGCTTGCATTCTAGAAACTCCAACTACTGTGCATGTAGACATATTCGTACAACAATAAAATAAATAAGTAACGTTGTAACTTAATCAATAACGTATCAACGCTGAATTGGATCGTAGGAATATACGAATACTTACATACTCCAGTTCCGGTCACTCGGGCAATGAGTATACCTATACCTTCTTAGATACTAAAAAACTGTCCACAGAATGCGCAACTACACCTTGTTTTTTTTTTTTTTTTTCGAACAATGTTAAGTTGGATCTGAGTATTTTTGAAATCGAGCTATAACACGCTTTCATTTCATACATCACATGTTACAACGACATCACCTTTGACATTTTTGTTAATTTCCCTTTACCCTCAGTATAACCCCAAAATCGAAATTTTACCACGTTAAGTTCACATCTATATTTTAGTTACCGTTTTCTACAACTATTCAAAGTTAATGGGCGTCATCAAATACATAGTTTCGATATAATGTCTGTAATAGATACAACACAGGCTACTCATTCCCATTTGGCACGGACAGACAACTATTACAGTCTCGTACGTAAAGATGTGTACAAAAACGTTTTTTATTCTTTGTTGAAAAGTGAAAAGGGACTTGCTTTCCCAGCTGTACTTACAAAGAGCGGTGCTTGAACTATGAGAGAAGTAACGGAAAATCAAGTCGGTCATTGGAGAATTTGTCTAAACGGTTTTTAATTACCCGTCCTTTATTCTCCTTGCGTGAAATGCGAGGAAATGTCTGTGGTTTTCTAGCTCTTCGTCATCATTACTTATAGTTATGTATAACGGTGATTTCTCTATAATTTAAGTAGGTTCAAAACCGGGCATTGTAAAATAATATAAGCATTACTTTTGTGGTCACAAAACTGCCAAAGCAGTGGTCCATCCATAGACCATCACTTTTCATTTCAAATGAAATAAAATGTTCTATCCATGCTGTAATAAAGGTTGAAGCACATTATGGAAGTCAATGAAGTCTACTCTACTATGATCAGGCAAGTCGAACTTATGGCCCGTGACGTCTATTCTCAAGGTTGAAAGTCCTCTCCTCTTATAGAACAATGACCCATTGTTCCCTTTAGGCAATTTTAGATAATAAAATCTTTAGGTGCTTACTGTAGGCTATACTTTAGCTCTGTTAATAGATTTATTGGTCGTTTCGTACAGTTTACAACCCCGGGGAACTAAAAGGGCAGTTAGATGAACAAATAGCTTTTATTTGTTATTTGACTTACGTCGTTTATCGATACAGGGTGAAATTTATTTCGTGTAATTCCATTTACTGGTGACACCACTCCCAATTACCAATAACTTTCCCCAAGCCGAATTCGTTCAAAAAATTTTCGATGACCCATATGTAAACCATTCTGGGAAACCACGTTAAATTATCTGCTGAATTCGGCTATAGTTCCGAGTGGAAAGTTATTCGTAATCAGGAGTGGAGTCACGAATTGAAAATTGTTGTACTATCATACTAAAGGTGGTTTTCGGAAAGGTTTATTTTGTATCGAAATCGTAATTTTTTTTTGATCGAATTCGACTATAGTTCCTTTAGGAAATTTGTTCGTAATCAACAGTGGCGTCACCAGTTAATGGGAATGACACGAATTCAAATTCACCCTGTATAAATTACGGCGCTTTATATTTCTTTTCTTTGCCCTTTGTTGCACTGACCCCATTCTAACATTTATTCTCAATTGTTGACCTCAGACAATTTAACCTTTTCATTCACTATAAGATCAAAGTAAATTTCACGTGGCTCTTCCACTTCCCTTCAATCTTTCCTGCCGCAAACGTTGTAGTTGACTGAAAATAAAGCGTTATTAGTGTCTTCAGACACCTAAGCAATAGATACATACATAACGACACGACCTTTATCCCAAATGGTGTGGTCAGAGGTATCCCAAACATTATCGTTTGGGCGTTCTAAACATTAAAGGTTTAATGCTTGAAACAACATCAACATGTATGTCTATCCTATCGAACATGTTTTCCTTCACATTTGCAGGGTCTTGCTGGAAGAAATCTCTTTTTAGAGATAAGCTAGTGCCTTTTGTACATCCTATATCTAGTATGTATTTGACCTTTATGTGTACTCGTGTGCAATAAATTATAAATAAAAAATAAATAATAAAAACATGTCTATTTACCTTCTATGGAAGGTATTGGCATTGATGGTATAATTGTTTTTCTTTTCAAAATCATCCTCGAATAAAGCGTTGTGTGATTCGCGTCGCGTTTGTAGTCTATTCCACATAATTACATCATTAAATTAAATAAATAAATGGACAAAATATCAGTTCCAAATAAATTTCGCATGATATGAACCCTACGAATCCCGCGAGTCGCATATTAACCTCCTACCGGCGCGTGCGCGGATGATGATTCTGAAAAAAGAAAAAATTAAACCACCTACGTCAATAATTTCTATTTTTAAGAATAAGAAGAAAAAAAACTTTATTTGATCCATTTAGCGACACTTATACAATACATTTAGTTGTTACCTATGTACTATATAACACAACATAGATATGTGGAACTTAATATAAGTAGGTATGCATTGGCTAGTTTTCGATGTCGTAAAGTGGCAAATTTCACTTACCTAGTGTGCCCTATTTTATTCCTTACGGTAAAAAAACTCAACCGGTATGTTTTTTGGCGGAAAGACTCTTAGTCGCCTTTTACAGCACCCACGGAAAGAGATGGGTTGGTTCTATTCTATTTACGTGCCGAAACTACACAACAATTCGTATAATGTGAATGGGGTTTGTCTCATCTCTCATTTCACACCGTTTGTCGATCTACAATAATCTTCTGAGCGTGTTCATTAGACACGTCTTGTTCGGCGCTATTCATCGCGTATCAAGTTGTTTCAGCAGCTTCGAAGACTTCGTTACTCGTTGCGTAGTTATTTCGCTTTCCAGCCAACGACAATTAGGAAGTAAATCGAGGACGACGCTCCCTTTTAATGAACAAGCATACCTACTTATGCAGTAATTCTATTGGTATCGTAAAACGTGAAGATACAAGACCTGTGTCTCCTACTTCTCGTACACTATCTAGACTTGTAACGAAGAGGGAGACACTAATCAGAAAGCTAAAATTAAACCGGTTGTACATAGGAAATGTGCAGACTATTTTGTCCTCTCCGACATTTGAGGCAGCTAGGTTACTTTGTCAACTGGTCACTGAACTTTCTGACTAGTGACTCTCATTATCTTTGTTATTATATGTTATTTCCCTGTCATTGTTGTGTTAACTAGCGAAGGGCACAATGGGATTGACATGTCCCATAGGACCAAAATCCCTAAATAAAATAAAGATTAAAAAAAAAACTAGACTTGTAACGTGCTCACTGCGATCTGATATTCTCTTCCAATGAGATTCGTTCTTATTCATCCTTAACTTCTTTCTATAATTAAGGATTCTAGATAGCAGTAGAGTCACATACAATCTACCTTCTATCTAGAGTGCTACTGTTGATCGTGGCCTACAAGAGTTTCAGTTGGAGGAGGGCCGAGACAGTGTCTGGACTAGTCGAAGATCTTAGAAGCACGCGAGGTGAAAGCCCCACCCAGGAGCCAACTTATTAAAGAGACTGGCAACCTTATCTCATTCATCCGAATCACAAACGGTAAACTGAGATGAAATGAAAGGGAATAAGCCTACCAAACTTGTACTCCGTTGAGAAAAATCCGCAACCTTAGTACCTATAGTAAACACGATGCCTAAAGGCTTGCTTGGCCTGATAACTTTTTTTTTTACGTACAATAGGTAAACGCTTGACTTCAATTACACCTGATATTATGTGAAATAGTTTTTTTTTATGCGCAACGGGTTAACACTTGACAGCAAACACACTTGATGTTAAGTGAAGATGAGGGCGAAGGTGGAAGCGTACTGACCCGGAAACCCCAAATATTTGGGGAACTGGCTATCTTATCTCTGACAACCGAAACACAACAATGCTATTAACATTGCTGTTTGGCGGCAGATTTAGATAAGATGGTGGTAGCTAGCCAGGCGGACATTTAAAATGCTCTCCCACCGACCGAGTACTAAACATGTACCCCGCTGGAACCCGCGATCTGCGATTCGTAAACCCTACGTTGTTCACATTGAGCCACGGAGGCGGTTAACTTGAAGTGAACTTGCCACCTATACTTGATCTGATTACACCGATGAACATGAAACTACCTCACCGAGAATCAAACCAAACCCGTTAGCCCGTAGCTGTTATTTCACCTTCCAATCCACGACCAGGATGCTTATAGTCATTATACAGTTCTGGTTATTACAAAAGGTGCAGCACAAACGTGAGCCAAGTTGTTTTGATTGCATGCGCCATATCACAGGTAACGAGGCGCGACCGGCGCACCTAAACCTTGATACGTGTAGCCAGTGTTCCCAGCTTTGAAACCGTAGTTACTATGTGTTCATAAAGATACAGTAGATTTATAGAAAAATTGTGCCAGAATTACAGTGTTTAAAACATATCTAAAGGACGGTACTCACCGAGAGCATTCGCTTTGCCAATTTGGTGTGTGAGCATTCGTTGCGCGAGCGTTTGTTACGCGAACTACGTACAGCTACTAGATTTCGTGCGGCGAATTTTCATTCATTATCATTGCAAATGTCGGGCGAGGCCGATGGTGTGCGCCGCTGTCGCATTTTTCTAATGTGATGTATCTATTTACGTTATAAAGGAATTGAAGGAAAACGCTAATGGTGCGCAGATTTATTTCGAAATAGGTTAAATACTGGATCCTTGGATGTAACTGACCATTTAGCCAGGGTTACCACAAAAACGTCACATCTCCGAACGCATAAAACGAACATAAATTTGCAAAGCAAACTTACGGTGTTCGTTTCAACGTACTCACCAAATGTTCGGTTTGCGAATAGTGTGCTCGAGTTTTTGACGCGAGCGAAAGTTTGCGCATCAAACACTCGTTCGTAAAACAAATGGTCGCGGTGAGTACCGTCCTTAATTACAATAAAAAAACTATTTTGGCCAAATTAATTTATCAGAGTCAGAGAAAGTAACAATATCGAATATGTGTTGAAATTCTCCAGCCTATTTTGTGTCGATTTCTCCGGATAGCCTCCACATTCAAGAAATGTGCTTTTAATAATTTTGCAATAATTTATTATACGATTTTTTTTATGTCATAGAATAAGTTTCCATGTATACAAAAGTGATATATATAGGTGATATAATTATTACGAAATCTGAATTACAGTGCAATTTTTATTGTTTCTATCAGTATTGTGAAATTAACAAAAATAGAGTAGATCTACGACCATCACAGTGTAATTGAGAACGCTGTGTGTAACTGACGCTCCTTTACGTACAGCGCATTTGGTGTTCAATGCAAATAAATATGTATGGGGAAAGTGTCTCTGAAATGAGAGCGTGTCAGTCGAAATGTGGAGTTTGGATTTACTTTAACATTTTACTTTCGTTTTAAGACCCTGTCGTGTGACTGCGATCCCAATGCCTCGTGCCCACTAACTAGGGCATATTCAGTTGTATCTGCACATGGCATTGCCAACAAATTGCGAAATTCCATGCGACCGACGACTCAAAATATGTGAAAATATTTCAGATACATGTGTCGATATAGGTTTTGAGATGCCTACTCAAATTGATAAAAAAGTGATCGCGTTCTCGTTTCACCTTTTTATAAATATTAGTCATTTGAAATTCGCAAACCAAAAATGAAACGAAAAATATATAATTTGACTTTTCATTTCGCGCATTGCATTTCGCACGCTTGATATTATATGATTTCAAAGTTGACTGCTTTCATTGCGTGTCATTAAATTCGACAGCCCTGAGGACATTCGGAAGGATTTGTAGCCCCAGTTGAGGAACTTCCTAAAGAAGACTATCGCCCACGTTTCAAACCTTATAGGCGCATGAATCGCTACACAGAGACGAGAAACATATACCGGATGAGGTATTTTACCGTAAGGAAAAAATAGGGCACATTAGGCTTACCTAAAATGCCCTATTTTTTCCTATTTCACTTAAAATAGAAGTGATTGGCATAGGTAGTTTCTTTATTTTTTTCAACACCATCATCGGCGTACGCAGCCCTGTCAATTGATATGTGTAAACGGACAGCGGGTCAGGAATAGAAATAAAATAGACCGTACACTTCCTTTAATCCTCTCGGTTCAACAGCAACAAACAAAATGACCGAACTTATGGCAGACACGGCTATTTATACAGTTTGATGACATTTAGCAATGTGTACAATTGAATAACTTATTGTATCGTAATTATATAAAAATATCGATAAATCAATAGCGATATAAATGTAAATTAAATATAAATTGATCTTTTCAATCATCATTATCATAATTATTTTTAATTTTAAAATAAAATTAATAATTTTAATTTTTAATTTAATTTTAATTTTTATAATGTTACTAATGTAGTTGCAATAAGACATACTAACCCATTGGATCTTTGTTATCTTTTAATGAATAAATGAATGAATGAATAATTATTAACTATATCTTTCCAAAAAACTATATCAATGATATCAAAAATCAAAATCAAAAAAATATTTATTTCGTAGGATAAAATTTATCACTTGAAAACGTCACATTTTTTAACTTATTATTAAAGTTTTTGACATTATTGCTCATTCACAAAGCTGATTCCCCAGAGAAGAACGAGCAAGAAACTCAAGGGTTGCCCTTTTAAATAAGTCTGGGTTACAATTATATTGTATTGTATAATTAGACTGAATATATACAGGCAAACATTGAACGGAAGTGAAATCAGGAATCGATATCTTACTAAAACAATTGTTATTTACATAATAATAGAAGCTATAGCTACAATTCATTATGGAATGGAATGCCCATATATAACTACTACCGTAACATATGCGACTTGCGGGCTCGTAGGGTATCATGCAAAATTTATTTGGAACTCATTTTCTCCAAGGTTTTTTTTTATTGATTTAATTTAATGATGTAATTATCTGGAATAGGCTACAAACGCCAAATGACACAAGGCATTATGCGATGATGGTTTTGAAGAAAAAATTATGTTATACTACCTGTGCCAATACGTTCTTTTCCATTTACCTAATATGCCCAATTTTTTTTCTTGCGGTAAAAAAACTCAACCGCCTCCGTGGCTCAATGTAAACAACACTGAGTTTACGATTCGGAGGTCGCGGGTTCGATCCCCAGCGGGGTTCATGTTTAAGTACTCGGTTTGGTTGGTGGTAGGGCATATTAAAATGTCCGCCTGGCTAGCTACCACCATCTTATCTAAATCTGCCGCCAAGCAGCAATGTTAATAGCATTGTTGTGTTCCGGTTGTCAGAGATGAGATAGCCAGTCCCCCAAATGTGTTTGGGTTTCCGGGTTAGTACGCTTCCACTTGAGGTCAAGTACGAACCCGTCGTGCATAAAAAAAAAAACTCATCCGGTATAACGCGACATGTCCTACTGACATAATTTCAGATAAATAAATAAATATTTCGGACACTTACACCAATCATCTAGTCCCAAACTAAGCAAAGCTTGTACTATGGATACTTGATAACGGATAAACATACATAAATATTTATTTAAACATCCATGACTCAGGAATAAATGTTCATATTCATCACACAAACATTTACCCGTCGCGGGATTCGAGCCCGCAACCATTGGTTTCGCTGACAGGGTCACTATCCACTACACCAATCGGTCGTCAAATCAAAGATATAACTAAAGGTCTCTATAGCGAGTGTTCCCACGTCCTACGTCAATGTTTACCATCCCCGACCAACAAAACTTGTGATTATTTGCGTCCAACATGGTCGCTGGTACACGTCAACTCGAGAATACAATCAAGTCTTAGAAGAGGTCTAGCGAAGGCTTGTTATCATGAAGTTAAAAGTGGCTGGTGAAGGCCTGGTTTTATCTACCACTTCCGTTGACTGTAAACAATTATTAAATCCCTTATCTACCCCATTAACGAAAGCTCTGAGCAAACTGACGCGAATTCCATCTAGATTAACATGTATGTAGTTAACATACCGAACATTCGCACTAAGCGGTTCGACTCTTCATTCATAATGCGCACAGCCAAGGCATGGAACTCCCTTGCGGCGTCAGTCTTTCCTGAATCCTACCACCTTGGGATCTTCAACAGCAGGGTGAATAGGCTTCTACTGAAGTGCTTCATCTTCGGCCACATCGTCACGTCAAACGAGTATCCAGTTAATCACGAAAAAAAAATGCACTGCCTCAATTATATTTGTGATAATCACGTACTCAATGGATTGGCACTAATATAATAATAATAAAAATATGTATTTCAGGGCAACCTGTATTTCAGGAGTCAGGACCTTTATAAAAGATAACTTATAATCAGAAAAAACATTAAAATATTTATATAAATTCAGCTTCCTATATAGGTACTTAGTTATATTATTTTATTTAGTTCCACAGTTTATGGTTTCCCGTCTCATATAACTTATCTAACTTGTGCTCGGCTTTGTACACTTATACTGTATGTGTTTCTTAAGCAATAAAGTACATTGTAGATTTATTTTGTATAAATAGATGCAAGGTAAATGCAATTTAGTTGTATGTGGTTGCATCTTATTTAGCGCAGGAAATTAAATATAAATCCCAGCAACGAAGCCTTGTCGCTCGTAGGCGGTTTGCTCTTTATAATAACGAGAAAGAAATTAGTCCTTCCAGAGCAGGTTAGGGTTGCCACTACCACAATTATTTTCATCTTTATTTAGAATTTAATTTAAATAACCATCATTAATGTTTTTTTCTATTAAATAGCTTAAGCTTTACTTTACTTTTATCGTTATCACTTAGGTAAGTTTTCACATAAGATACAATAATAACGCTTTTATCATTGGTTATGTAAGCTTTCACAAGAGATGGAACTGCTTGACAATTAGACTGCTGCCTCTGTCTAACGCATTCCTGTTTGCCGGATTTTCTATGTGGTCCTTTTGAATGTTGCCAACCGTATTGGTATTTTCACAAATAAACTTAAAAATTTCTCTTGGGTCCTTATGAGGATCTGTCTCACTCAATTTTACAATATTTTATAGTTTCTGCACATAAAAAGAATAGTACTAACCCGTTAACCCGATCGTGGGTGTCGTAAAAGGCGACTAAGGGTGCACCAAAAGGCATTATAGATTTTTTTTTATGGTTAACTGGATACGCGTTTGACCACAATCTTACCTGATGGGAAGTGACGATGTGGCCGAAGATGAAGCAAGCGATCCCAGTAGATGCCTATTCACCCTGCTCTTCTAGATCCCAAGGTTGTAGGATTCAGGAAAGACTGACGCCGGAAGGGAGTTCCAGGGAGATTTGCACGTTTTAACTGCGCTGGAGTCACTCTCACTCCCTATCACGTGCGTATTTCTGTATATTTCGTAAGATGCACCGTGGATGTTGTTCCAAGCATAAAATTCTTAATATTTGTAACACCCAAACTTTTATGTTTGGGATATCACTGACCACCCCAACTGGGATATTCTAACATCAAAATAGGGACCCATAAAATTTCCACTAAGACTCAGACAACCCTGTATCCGGTTTATATAATGCGGAGGATTTTAGCGTGGGAGGTACGGGATTGATATTCGAACCATACTTAAGTATACCGACAGATAGTTGGGACACATGGACGCCCTTGGGACATATTAGATATTACTTGTTGCTCCCTGTAGATTAACTTTGGATGATCGTCCGATTTATAGGTACTGTGAACATGCTAGCACTATAGACAATGTAGCTATTGGAAATAGTTTGATTAATTTCGTTTTCGACACGGCAGAGTAGATACAGAACCTCTGCGGCTCATAATCGGAATGGGTTGTGCAATTTATGTTGTGTTCTTAGTCAAACTCAATGTTAGTCTTTTAACCGCCTCCGTAGCTCAATGTAAACAACATTGGGTTTACGTTTCGGAGGTCGCGGGTTCGATCCCCAGCGGGGTATATATTTAGTACTCGGTTTGGTTGGTGGTAGTGCATATTAAATGTCCGCCTACCACCATCTTATCTAAATCTGCCGCCAAACAGCAATGTTAATAGCATTGTTGTGTTCCGGGTCAGTACGCTACCACCTTCGGCATCATCTTCACTTAACATCAGGTGTGATTGAGGACAAGTGCTAATCCGTTGTGGATAAAAAAAAAACAGAAATAAAAGGAAAATATAGAACCAGACTGCCCAATTAGCATTTCGATTTTTTGTTTTTATTTTAGTCATATAATTTATTGTAAATTTTTGACATGGATAATTTATTGTAAAGAATACAATGCCCCTTTTGCAGCAGCTAACTAGTTCATAAGAATTTAATAAGGAAGGTGACAATGCCTCTGTACAGCAGCTATTTGCTAAGATAAATTGAATTTCATCCCCTCGAGTCCACGCCGAATATAAGCCTTCCAGCTTTGATTTCTAAAGGTCCCATGATGCATCCCGCGGCTACCAGCTGTCTTAAGCTCCTCCATCGGACGCTAAACGACCAACGTTTCGGGGTCACCATTATTCCTCAACTAACCATCAGTTCGACGACTGATGTGGCCTGTCAATTGCTACTAGATCTTACTGCTCTCGGAAACTGAAATATTGTTTGTTTTCGTCGCAGGTCGGTGATCACAGCAGAAGTAGTCACGCCGCTGTCATGACGCTGCACTGGTGGATGCACTGGTTCTGGGTAACAGCGCTGCTCAACCTACTTGGTAAGTTATACTTCTCAATAAATCCGTTTCTACATCTCACCAACTAATTCTTGAAAGCAAGGATCAACCGACAAAGTACCCGAATCTTTTATTGAAATCAGAAGGGAAAAGCCGTCGTGAACCATAGGGTCAATAATCCGCCCATTGACTAAATCAAGATTTCTTATTAACAGTTATTTTCTAGAATTCACGATTATAAAAAAAGTGGCTTTTTTTTATGCACAACGGGTTAGCACTTTGACTTCAATCACACCTGATGTTAAGTGAAGATGAGGCTGAAGGTGGAAGCGTACTGACCCGGAAACCCTACATATTTGGGGGACTGGCTATCTTATCTTTGACAACTGCTATTATCATTGCTGTTTGGCGGCAGATTTAGATAAGATGGTGGTAGCTAGCCAGGCGGACATTTAAAATGCCCTACCACCAACCAAACCGAGTACTTAAACATGTACCCCGCTGGGGATCTAACCCGCAGCCTCCGATTCGTAAACCGTATGTTGTTTAAATTGAGCCACCGAGGCGGTTAAACCGGCTGAGCTGCTTTTATCGATAATTTTAAATTCTCGGAAATAACCGTAATTACAGCTATTTAGGTATTATATATAATTAGCTTTTAGGCTAGGCTGTGGGACGGACTTCCGGCAGCGGTATTCCCGAACGAGTACGACATTGGAACCTTTAAGAAACGAGCCTACACCTTCCTCAAAGGCCGGCAGTGATTGCTTTCCATCAGGTGACCCGCATGCTCGTTTGCCGCCCTCTCATATAAAAAAGGCTTACCGAGTAGGTCAGAGCAATATTTTGATTTATGTTGTATTTAATAAAAAGAAATCTTAATTTATGCAACGACGGCGCCGCTGGACGGATTAAACCCTCTTAACAATGGGCAATTAAGCGAATTAATTCAGTTCAATGATTCTTTATTTCTCATAAAGACAGCAGTCACTTACATGAGAAAAAGGATAATTAAATAATAGTAGGTAGGTAACTAAATTAAATCGTTCGCACTCGCACTACATAAAATCGTTCGCACTCGCACTACATAAAATCGTTCGCACTCGCACTACATAAAATCGTTCGCACTCGCACTACATAAAATCGTTCGCACTCGCACTACATAAAATCGTTCGCACTCGCACTACATAAAATCGTTCGCACTCGCACTACATAAAATCGTTCGCACTCGCACTACATAAAATCGTTCGCACTCGCACTACATAAAATCACTAAAGTATCTGTTTCGCACTATCTACACAAAGCGGAATATCCAAAATTAGGGAGTAAATATTTCACATTAATATCTATACAATACGTGATTAATTTAATTGTATTTCGGTTAAAAATACTAGACGCTATAGATATAAGAAATATAATATAATATAGTATAAATATATCATATATAATATATAAATATCCCTAGACATACACACAGCGCCATCTAGTTCCACAGTAAGCAACAATAGGCTTGTGTTGTGGATACCAGATGGTTTATATACTAAATAAATACATTTTTTTTTGTAAATAAATACTTATTATAAATGAAAACATCCATAACTCGGGTACACATGTTCATATTCATCACACAAACATATGCCCCTAGCGGGATTCGAACCCGCGACCATTTGGCATAGTGGTCAGAGTTTCTAACCACTACACCAAACAGGTCGTCGAAATGAAAGACTATTTGGATGATAAACAAGTATGGATATAGGCCGCTCGGCGATATTCAGTCTAATTATACAATGTAATTATATGTTTTACCGTTGTCGAATCACAAATTGTAACAGAAAACTTACTTAAAAAGAGCAACCCTTGAGTTTCTTGCTCGTTCTTCTCCGGAGAGGCAGCTTTGTGAATAAGCAGTAATTTTAATAATAAATTTAATAAAGTATTGGGTCTTTACCTATGAAATTGGAGTTTTTTTTCTACGTTAATCATGTGTACCAATTCCTGCGATTTTCAAAGCTATATCCAAATGTGTTTTTTATTTGGAAAATGGAATATTATTTTAAGGTTTCACATGAAATATTTTTTAATTTCTGGGCTAATGATTTAGCCAGATATGTGATCATAATAAAAAAAAATTTGAACAGAGCTCTTTTCATATGCTTCCCATAATCATTTCTTAGATTCGCTGGTACTTTTATAAAGCGGTTATTACTTATAAAAATTAACGCTGCCTATACTTAACTTAATGTTATCCGATAATACACACAAAGTTTAGCTAAATTTGGATTTGCCGTTCCCAAAAAAAAATCAAAAATGTTTGTATGGAGAAAACAGTCTTAATGAAGTTATTCATACAAAACGCCAATTTCATAGGTAAGGACCTAATATATTAATTTAAAGTTGAAAAGTTTTTGACTATACCTATTGACTATTGTACAGATGGGTATTTGGCATAATTTTTTTATCCAGTACCCGTCCATTGTCGAATAGCAGGCTCGGGGGTGTTGCTTGTGCCAGTTGTTTTACCATTTCTCTAACACATATCTATTTGAGTGTAGGTTTTTGCCTAAATGTGGGACAGCACGTGTTCCCAATAGTAATTTAGTTACCGCGGCACTTGCAAATATCAATTTTGTTACTTCAGGCCGTAACATCGAAATAATTCATTCAATTGTATCAACTTTGTCGTTAACTTCGTAAAAGAAATGCTATTTATAGATAGCGTTGCCAGGTGTTGTTCGTGAAACGGTCATAAACATTTAAAATCCATGTATAGCATGCGATAATAGTGCGGTGTCTTGTTTGTGCTTGCAAGCCAGATCCAAACAATGTTTACTCGTCTTATAACAAACTTAATATTTAAATTTTGGTTGCCTCCGTAGCTCAATGTATACAACATAGGGTTTACGAATCGGATTTCGCGGGTTTGATCCCCAGCGAGGTACATGTTTAGTACTCGGTTTGGTTCGTGGTAGGGCATTTTAAAGTGTGCCCCTGATTGCTAATCACCATCTCATCTAAGTCTGCCGCCAAACAGCAATGTCAATAGCGTTGTTGTGTTCTGGTTGTAGATAGCCAGTCCCCCAAATAAAATGGGGTTTCCGGACCAGTACGCTTCCCCCTTCGGCCTCATCTTCACTTAACATCAGGTGTGATTGAGGTCAATTGCTAACCCGATCTGCATAAAAAATAAAAGCTTCACATTTAAATTACTCTCATTATGAAACATTGTTTATGAAAAACCTAGTTTTTTTTTGGCCCTTTGAAAACCAAAGTCACTATTTTTTTAATCTCGAAAATTAGCTAATCAGCCAGACCTGGCAACACTATTTATAGGCGATGACTGTACAATATTTTAAGTCTGAATTTGGATGTATTTAGACTACGTCTACTATGTTTAAACCAGGTTTAATTCTTAAAGCAATTAAGCCAAGTTTACTGGATTGCTACCCTTCAAACCGGAAATTACTTTGCGGCGGCAGAAGTGGCAGGCAGTTCTTGTGTGAAAGTTAGGAATACAACTTCAAAGTTCAAGCATTTATTTCAACATAGGATACGTGATAGGTACATAATAATTATAATAAATAAATATCCTTATACATACACACAATGCCATCTAGTTCCACATTAAGTAACTTATAAGCTTCTGTTGTGGATACCATATGGTTGATATACTACATATATGTAGATGTAGTATATCAACTGTAAAAAATGTGGATTTGTAGCAATGCTGGGGACCTCATCAGCTGCGGCAATTCCGCCTTTTCAGGTACAACGGTAAGTCCGGCTAGAACTGGAGGATGCTTCGTTGATACAAAGAATTGAAATGCGGCGACAGTCTTACCTTAAACCAACGAATAATGTAGAATGCCACTAACAGCGTTACCCAGGCCTTGACATATCAATGCAACATGTTATCGTACTTGTGTAAAGCTGATAAATAAGTGACTCAGTTAACCGTTCTAGTATTGTTAGGTACAGTAGTGGCGTAGATTGTAAATAGCACATTCCTAATAGGTCGGGGAAAAGGTCTTCGTATTTTGTATACTTATGCAGTTGTTATCAGATGTCTTTGGTTGTGCTGTTTGTACCTGGTTGATTCTCTTGTCTTTAGAAATTGTGATTCTGGAAACTAAAAATAAAAAAAAGTTATTTCCTGCCTTTTTTGAAACTACGAAGAGCAAGCCGCAGCAAGGGTAATACAAAGTTCGTGCAAGCGTTTTTCGAAGCAAATTTCGAAGATGCAGCTCTGCAAGGCTACTACAACTTAGAGCGATTCGAGTGAGAAATAGTCGCGCGCGACTTAGTCTCAGTCTCTTGCAGCTGATTGGCTGTCGCTTGACAGCTGTCAACTTGACCGCCAATCGGCTTTGAGAGATGTAGGCTATCTTGCACGCGACTCTATGTCACTCGAGTCGCGCTAAGTTGTATAGTAGCCCTGCTGGTCTCCTACGTTACAGACGAGATGTTATCTGTGAAATGTTAGAGCAATACCGACATATCAGTGGTTACAGCCTCGCTGAACAAAATTGTATTGAGCAAAACGGCAAATATATGTTTTAAGAAAATTATTTATAAAGAAACAAAAAAATGTCTTGAATTTAATATAAAATACGAGCAACCTCACCAGATCTAATATAATAGATAAAAGTTTTATTGTCACAACAAACACAACCTTACATAGCAACCATTCTTTCAACTTTTCCGAAATACCTTAATCTACTAATTCCTTAATACATTTTGGTAAGTTGTATACTCGATACTCTGATCCCATAACAACGCATTGTTCAAAGCGTTGATTGAGATTACGTAACTACAGTTCTCCCGAGCTCGAGTCTTCGAATGGGTTACCTTTTAGGATGCTCTCACACCAAATATGTAAAATACAAAAAAACATTTTGACATGACATCGAACACACAAGGATGTCTTACCTCATTCGTCAATCGGTTTCGACTCTATTGATGGATAATCAGATGAAACCTATAACTAGTTCAGTATCATTCAAGCTCCATCTTCATGGAACATCTGTACTAGTAGCATGACAGGCGCGACAAACGTTTATGTCGCGCGAGATATTTGTCCTGCTCATTGGCTTGGACGAAATACACAACTATCCCAATCTCACTCTTACGTCGCGCGCGACAAACGATGTCATGTTACGGTGACAGGTGTGATTTGTTTTATAAGCTTCCCGTGCTATTGAAATGACAGTGAAACTTAAACGGAACAGATATACGAGATTATATTTAAGAGGAAATCAGATGCACTGACGCACGCACTACAAGGTCTTGGGTGATGAACACGTAAAATATTTGCATATAAGAAGAATAGAGTCTGGAAGATCAGCCAGCTAACTGATGTGCATACTGCACGATTGGTTTGTTTTAGTTATTTCCACAGTATAATGGCCCTTTACGGTATTTTGCTTTGGGGGCGACATACGTAGAACATATTTTTATTATGCAAAAGAAAGCAATAGCGAGCAATTTATAATCTGCGTCGATATAACTCTCTCCGGGACAGTTTAAAGAAATTAATATTTTAACTGGTCCTTCACAGTTTATTTACGAGAATTATAATGTACTTTCGAAAAAATATTTCTGCATTCCCAGAAAATAGTGGCGTGCATAATTTGAATTTGAGATATAAGGACAAATTGACTACCCCTATGTTCAGACTAAGCAAAACTAGTACATCATTTATGGGATACTGTATTTTTATACGCAAAAAGTTATAAAATGACCTTGTACCTGAGAATAATCATTAATCTAACTGAGAAAAACTTTAAAGATTATGTCAAAACAACATTAGCAAAAAAAGGTTATTACAAAGTTATTGACTACCTATCTGAATGACAAACACGCTTCGTGTAGAGTCAGCTGCAGAGAAATAGGACCCCCTATTCACCTGTATTCACCTATGACTGTAAGTACAGGGGTCTGGTTTCTCTGCAGCTGACTGACTGAGCTGACGTACTTCGACCAGCTCCCAAATGATAAAATTGTATTAGTTTGTTTTAGTTTTAGTTAGTAAAAAAAGGACAACAATGAGCCTGTGGGGTTCTTGCGCCGGTTCTTTTACCATGATTATTTCCCTTTCCGAAGCGGTAGTAGCTTGAACATGCTGGACAGATAAATGCTATAAGCCCTATTATTATTTTCTGTAGATTTAAATTGCTATCAACAAATGATATCATGTATCTAATCTAAACTCTATCGGAGTTAAGCTAGCCTTTGTACATTTTATATACAATGCATATTTCTGTAACAATTTTGTGTACAATAAAGATATTAAGATAATGTTGGAATAAATGCTTGAAGTTTGAAGCTTGGAGTAAATGTGACGATAGATATGTCAGAACATAGTAGCGTGCGTGAAAAATACAAATAATAAAAAAAACGTTTATTTTGAGTTTCTTTTAGAGTTACATGAGAGAGTGAGTGAGATCGAAGGTCTCTTCCTACCCTATTAACGATTGCATGTCAGTTTTATGTATGATCCCTACTATGCATATATATACACTGAGGGATTGGATTATGCGAATGGCTTCCGAGGCTTACCCTACTTGCGACAGTGGCTTCACACTTAGACGCAAACCGTGTTATGTGAAGTAGCTCTATCTAACCATGTACTTAACACCTCGCTGAAAATAACTTTCAATATATAAAGGTCACGTAATTGAGAGGTCATAGTAAGTAAAGGTGTAGTTCCCGGCTAGAATAAATAGGGACCGACCTTTTTCTCGTGGGTGCCGAAAAAGGTGACGAAAGGTGACATGAATAATTATTTTAACCAGTTTTCAAATAGAGTAGCTTTTATAGGGTGAACTAGACACGATTTATAGTCACATAGGTTCGCCCGAGTATCAATTAGCTGGCGTCGAGTCTGGAACAACGGGCCATAAGGCTTATTCGATGGTTGCTGATAAACATACCCTTGTTTTACAGAAGAAATTTTTGTTGAGACATTGTTTCCATCTTCGGACTACTAGACTCGGGGAGAGTTTCCTCTCATGTTGTCGATATAACATTGGCACTAAGCGTTTTGCTTTTTACCCGACTACGGCAAAGACAAAAGGAGGGTAATGTAGTCAAAATGTTACCACCTTCAGCCTAAAAGCATCAGCCGATAGACAAATGCGATATCGTTATAATCGTACCAAGTCCCGGGAGTGTCATAATGTCGTCGTGATAAATCCAATATGGCAGATCAGATGTTAACAACCATTTTGTCACACTGCCATAAATAAAAATCTCTAAATAAAAACAACAAAAAAAAGGTTATAAATACCTGTAAAAAATCGGTTTGAGCTGAGTTAATATGCTATCTTCAAGTATAGGCTGAATAACATATACGGAGATCACGTGCCGCGTCTTTGGCTATATTGTCACTTTCTGATCTGACTGTGGTCAAACGCGTATCCGTAATTAAGAGGGTTCCATCCAGTGGCGTCCACATTGGATGAATTAAGATTCCTTTTTAAATACAGAATAAATCAAGATATCACTTTAACCTGCACTTGAAAAGCCTAATGGCTGTAAGTAATACCTAAATAGCTTTGTAAAGGGTCATTTTCCAGACTTCACGACACGATTCACCTGCTGGAAAGTGACAATGTACTGGACGGAATAAACCCTCTTACCAGTCGATTGTTTTCCCATTTCTATCATTTGTTAACTGTTTGCTGTCTGTATTATGAGGAATGAATGGGATAGGCCCTCAGCGTAATGCCATAGGCGGCACTCGGTAGCTTAAAAAGACAATAATGTGATATTTACATGAAAAATCGTGCCGTACCCGTGTCGTACATTAAAGGTTCCGTTTGCAATTCAAACTTCGAGAACAATGGCCGCGATGGTCATAAATCACTTGGACTTATTGTTGTTGGTCAACGCCCTTTGGGTTTGCTCCTCTGGTGTTCATATTCAGGTTTTTGTTATGTAAAGTTGCGTCGTTTTCAGGTATTGTGGGCATTGTTTGTTGGTTATTGATTTTCTACTTTTTTACATTCGTCCATTGACGTACATAAACCTTAAGCTGATTATGCTTAAGGCACATCGATTTTAGTCTTCATAATACCGTAGTTGAATATCAGAAAATAAGAATTCGAATCATCAAACTTCAAGCATTTATTTCAACGTAAGATACATGATATCATTTGTTGAATGTCAATTTAAATCTACTGGAAATAAAAAAGGTTTATTGCATTTATCTGTCAGTCGGTATGTCCAAGCTACTACCGCTTCAGAAAGGGAAATCATCTGTGGGAAAAGAAGCGGCGCGCATCTGTCTTGCGCTTGGCCGTTTTTGTCAAAATATGTTTTTTTTTTAAAACAAAATTTAAAAAATTTATTTAGTGAATTAATACTCTTTCTCTTCAATTTAAGAGCTATGCTCTTGTCGGTGGAGTCCTTTCCACGCTTCTCTACATTCTGCCTTTTCTTAATAGGTACTAAACATTGCATTTTACATGAGATTAAAATAAAGTATCCTTATAAATAAAAAAATACATTTAACATTTTCGTTTTTTTTTTAATCGGCCTACTATTTTTTCATAATGTAAATTTTAAAGTATTCGAAGCAAATTACCGAGACGCTTCGTGTTTTAAAAAATCGTGCCGATACACGGAAAATGATTATCATTGCCGACGACTGGCGGGAAATCGAAAACGAAAGTCGGTCCGGCTCTATAAATTACAACATTCGCAAAGTCTTGGCGCAGACGACAACGCGCCAAATTACTTCTCCATAATTAATTTGGGGAACATTTTTTGTGCGGCGATAAAATTGAATTAGCTAGGGCTACCGAAGGCAGGAAATATCCCAAATGCAGGATAGTTACATAAGGAAAGGGTGCATTTACAGTGAGTGCGGTCACCGTCCCATTTTTACCTGTATTTTTCTGCCGAAAAATTTTATGCGTATCAATGAAATTATTGTAGCCAAAACAAAGAAGCTAAGTATGTAACTTAGTTTATGGATGTATTGTGGTAGTACAGGCGGTGTCACAGTTATTTGGCATATGTTTGTATAATGAATACTGACATGTGTTCCCGACTTATTGAGAAAGCATATTATAAAATATCAGATTATTTAGATGATAAACATTCATGGACATGAACACCCCGTTCGCATAACCAGGCTGTTTCACAATTAATAATGAAATATTATAATATAAAATAATAATTAATAATTTTGTAACATAAAAGTGTTAAATAAATAAATAAAATTAAAAACTTTTTTTTTTAACAGAGCAACCTCTCGAGTTTCTTGCTTGTTCTTCTCAGGGGAAAATTGGCTTTTGAACAAGCTACTGCTTGTTAAAAATTTAAAATCTGACTATTTTAAATGTACCCTGTGTACCTACAAAATTTAGCATTTTTTGATTTTGATTGTATTTATTTACAAAAAAAAATATGTATTTGTGTAGTTTATCAACCATCTGGTATCTATAATACAAGCCTAGTTGCTTAGTGTGGAACTAGATGGCGCTGTGTGTATGTGCAAAGATATTTATTATTATATTATTATTTATTATTCATACAGGGCTGTTATCGCAGGTCTCTATAATATCCCTCTTGTCTAGACTATAATTTTAAGGAACTGGGGATGGTACAGCTTAAAATAGCCATCATGCTACGCTAATCATGTAAAATATACCTATATCTGTAGTTAAGATTTCAGCCCGAGTTGATTATTAATTAAAAAAAAGAAATTTAAATCACTACTTATTGCGTAAAATCTAAGCCACTGGGACCCTAAGTACCTACCTACTACCATTAAAATATGCATAAAGTAATTGTATAGTAACCGTGCCAAATCACATTGTAACTAAATAGAAAATTATTAATAATAATTGTTTTAAAGGTGGTCGTCTGGGGCAGCTAAATGTTAGTAACCATTTAGTTAGGGAGAAATAACTAAGTATTTGTCTGTAAAGGGCAAAGATTTTTTATATCATTACATAATAGACGCAGTTTAATTTTTCCGTTTAGCATTGGACACACACGAACATGAACCATCCTCTAAACCGACTCACTCCTGACCGTTTTTTAAAATCTCACTGCCTCATGACTAAATAAAGTGTCATTTTGCCTATCATTGCCTACGCACCTATTTGCCGAGGGGTTATGTGGGAAGCCTCTTTTTCTACTTACTTTCCCTATTTCTTTTTTTAATTAGTTTGGGGTCCAAGGTACCAATAGAGTCACGTGTATCGTCGAATAAAGTGAGGACGCAGAATTGCCTACGAATAACTCCTTACAACAATGACACAAAAAGAAAATTTCCTTTTTTGATCTGGTAACCCTACCGACGTGGGCGGTAACTCGATGCCTCGACCCGAGCTGTGTCCAAATACCGTCCTAGTGTTTTTCCCCAATTCTTTTTATGATAGGCCGAGGTCGAATAGCGTTTTTTCAAGTTTCATAGAAAATAGGGTAGAATTTTAAATCGCATGTGCCCCTCCTTGGATGTGTACAATTTAAATGTTTATTAACGGCCACTAGTATAACGTGTCATATGAAGAAGAATTGTTTACAGTTTTACTTTAGGCATTGGATTGTGTTTTATGTTGTGGAAACATTCCTCAACTCTTTTGTTTTTACGATTCTGTATCGCAAACATCGTAACGTACGTAATCGTGGAGTATTGATTATACAAGCTCCTATACGCTCTGTACACTTACTGCATTATTTACACTTCACGTGTTTATTGAGCCACTTTATATACATTGCATCCACGAAAAGAAAGAAAATAATTTTGACCGCCTCCATGGCTCAATGTAAACAACATAGGGTTTACGAATCTGAGGTCGGGTGGTCGTTCCCCAGCGGGGTACATATTTAGTACTCTGTTTGGCTGGTGGTAGGACATTTTAAATGTCCACCTGACCAGCTACCACCATCTTATGTAAGATCAATGTTAATAGCTTTGTTGTATTCCTGTTGTTAGAGATAAGATAACCAGTCCCCAAATAAGATGGGGTTCAGGGTCAGTACGCTTCCACCTTCGGCCTCATCTTCGCTTAACATCAGGTGTGGTGAAGGTCAAGTGCTAACCCGTTGTGTAAAAAAAAATTAAATTGTTACACCGATTGGTGTAGTGGATAGTGACCCATCAGCGAAACCAACGGTTGCGGGTTCGAATCCCGCGACGGGTAAATGTTTGTATGATGAATACGAACATTTATTCCCGAGTCTTGGATGTTTATATAAATATTTATGTATGTTTATCCGTTATCTAGTATCCATAGTACAAGCTTTGCTTAGTTTGGGACTAGAGATTGGTGTAAGTGCCCGAAATATTTATTTATTATTATTATTATTATTTATTACTCAATACTAACTTGAATGTTTTCTCTATTCCAGCGAGCAGCGGGGAGGCCGCAGCGGCGCCGCAATCCGAAGAACTCCAGCACATTAACACGGAAATGGAGCACGAACAGCGCCCATCGGAGCGACACGGCCGTGCCATGTACTTCTCCAAACCAACACCCACCACTAAACCAACGCCACAAACCAACGACACTGAACATGACGCTGAACACGACAACCAAACAGACAAACCATCAGAAAGGCTTGACGTCATTCCAGCAAACACTACCTTCCAATTCTTGGCTACTAACCTCACAGACATCGCTCACCCATCCATACAATGGACAGCTGTCAACGTAACAGATCCTAATGTTACTACAGTAGAATCAACAAGAAATGATACTGACAACAACTCAACAACAGTAGACGCGAATCTGACTGACACTCAAAACGCGTCATATTCCAAAAAACGTAACCTAACACGACCTGACTTTGTAAAAGACGAGGCTAGCATAGAAGGGGTCTCGGAGAGTCGAATAGTTACAGAAAAACCTTTGTCGTTGGAGACGACGTATCTCCAAACGAGGATACCACCGAATATTGAGTCGTATAGACGAGTGGTGGATACAGACGGCGGTATGGACACGGGTGCCATAGCTGGGATATCGTTTGCAGCGCTTGTTTTGGCGGCGTTGGCTGGGAGTACAGCATTCGTTCTGTACAGGCGGAGGTACCTGAACAAGCCTCAGACGTTGAACGACAAGTGTTCGAATCCAGATTCCAGTGGATACCTCGATGATAGTACAATTAGGGTATGTATAGCATCTTTTAACAATGCTCATAAAATCAGGAATCATTACAAGAAAAAATGCCTTGATATTAAAGACGTCACTCTATCACTAACCTAGTGACAAAAACTTCGAACAGATTTTCTATTTGCGCCTAATTAAACGAGACTAATTAAAATTGCGTCTTTAGCGCACACTTGAAAGATCTTGCTGCGGGTACAAATCCTGCTGGGGATGAATATTTGTGCGCTGAATATAATATGAATCATGGACGTTTATGTAAATATGTTTGTACATATATTTGTTAGAAGCTTTGGCTAGACAGGACTAAATAATTTGTGCATCTTAAATATTTTGTTTATGTATCCTGGCGACTCCGCACGCATTGAATTTCCATTTAAGATTAACCTTATTGAATGATGAATTTGAAAAATTACTGATGGCCGATGGGGTATTAAAGTTCTCGAGTGGAGACCACGCTCCGGCAAGCGCAGCATAGGATGTCCACTCACAAGGTGGACGGACGATCTGATGAAGGTCGTGGGAAGCACCGATCGCTCTGGAAATCCATGGAGGAGGCCTATATTCATCAGTGGACGTCCTTTAGCTGATATGATGATGATTATTATTGAATAGAAATGTAAATTTTGAATTTCTTTCCATCCCAGCCCATCTACGTGTGTTGCTTTTTATCTCTTCGTCATCCTAACTTTAAATACAATTTTCACATCCTTGATTCCGACACTGATGGTAATTTAACGTTTTTCTACTTTCAGGACAATTCGGAGGAGATGTACAGTTTGGACAACGACTCGTTCCTCAACTCTCTGGAAGCCATGACCATTCAGAACTACTGGACGGACACAGTTAAACATACCAAACTATGAATACTACATATTGTCTGACAGATTTGAAATCCTATTCATGACTACAGTGACATCCAAGTACATAGGTACATGAACGATTTTTGCTACAGTGTCCGTTTTAATGTCAAAATCGTAATAATATAATTGGAAATGACATGATCCTGCTATGAGCAACACATACACAGAGGACTTCAACATACCAAATTGAAGAGGTTTACTGTAAGCTATCGTGTGATTAGCAGCATAAGATTCTATTTTCGACGTCACCAGGATATGTCAAGAGGAACTGAAATATTTGAATTTTTGTGAAACTGAACTGAAATATTGGAATTTGAAGTGACGCCATGCTATGACATAGAATTCTTAACTGCAGTTTGCAGTGGATTTGTTTCAATGTCGTATAATATAATTAGATGGGACATTACATTGTCCGTATGGATCTCCGTAGGGATAATTTGTGACTGTAGAACATCTAAAATTGTTTCTTGACTACGATAAGGTATGTGAAGTGTACCGTGACATCAGTATGCCATATAAGTGACTTAACGCTCCTAGAACCATTATGCATAGAACTCCTGGATGGTCAAGTGAAACTTACCAACGTACATTTAGAACTCTTGACTTCGGTTAGATAACATTTATCATAATTACACGGCTCGATAGACAAAATAACGAGGAGGAACAAATCGTAAATACTTAATTCATGTCACGTCTCCAAAGTTGATATGTAATTAGATTTGACACTATTAATTAGTCTTAAGATTTAATTAATATTATCATTAATGAGTATTTTAGTAATCGATGTGAAATTGTGAACTTTTAAATTAATAATAATTTATCGTAGAGATTAATGTTGTATTACAATTATAATGTGTATTAGGTGAATACTTAAATTAGGGCCGATACTTAATTGTAAAACTTAATCATGAATTTGAATATCGTATTTGCTAATAAATTATCTTTCAATTTACAATTAATACCACAATCCGTTTGAGGAATTAAAAATTTATATTTGTTTATTTGAGAGAGCAACAGAACAAAACTAATATGCCATAAAAACCCGTTACAATATTACAAAGAATTATCTGAATCTCTAAATAGTACAAAAAAGTCACTACCCTTGTCTGTCTGTTTATGCACTTAGTAATTCTAAATTACTCAACGGATTGCGATAAGGATTTCACTGTCATTTAGAGAATTTCGGTATATCGGTGTAACGCATGCATATTATATTTATGGAAAGTAATTGCACCCGCGTGAAGCCGAGGCGGGTCGCTAATATATAATATTTTTATATTAGTTCAGGACTGGAAATAAATTTCAAAGGCCCTATTTTAACGTACTGTTGTGATAATAATACTATTTTGTTAGATTTAACTATTTGTTTTTAATGCACTACGTTTTCTGTTTTTATTTGTATTTTTTTTACAATATTTTGTGATCGATCATGTTTTTAGTGCGAATTGTTCTACGAAATATCACTTATGTTATAGGTACTTGATGTATTTTTATTGTTCAAGCATTAATTTGACAACAATTATAATGGGAAAATCATTGTGATTTTATGTAATTATTCATGCATAATACATTTTCATAAAAAAAGAAGTAATCTGCTGTGAAGTACTTAGTAATAATCCCAAAACAGTTAATCAATGAAAAGATTCCTTGATATCCATATTTCTAACTTCCTATGTCCAGTGTTACCAATAAGCTAAATAAGTACAGTATGCCAGAAAAGGTATTTTGGATCCCAGTAGGTATCAGCTGACCGCAACATAATGTTTTTCAAACAGTGTAAACATTAACATTTTTTTATAATGTGTCGCGGTCAGGTGATACTGGAAGTGTTACCTCTGGCACGCTATGACATCCAGTAGCAGTACATATCAACAAACTGTCGCCATGCCGCTATCGGGCAAGCGATTGGCGACCGAAGAACTAGGATTGAGGCGAGACAAGTGCTAAATTCTGTTCTGTTAGGGAAAAAGTCATTGTCTTGCAAACTAAAATAACTAACCAAATGAATAATTGAGTTCTGACATTATAGAAATCTAGCAACGGTTTCGTACGGCTGTATATGTAAAATTGACGGAAGTGGCAATTTTAAACAAAGTTATGGCTCTATAAGCTACACTTTACGAAAACCTGTTTACAATATGCTATTAAAAAACAATACAATATTGTTTCTAAGTTTTTCTCGATCTCAGATTTTCAATTATTATTGTCTGTATTTTTTTCCTAAGAGGGCAGCACTTTTATTCTCGTGTTAAGTTACATATATGCGGCCGAGATAATATCAGGTCCACATTATTCGAGCCGAGGTTGGTTCTAAATGAGCTCAATTGGTAAATATTTTAATTACTTGGTAACACTGGATGCTTCTCTGGTTCATGTCACTATTTCCATGATTTACTTTAGACATAAGGATGATGTGATCTCAGTATATCATTTTATTACGAAAATGTTTATATTTAGCTTTAAAATAACTTTCCTGTGTATCTCGCCCCCGTGCAAATGACGCGTGCTCTGTGAAATGCTTACAACCTTATATATTCTAGGAACTCGAGCATAATAATGTATTTTGGCAATACTTAAGGTTCCTTGGTATTTCTCTGGAGTGTTAGCGGGTATGAGCTGATCGAATGCCTTTGGAGGGTAGCCCTTTCACGTAATTTCATTTTGAAATTCCTGTTGGACAAACTGTCATAGTTTGTGGATACAGTCAGTGTCACATGTATACAAGGTTTTCCACTAAAACGGAGCAGAAAGATGTATATTGTCAGCCAAGGAAATCACCTCAATGTAATACCACTCCAGAAAAGCAATCCCATTTCCTATCAGTATGCAGTCACCTGCAGCTTGTTCTCTAGCGCGCACGCTTTATCACATTATGTCGTTCAAGGCAAAACAAGCCGTTGTACAATGTTTAGAAATGAAACAGTTGTACAATGTATTTCAAAGCTAGTATTACAAATTGTTTGAGTAAATTAAGTAGACAATCAGCAACGTTATCCACATCTAACAAGTTCTACAATTACCTAGTGTCACTCAGAAAACAAGAACAAATTGGCACAGCACGTATGCAAAACAAAATTATTTTATGTAGACATTTTAATGATACAATACATTAATGTGGTTGTAGACGACCGAGTAATAATTCAATACAATACTCTTTATTGCACAAAATAATATACAATAATTTCATTTCTGCTGATCCGTTTCAAAAGCTTTGGGTGCAGTTGTAAGAACATGTAAGTTTTATATTCATGGCTTAGTTTGCCTAGAGCGATATAGTTATGCAATAGAACCTTGGGATCTTAAATAGGCATCTACTGAGATCGCGTGTTTCATCTTCGAACACACTGTCACCTTCCATCAGGTGAGATTGTGGTCAAACGCGTATCCAGTTAATAATATAAACAATGAGCTAACGGTGCAATGGGATACTTTTATCTGAATTGAGAAGAAACGTCTATCCGCTCTGTTTTGATGGATGATGGGAGTTCAGGAAGTTCAGTAAAATAACTGTCTGGCCTTCGTTTTTCTTCATGCCCACTCATACCACGGAGTAAGGAATAGAGGCATATAAAAATTTAAACATGAGTCAAGCTAACACTTTTGTTTATCAATTTAATTTGTGATTTCAACATCCGTCCACATGTATTGGTTTTTGTTACAATTCGTTTGTAAAGAATTTTCCTGTTTGGTTTTAAAATATTATTGTTTTAAATGTCTACTTAAAATTTTATTAGTGTTAAGCATGGAGTTACAGGTTGTGTCACGTAAAAAGAGCGCTAACGGGCGATTTATCAATCTATTTGGTTAGGCATGCACAGACTTATTAGTCATAACCGTGGATCTAGAGCAACAAACATTCGATGACACGACAATATATTGACCAGAGGTCGACAAAAAAACAACTATTTAATAAATTTTCTTTTTGCATATTCGCGTGTCGTCAGCTAGACATGATAATTAAATTTTTCTTTATATGATTAACTCAGATAAGTGTTTATAATGGATAAGTATTTATGTGTTTCTATGTTCACGCACATCATAATCTTAAACGTGAAAGATGAAATCTGAAACAATAAAACACAGGTACAGAATCTTCAATTATTATCAATCAATAAATCAATCAACTACTCTTTATTGCACAATTAACAAAAGCTACATGAAGAATACAGCGTACATCATTAATCGCACAAAAAGGCGGCCTTATCGCTAACAGCGATTTCTTCCATGCAAACCTTAGGGTAAAGATACAAGCTACCAGTAGATGAGGTTTGCACTAATAGTAGCAATACGGGTGTATTTTATAGTTGGTAATTATTATATAACGTAAAGATAAAAATACACAAACTAAGCCTACAAACTATAACTAGATAATTTAACTGCCTTAAAACATATAATATATGTATTATTGACTACATAACACACATAAATTTATATATATATATATATATATATACATATATATGAAACATATAAATATATTAAATACATAAAATTAATAAATACATGCCATTTGTTTGCTCAGAAATAACTTAGAAATCATATTGACAACCACGGAGAAGATAAGAGGACTTTCAATTATTTTTTTTTTATTGAACGATGTGGGCTTTGACTTTATTATTATGTGAATGCCGCAGAAAGTTTTTGTTAAGAATTGATCCCTTCTACCGTGTCGTCCAGCGCTTTTTTAACGTTACACGAACTGTAAATGTAAATTATCAAACTATTATAATTTGCCGTATGCATCGGCGCTCTAAGCTGCTCCAGATCCACTACGCGTCGCCTTTTTGTACCTTTTTATTAAAGGTGCAATCGGCTTCCTAATTGCTTATCCAGCCTTAGCTCATACTGTTTTGGAACGCTTTTATGTTTAACACAAGTACGAAGTACTGTTTCATAAAATGCACTTTCCGTTAGATATTCCAAGGTGTTTTAAAAAAATCTCTAGATATGGCCCTTTTGGAGCCTACTGACTTTATGACACCGTAGTTATTACGTAGAGCAGTGTTTCCCAATTAGTGGTATGCGTAGACCCAGGGGTACGCAAGATTGCATCAACAGGTATGCGCAGCAATCTCTTAATTAAAATATTAAATCATTAAAAAAACATTTTGCAATTGCCAAAACAGTGACTTACCAACTATTGAACATTTAATAAAATGTAAAATACTAATTCGTAGCGTCGGTGGCTCAGCGGTTAAGACGCGGTTTCCCAATTTGGGAGGCAAAAAACTCCAAATAAATAATAAATAATAAATAAATATTTCGGACACTTACACCAATCATCTAGTCCCAAACTAAGCAAAGCTTGTGCTATGGATACTAGATAACGGATAAACATACATAAATATTTATATAAACATCCAAGACTCGGGAGTAAATGTTCATATTCATCACACAAACATTTACCCGTCGCGGGATTCGAACCCGCAACCGTTGGTTTCGCTGATAGGGTCACTATCCACTACACCAATCGGTCGTCCAACCAACAAAACCAAATGAGTTTTCAAATTTCATTTAATTACTTATGTGCATTATCCGACAGCTCTTGAACGGCGAAGGAAAACATCGTGAGGAAACCTGCATGCCTGAGGAATAAAAATTCAAAGGCTTGTAAAGTCCCCCAACTCGCATTGGGCCAGCATGGTGGACTATGGCCCAGACTCCTTCATTATACGGGGGAAGCCCTATATCCCTGCAGTGGGATGTTTATGTTGTTGATGAAAATACATCTGGTTTCATCGTTTATTTATCGTTCAGAGGGCGGAGGATGAGTTTTGTTCCGACTTAACTCTTCCGCGTTCACGTTTACGTGACGATTTGTATGGAGAAATGTGCAGCGCCTCTAGCGGATAGTCTGCAAAACTATTTTTTCATAGGGACTTTTTTCGTAAACGCAAACGCGATGGTCAAGTTAAAAACGAGACAAAACTCGCGCTTCGCACACTGCAATAAGGGGTACGCGAGTGTGAGGTCTTTCTTGGAGTGGCACGTAGAAAAAACTAATTGCGAAACACTGACATACAGAGTAACAAATTGTGTTTTTTTTCAATGATCTCTCTTAGATCACATTATCGTCTAACACGTGTTTGTACTTAGATTTATATACAACGGTCATATCAAAGTGATACCTAGTATTATTATATGTCTTCTTATATGTACTTAATTCTTGATAGATGTGGACAGTGCTGGTAAATACCAAGCTTTTGTGTGACAACTTTATAAAAAAAAAAAAATTAAAACTGAATCCGAGAGAAAGATAATTATGTGGAGGGACATTACTTGCTATACAATTTTTCATAATAAAATTGTAAAGAAGTTATTGCTCGATTCGAAAATAGTTACAGGGGTTCTAAATGTATTCCCCGACGCAATATAATTCACAGTGGTAATTTTAATCATATAGTCTATGTTTTATTACAAGCTACCGATTTGTTAGATTTTTTTTTTATTCTATCACTGACAGGTACTCTGTCCATATGCAAAAAACACGGCCTTTAAAATTATTATTATTAACAGCCCATAGTGTCCCACTGCTGGGCAATGGCCTCCCTCATCTGTTTCTGTTATGTTTTATCTTTAAAATTATAGGATGTTAAAAGTCAGTTTTAATCGGATTGTGTATGCCTCTTGGTCTTAACAAAAGGTTATCCGATTGCTGTCAAGCATTGATCATGATGGATGTTATACGAATGATACCGATTATCCTATATGGTGATATAAATATTTAAAAAAAAACAGTCAAATAGAATAGATAAATTCACACTTATGCAGCGAGAAAGGATATGCACCTTTAGCCTGTCTTTCTCTTTTCGAGTCGAGGCAAGTTTCAAATTTTTAGCCCGTATATAAACTTGATACAGTATCCCGAGGTCATCCTTGAGTTGATACTCAAGTTCGATCTTGAGGTCGGTTTATTAATAAAATAATTAAGAGCGCAAGTACCTCCGTTTTATATTTAGGTATACCTAAACTATGTACATACTTATTAGCATGGAAAACAAGTTTTCTTCACTATTAATCATTGCTAATTATTATACAGTGAATAAACTAATCTCTTTCAATGTATGCTATGCATCAATGCTGCAGTGAAACGTACATAAGTATTGTGTAAAAAAAACTCCCAGGTGCTAGGAAAGTTATATTTTGTGTATGTAGACAGAATTGTGAAACCCCTAAAGTTATAGATGACTTCGTTTGTGAGTTATACATTGTAATGTAAATGGAATAAAATTTATTTTTACTTGCAAACTTTCTTTCATTTTTTATGTATTCGTAGAATCGTCATCATTGTACAGTGCCCTAATTGGATACATTAAGATTTCTTTCTGACGACCTGTATGGTAGGTGACTGCTTAACCAAAAAGGTCGTGGGTTCGAATCCCGCTAGGGCATATGTTTGTATGATGAATACGGACATGTGTATCCGAGTTATGGTTATTTACAAAAAAAAAATGTATTTGTGTAGTATATCAACCATCTGGTATCCAAGTTAGTTGCTTAATGTGACAGTAAATGGCGATGTGCGTAATGTCTAAGGACATTTTTAAATACAGAATAAATTAAAACCTAACCTAATTAACCTAGCCTGCACTCGGCAAGACTAAAAGCTAATTATAAATAAAGCCGTAATTAATGCAACCCCCTGTACTATATTAATTATGTGCCTCTGTCGTGTAGTTTAAAAAAAAATAACATGTTGACTTTCAATAAGTAATATTTTTGTATCGTACATTGAATAAAATATTTTTGATTATGATTTCTATATAATAGCATAGAGGAATAACACTAGATAATAGGTATATTTCGACTTGTGAACCGGGGACGTTACAATACAATACAACAGATACAAATACACTTTATTGCACAACAGAAAAGAAAATACAGTTTCAGAAAAGTGGTAAGAATAGAATGTTCAATTTGGCGACCTTATCACTAAAAGCGATATTTCAAGCATTAAACTTATTTATTACTTACTTTTTTACTATTTTTTTTTTGTAAGATTATCTACTTATTACTCAATTATCTACTTATGTTTCTCTCATTTGGTAATTCAAATCAAATGTATTTATTAATTCAAATGGTCCATTGAAACATAAAATCTACATAATAATACTAAATTGCAACTGTAACACTAAAATAATATAATCATATATAGGTACAAACTAAATATCTATAAATAAAGTACGTATACAGAATAAGTCTATGCTTAAATGCTACATCAAGACAGTCAATTAATAACTTCTCTGTATCTTCGTAGTACAAATTTTGAAGAAAATTTTGCAGTATTGCAGTACCAACCCGTTATGCATAAAAAAACAAAAAAGTATGATGTTAAGTGAGTGGATAAAATGTCTTTAGAAAGGATATTTTTAAAAGAAGTGTAAGTTTTGTCTCGTTTTTAACTTTACCATCGCGTTCGCGTTTACGAAAGAAGTCCCTATGAAAAAAATCGTATTGCAAACTATCCGCTAGAGGCGCTGCACATTTCGCCATACAAATCTTCACGTAAACGTGAACGCGGTAGTAAAGTTATGTCGAAACAAAACTTACACTCCGCCCTCCGATCATATTTTGATTTGCAATCGCTGTGAGGTCGTATGTTAACCGCCTCCGTGGCTCAATGTAAACAACATTGGGTTTACGATTCGGAGGTCGCGGGTTCAATCCCCAGCGGGGTACATGTTTAAATACTCAGTTTGGTTGGTGGTAGGGCATTTTAAATGTTCGCCTGGCTAGCTACCACCGCCTTATCTAAATCTGCCGCCAAGCAGCAATGTTACTGGCATTGTTGTGTTCCGGTTGTCAGACATAAGATAGCCAGTCCCCCAAATGTGTTGGGGTTTCCGGGTCAGTACGCTTCCACCTTCGACCTCATCTTCACTTAACATCAGGTGTGATTGAGGTCAAGTACGAACCCGTCGTGCATAAAAAAGGTGTGCATAATTTTTCTTATTAAACATCTTTTTTTCTTTTATGTATGTAAAACTAAGGGCCATATTGACGAGCCAGTCTCAGGATTGAGATCGAGTCTCACTCTCAATAATATATATATTTTTGATGCTGTTCAAATTGAGAATAGTCGGAAAAAATAGAATAATGGTGTCGCGTCGGATGTACACCAATTAAACTAAAACCAGTTTTAAAGTAGTACTGTCTCTTTCTCCCTGGAACAGTACGATGCGACAGCACCACTCTAAAACTGGTTTTAGTTTAGTTGGTGTACATCCGAATCGACACCATTGTCAAGTAACACCGTTTGTTACTACATATATTGGGATAGTTTTATTAGTGCGAGCCCTCTTTAGTACGTCTTATTGGTATGTATAACTTGAGTATATTAATGTGTGTATGGAAAAACTGGTATAAGTCAGGTACATCACTGGCATGGCCACGGAGATCAACAATTTTACATACTCGTGTTTTTGTGTTAGAGTAATTTTATACATTTATACATTTAAGGTAAATATGATTATACTGTATTAATAAGAGTTTTAGCTAAGTAGTGTTATTCATTACAAACAAGTTGTTGCGTTGCGTGTGCTATTCGAAGATACATCGGAGAGGCAACCCCGTCTCGTTCTATGAAACCTAGGCCTGTATTAATAAACCATTCTCAAGATTGAGAACAGTCTTGTGACCGGTCTCAAGTAAACGTGTTGATTAATAAACCTAACTTGAGACGCAGTATTCGCTTGAGACGTGCGCGTATTAATAAACGAAACTCAAGACTAATTCATTTGCCGCTGAGGCGAATACTTGAGAAGTGATCTCAGCTGAGTAGACCTCAAGATTGGTTTATAAATTAGCACGGAGCTTGAGATAGCGTCAACTGCTTAAGACGCATCTCGGTTGATACAGCCTCAAGACTTCTATTGAGATTGATTTAATAATACGGGCCCTAGTCCTCTATAGAATGAGACTGGTGTATAAAGGAGTCATAGTAAGAAACAGCATAGATAGACCATTTGGGTAGCATTCATAAGATAAGGGTGAAGGGAGTTGGTGAAATTGCTTTTTGGGGAACGTAGCATAAGTATATCTATCATAGAACGGAGTAGGTTTTCCTTACATGCCACATTCGCCGTATTTATAGTACCTTTATAGTCGGTTATGTGGAACTCTCCACCCTATCGTCCACAAATACCCCGCGGCGACCTTCCTCGGCAGTAGAGAGGACCTAGGTACGCGTTAGCGGCTCCAGGTCCCCCCGCCCGCCCTCTAACAAGGGGAGGCCCGTTCCCGGAGGGCGGCTAGTGCGCCCTCCACGGGGGGCATATTTATAGTACCTATACAATAAAATCAAAAATGCAGTATTTTCTTTTGGTAGTCCAATGGTTTTATGTATTTGAAAATGATGTGGATTTGAAAATTATGATTTACATTGTCAGTTATTTTACGTCCAATACGGTGAACCGTATTGGACGTAAAATAACTGACTCTCAAGCTAAAGCTTGAGAGGGAAATCGATATAACTAGGTACTCTGACTCAATACACACATCCGGGTGTGCCTTACCCGGGTCCACCAAGCTCAGTGTTTCGTCAAGACTAGAAAATATGTCGTGTATGTAATGCGTTACTGAATACCCTATTATTTTCATTGTTACGTAATACCTACTACTATATAAATTAATCATCCACTGCGAAAATTAATGAACGTATAATCCTGAAGACCCTGACGTGGTGATACAAAAGCCCATGAAAAGCACTGACTAGCAGTGATGGGCAATAAAAGCAACGCCCGCGGGCCAACTCAGGCCCACAAAAGTATTTCATTCAGCCCCCCGACGAGGGTCCTTCGAAATGAATAATATATGGCCCGCGATAATTATAATCGCATAAAAGTTAAATTGTAACTAACATTTGTGAAAATGTGTAATACTGTAATAGTGTTTTTATAATATGATTAAAAGATTTCAAAACGCGCAGTTTAACTGTAGGTAATTATGGCCCGCCTCTGAAATTTCTTAAACTTTCTGGCCCCCCACGAAGAAAGTTTGCCCACCACTGGACTAGATCCTTATCGGGACGCTGCTGTTATGTTACCGCCTAGGTTAAGGCCTGCCAGGCAAACGTCGTCGCTTAAACCTACCCATAGATAATAGAAAGTAAGGTAGTTCCTATAGTGACGTCCCAAAGGCTTGGTACTTTCTTTCACAAAGGCTTGCGAAGGCTTCGATTGTAAAAATATTGTCAGATTCTATGGTAAAATTTAGTGTGATTTTGTAGTCATTCTCCTTGAAGAATTTCTCTATGAAATATGTCAAGTGTCAAGTCACAAAATTTTTGTGTTGATAGTGAGTGCATTTTAATTGCAAAAATGACCTCGAACCCTTACCCGACGACCAGGCTGAAATGACAAATATTTACGTACGTGATCTTTCCTATTATTCAGTTACTGGAGCAAAAAGCATAGCTCTGTCGGATGTACTGTAGTCTCTGTAGTTCTGGGAGGTTACAGGTGATGATTATAATTTAGGTCTATGATGATAAGGGCAGGTAGGTAATCACTTTCGAAATTTGATCGTTTATAATATCTTCACATAACAACCAGTTAGTGTAGTGGATGTAACCCTGTCTGCGAAACCAACGGTTGGGGGTTTGAATCCCGCTATCGGGCACAGAATACAATTTGTGTGATGAATATTTATGTTTGTTTATCCGTTATCTAGTAGGTATCCACAGGACGCTTTGCTTATTTTTTTTTAATGCACAACGGATTGGTACTTGACCTCAATCACACCTGATGTTAAGCGAAGATGAGGTCGAAGGTGGAAGCGTACTGACTCCTGATCCCCAACACATTTGGGGGACTGGCAATCTTATCTCTGACACAACCGGAACACAACAATGCTATTAACATTGCTGCTTGGCGGCAGATTTAGATAAGATGGTGGTAGCTAGCCAGGCGGACATTTAAAACGCCTTACCAACTACCAAACCGAGTACTTAAACATGTACCCCGCTGGGGATCGAACCCGCGACCTCCGAATCGTAAACCCAATGTTGTTTACATTGAGCCACGAAGGCGGTTAAAAGTTAAAGTTTGGCACTAGAGGATTGGTGAAAGTGCCCGAAGTATTTATTTATTATCTATTATTTACTTAAAAAACTGTTCCATGAATCTACAGGTATTAGTAAGTACCTACTTAAATTCATCGAACACCATTAATATTTGAATAAAGAAAATATTTTGAACTTCTGCAACTTTCAAACATTAGAAGCGCGTGTAACTGTGTATTCTGTGGCTCTCCACAGAATATATAACAGTGAGTTCTCGTCTCTTTCCCTAAGTGTCGTAAAAGGCGACTAAGCCAAATCTTAGTACTATATTCTTACTTACTAATTTCAATTCAAAAAAATTATAATTTGAACTTTTTAAATTGTAACATTGTTTACCAGCCAGCCTAGTTAAAGTCGAAGTTACCATTAATAGGAGCATGTTCCATCTGTACCGTATGGCCAAAACGTTAGGAAAGCCACCGACAGCAGCTTCCTTGGTGTTGATTCTCTTTAGATGACCTCTTCAGTTCGTTTACCCTTTATTTAATCAACGTAAACTGAGCGGTTAAAGTCTATTGCAGAATATACCAGGATTCAATACTCACCAGTGCAATGGGAGAAGGAATACTTGTGTTCGTATTATGGTACATCGGAATCGCAATCAACTACTTCATGTAAGTACTTACCCACTGGATAGATACCTGAGGTACTCTGAGCCAATGCCTTGCTTTACTGGCTATATATTTATTATAATGTAAGCTAATGTAGTAGCTAAGTTTCTCATATTTGTGATGTTTGAGGTCTTTGACTTTGTATTTTAGGGCTGTATTAATAAATCGATCTTGAAATTGAGATCGCGTCTCAGTCTCAATACTATTTTTTTTATACTATTTTGCAACAGATTCTCAAACGTCCTCAATCTTGAGAACGGTTTATTAAAACGGGCCTTAGTTAGCCATGTGTACATTAGAGTAAAATTGCCTGCGTGGCTCAATCATAGGGTTTACGAATCGGAGGTCGCGGGTTCGATCTCCAGCGGGGTACATGTTCAGTACTCGGTTTGGTTAGGGCATTTTAAATGTCCGCTTGGGTAGCCACCGCCATCTTATCTCACTCCGTCGCTAAACCATGTTGTCATATAATATTAGTTAGATGAAAACATCCATAACTCAGGTACACGTGTCCTTATTGATCATACAAATATATGCCCCGGGATAATACAAAGGTTTTCGAAAAAAGTTACAAAGTTTTTTTTGTATCCGATAGTACCTAGTAGGTAGAACTGTACCAAACCGTGGATTCCTCGGGTTACCTACTTTAGAACATTACGCTTTTTTGTGATATGCAAGTGTCGTCAATTTTTGATTTTATGGCTCACGGATCGTAAACGGTATGTTACATTTTATTTTATTGTTTATTTTTTTTGTGTACTTTTTTGTTGTGGGTTTTTTAGAGTGTTTACTTTCGAACGAAGCTACTATCTTCTTCTATTTTTTCTACTCGGACGACATTTCTGCCAGTGTCAAGTGGAATAATTAATGATAACATGGAATAATCAATGACAGTGCTTTACGGAAGATTTTAGGGATTTACATTTCCCTTCACTTGTACTCAATGTTACTTTTATTACACGTCACAACTCCAAGTCCCTATACAAATTATATGAAATGTAAAGAAAAACGCAACATTACTCGCCGAATTCTCGCCAAAAAAACTAAGCAACTTTCAATAGTGCACCAACTCGAAAGTACGAATAAAACCATCAATTGCTCCATACTTTTCTGTGGAGAGGGTGATGTTTTTTCGGAGGAATATCTATATATTGCTCTTTGCCGACCTTTACTGTTTTGCAGACTACAACCCCTGATCTACAAAGGGGGAGGGCAGACTAGAAGGTCTATTTACCGCCCTCTAGGCCAAAAATGTAAAGAGATAAAATGTAATATTTTTCTAAAATGTTTATTACGATACAAAGTCTATGTACAAATATCATCGTTCAAATATCAACCAGACCATTTTGGTCTTATGCCCCCTAATCTTTGCCGCCCGGGGCAATTGCGCCCCCCCCCCCCCCCCCTAGATCCGGGCTTGGCAGACTATGAGATACGCACGATCGAGCGATAAATAACCAGGGGCGAATCGCTATTAGCGTGTCTGAACATTAAATCGTATCAACACTATATTTAACACAAGAGCATATTTTTTTTCAACAATATCTCTTACGTGTAGTTATTGGAGATTTGTCCTTTTTCCGAAAGTGTTAGAAAAGAAGTTTTACTATTAATAAATCACATCGTAATTTCAAATTATCGAAGAAGTGTAATCCGTATAACTTTTTTGCTTTTTTGACTTCTGGACTATTATGCATGAAGTAACTGACCTAGTTACATCGTAATTTTATCCTTCAAAATGTTAGATTATTTCAAAATCTAGTATTACAATCCTGTATTTGCAAACGTGGACTGGACAGTTGAAACTTTAAATTTAATTATATTTAGCAAACTAATACAGTAACTAAGCAATTTTTTTTGGAGATGCCAAAGCTTTTACTTAAAGTTCGGAAGTACAAACAGCATAAATTTGTCAGAAAAGAAACGAGTCTAATATCGTTCAGAAACATTCCTTCCTCAAACAGAATCCAGCTTATATTATAAGCTGTACCTGTAGGTAATATTACGCACGTCCCCGCCATATATATACACACATACCCACACACACACACACACACACACACAACCGTCAAACATACAACACCCCTAATGATTATGAATGCATTAACTCTACTTGTTTGTGTTTAGGGATAAAGGAAATAAATTGTCTGGAGCAGAGAACTCCAACGGCGACGGCGATCCTGTCAACATGTCGTTAAAGGTGGAGGTCAATGTCAATTTGCCAGACCCTGAGGAAATCATCGAGCCTGTACCGGCGCCGGAGCCTGAGCCTGAACCAGAACCTGAAGCGGATGACGAATGAACTGAAGAAATCTCCGAACTATTATCTGTTTTAGGATAGTTAGTTTTAGAGTATACTTTTTCTTTCTAAGTTACTTTATTGTTAATATATTTATGAGTTATATTTATTGAATTGTCACATTACTTTAACAATGTAGCAAACTAAACATTTGAAAAGAATAAGTTAGGTATACGCAGTCGCATTATTCGTTTTCGAATGTCCAACTTAATATACATCGTGCGCTTTTACTCCTTGGATGGGTGACCAACAGTATTGTAGTAGTGCTTCATTGAAGGCAGTCATTATGGCGAAATTCACAGTTCACTTCTGCCTTTCAATTTGGATGAAGCAACCAAATTGAATCATATAAACATAAAAGTGAATCATTGTCTGTCATCAGATCAATGTCAATGTTCAACCAACCGTGTTCGACCGCGTTAGCCTTTTGAACGCCACGTCATGTTACGAAAGTGGTGCATCCACCATCATACATGACAGTACGCTTAAAACTCGAAAAATTACTTGGCGTGATATCCCGACATTTCCCGCTGTCGGCTATGGCCATGTGCGTTTAAAATGTTAAAACAATTGTGCTTGCTCACAATATTTTCACTTTTGCCGTTCATCGTTCAACGCAATTGAATGAGAGTTGAACGTTCAAACATAAAAATTGAACGATTCACTTCTTCTTCAAACTTGATCGCCGCAGTGAAGACGTTATTCGCTTGCGCATTATTGCTACAAAGTTGTCCACTCTCGCTTCTACAAACATCCCTGATGCGCTACAGAAGCGCGGCAGCCCCATCAATATCTAAAACGCGTTATTATATTGGACGCGCAGAGCATTTGCGCCTTTGCGTATACCTAACCCACAAGCTGCACGTATAAAATGTCTGGCAGTAAGCTCTAAACAAAGTCGTTTTCACTTGTTTACTGCAACGTGCAAACCTGCGAACCAGCATATTAGCTCTGACTGCCAATGCCCTCCGCTCCCTCTCTATGTCTGCATCATCCGCAAGTACCTCGGTGATCCAGTGGCCCAGGTACTTAAATTGCGATACTCTATTGAGAGCACTGCCGTTCAACATAACCGGCGGGACGGTATCGTAGCTCTTCGTACCCGCCTTGAAAACCATTAGAATAATAGAACGATCCAAAAACTTCGAAATCAGTTGTTGGTTAGCCATGTCAGCCTTATTACACTCTCATTGGCTCACGTAAATTACAACCTTAATAGGGCCAATCCGAATCCGGTACCCCGCCTCCCTCACATCTCAGCTAGTTGAGTGAAATAATTCTTAAGTCCGTATTAATAAATTGATTTTGAGATCGCGTCTCAGTCGCAATACTATTTTTTTTATTCTGTTTTAGTATGCCACAGATTCCCATGCCTCAGCTTTAAGGTCATCTTAAAGTCGGCCTAGGTAGTGTTATGATCGTCCGTACTAGATAATGTACATACATAATACACCGACTGTATTAGATAATGGCTTAGATTTTACGCAATATCGACTGCTTTCCAATAATTCGTAATAATTAATTCAAAACATGCTAAAGCTGACTATGCAACGTTTGCCGGAAGGTAGTTACAGGCATAGATCGGAGTAGGTAGATTAAGCTAGGTAGGTAAGCTAAATTCAGCCGTATTTATTATATTATAAAAGTCAGAGTTAATCAGAAACTTCATGCGACTTATACGTCCTTTTTTACATTGAGAAAATGAGGGAAAATGCAGCCTTTTGCAGCCGCACCACACAAAAATTTTTGCGTTCGAGCTGTTTGCTGTTTAACTTGCTTACGTTCGATCGCTTTGGTACCACGTAAGCGCCCTAGAAGTAAGTTATGGCAACTCGATACGTCTATTCATTAGATGTTTTATCCCCTTATCCTTACTTTAGGGCGCTTACGTGGCATGAAATGTAGCAATCGAACGCAAAATTTTTTTACATGGTACGATGCCTTATCCTCAAGAACTTTATTTATTTATTTCTTTATTGTTTACAACTTACACTTACAGTTCGAGACCATACATGCAAGTATTTGTCAATATTATTAGGTACAGACATTTCGAGTAGTTGCAGCAATTTCAATAAAACAATTTATACAATAATACCACCAATACGAAGAATGCAGCATTTCCATTGGGTATAATCCAATGAAAGTCCAAATACGGTTGAATTTAGCTTGGAAGGAAAATCGTTTTTTTTTTATGCACGACGGGTACGTTCTTCACCTCAATCACACCTGATGTTAAGTTAAGATGAGGTCGAAGGTCGAAGCGTACTGACCTACTCCGATCTGCCTACTCTCTATCTATGGTCATTAGGAATCGCGAACAGCCGTTCCCATGGACAAAGAATATTTCTTTCTTTTTTTTCACATTTTTTCTCTATTAGCGTGCGTTTACATCAGAGTTGTGCGAGGTAGCTAATGAAAATATCCATAACATTACTTCATTTTCCTGATCCAGTAATGATATTGGTGGATTTTTCTTCGCACACCGCTGTCGTACAGCTCTGGTGGAAAACTACCCTTATGTATGGCAGTGGAATTTTTTTTTGAAATAAAAATTTTGATCCTTTGTAATGCTTTACCTACTCACGATAACTAAGAACCTCCTCCCTTTCGGCTTAGTATATCCCCCTTTCTGGCTAACTTTGTACCTTATAGGTAGTAACTGTATTAACTAGGTATATTTGAACAAGGAAATTCGTTACTAAAATATACTATTTTCGTTTTATGTTTCCCATGCAAGAATGTATTCTATAAAGTTATTTCTCGATAGGGTTCATCTTTAGTTGGATTAATAACATTTGTTATTGTTGCGCTAGGGGCTGGTTACCAGTGAAGCAAGAAATTCCACCACCTTTGGTGGTACCTGGCCTCGAGTTCCCACCGGGGCTACCACCGCCGCCGGCGCCACCTATAGTGTAAGACATCGCTATATCACAAGTTGCAATTTCAGCAGTTTTCGCACCTTTTACGAAACTCTACCTGAATTTAAAAAAAGGCACGATCATAATCGTGATTATGATGTTTTTTTTTATACACAACGGGTTGATACTTGACCTCAATCACACCTGATGTTAAGTGAAGATGAGGTCGAAGGTGGAAGCGTACTGACCCGGAAACCCCAACACATTTGGGGGACTGGCTATCTTATCTCTGACAACCGGAACACAACAATGCTATTAACATTGCTGCTTGGCGGCAGATTTAGAGATGGTGGTAGCTAGCCAGGCGGACATTTAAACTGCCCTACCACCAACCAAACCGAGTACTTAAACATGTACCCCACTGGGGATCGAACCCGCGATCTCCGAATCGCAAACCCAATGTTATTTACATTGAGCCACGGAGGCGGTTAACATACGACCTCACACACAGCGATTGCAAATCAAAATATGATCGGAGGGCGGAGTGTAAGTTTTGTTTCGACATAACTTTACTACCGCGTTCACGTTTACGTGAAGATTTGTATGGCGAAATGTGCAGCGCCTCTAGCGGATAGTTTGCAATACGATTTTTTTCATAGGGACTTCTTTCGTAAACGCGAACGCGATGGTAAAGTTAAAAACGAGACAAAACTTACACTTCTTTTAAAAATTAGATTAGAGGTAATTTGTTAAAGGTTAATATGTAACTTCATTATTAGTCGTTCGCTACTAATTAGCATCGTGTGGTTTCCACAAATAAAAATAGAACCAAATCGTCTCATCCCGTGGGTGTCGTTGAGGCGACTATGGTACTTTCCACCAAAACACCAGTATAGACTTGCACGTCTCAACGACGATGGACTCACCTTCTGTGACGTGTGCATTTCTATAAAAAGGTGAATCATGGATGTCTCTACCATTAAAATTACCATTAAATTTTAGAGGAAGTGACATAGGTAATTTTTTGTGTAGTGGATTAGTGGATAATTGGTGTAGTGGATAGTGACCCTGTCAGCGAAACCAGCGGTTGCGGGTTCGAATCCCGCTAGGGGTAAATGTTTGTATGATGAATACGAACATTTATTCCCGAGTCATGGATGTTTATATAAATATTTATGTATGTTTATCCGTTATCTAATATCCATTCCATAGTATACAAGCTTTGCTTAGTTTGTTGACTTTCAATAAGTGATATTTTTGTATCCTACATTGAATAAAATATTTGTGATTTGATGATTGGTGTAAGTGCCATAAAAAAAATCAGGTAAGAAGCAGAGTAATGAATAGTACAGAGTCATTTTCATAAAAGACGGAAACTTGTCTGTGACAGAAAATTGTGTCGCGGTCAACTTATAGGGTCGATACAGCCTTAACAATGGTTTCTTTACTTAGTAGTCCACATTCTCTCTTAAGTTCTAGGTTCTACTAGAGCTTAATGATTGGATCTTACTTGTCGCCATCACCCATTCCACTCACGTAGTCGCTTATATCCTGCGCCTGTCCGAAGATGTGTAAAACGATACGAGCGTCATCCACGCCGAAAGTTCTAATATCCAACATATATTATTAACAATCGTTTGCTCATTGTCTTTGCGATCTGGACGAGAGGACAGATTATGCACTCGGATGTGAGCTGATGTGTGTGCAAACATAGGCTGAAAAAAAATTACCATAAATGGTAAAATCCAGTCAAGCCCTGATTACATGTAAAAGCAGTTGAATAGTGACAATGTTTTCCATTTTCAGACCTAAAGAAGAAAAACATAAGAAAGACAAAGCCAGTCAACCACCGGCGCCGCAGTAGTAATGAATTAACAAAGATCATCCTCCACTGCCACAGCTACTAGTAATGGATTAACAAAAACAATCCTCCACTCCCGCCACGGCTGCAGTAATTAATTAACAAAAATCATCCTCCACTGCCACCGCTGCTAGTAATGGATTAACAGAGACAATCTTTCACCCCCCGCCACCGCTGCAATAATCATCTTCCACCGCTGCCGCACCAGTAATGAATTTTAAAAATTCATCCTCCATTCCTGTCGCTGCAGAAGGAATGAATTAATAAAGACCATCTTCCACCGCTGCCGCTGCAGCAGTAATAAAGTTACAAAAACCGTCTTCCACCGCTGCCGCGGTAGTAATGAATTAACAAAGACCATCCTCCACCACAGCAGTAATTTTTATTTAATGATAATGAATAGGATTGTTACGACGCCATTTTATATTTCCTTTTTACTCACCAAGCATGGGAGTGAAACAACTTCACAAAATGTCGTCTGGACAATCCCATTGACAGTCAGAATGTTTTTTCATGCATCCCTCCCCTCTTATATATCATAAACGTCAATTCCATAAATTGAAGTATACGAAAATTTTGTCCACCTAATGACATCAAATTATTTTTGAAAAATGCGCGGAACATAATTGCTCGGCGGTGCTGGGCACATGGCGCATGGGCGCAAATATGTATACATCCGGCAAATATGTATACGTCGCAAGAATAGGTAATCACCCGATTTTCTAAAAGGTATATGTAAAGACTTCCATTTATTTTGTGATCGAGGTTTTACATTTTAATAAAATTATTTTTTTCTCAACTTGTTTTACAAACTTGGCCACTAGACCTGAACAAGAGCCAAGTTGACCCTCCTCCAAAATATTGGGCACGCGCGCGCCGTTTGTTTGTCCGTCTTTCACGTCAAAATGGAGCAACAACGGATTAATGTGAATTTATGCACAGAGCTTATTAGAGGGCTGGAAAGTGATTATAAGCCATTTTTAATGAAAAGAAAATATCTCATTTCTTCGGGAAATCTTTAACACTGATAGATTTACAAACTTAAATGAAAGCAAATAAATTAAACACAAACTACCTACACATAAAATAATATTATAAAATAAAAATTAATTAAAATTATAGTGATAGGACCTGATTGCCGTGAATGAAATATGATTTTAATCCAATTTTCTCCGGTGACAGTGCTACCAAGGAAGACAAGACAAGTTTTATCCTACTCCTTTCTCCAGTAATCAAGACAATCGATTTAAATGATAATTAAAATACTATTAAACAGTTTCAAGTTTTTTATTTAACATTTAATAAAATATACAATGTAGATACTAGAATAAAAATATCACTTAATCGCACTATGTTACAAGTTATGCCAATCAGCTGATTGAATAATCTCTACGAAACTCAAGTACGTATTAAACGTTCTCAAGATTGAGATGACCTTAACGTGAATATGAAAACAGTCTCAAAAAAAATTGTACTGAGACGCGATCTCAATCTCGAGATCGATTTATAAATACGGGCCTGTCACATGTGTATAACTGAAGCTTAAACATGACAGGCGTACTAATAATCATTTACATACAAGATATACATGTTTTAACATGGATGCTTACTAATAAACAAAAATTTGACGTAATAGCGCCTAGGGAAACGTATAAGTCTTGTGTTAATCCGTTTCTTTTAGCCGACAGTATATAAATATATGGGGAGGCCTATGTTCAGCTGTGGACGTCCTGTGGCTGATATAAATATGTATAGGGAACTCAAGTCCGAGATAGGAAATCGATACTTCATTAGTCGACTTGTTAATCAATAATACAAACGTTCAGAAACTATTTGCATGACAATATAATTTTTCAATTTATTATTATTTCAAACAATTAATAAAATGCTTTGTGATTTCGGCACTCAAATTAGAATAGAACCAACCAGTCTCGTCCCGTGGGTGTCGTTAACGGCGACTAAGTGACTTTCCACAAAAAAAAAACATTATAGATTTGCACGTTTAAACGGCGATGGTTTCACCCCCTTTCACCTGAATATTTTCATGCGTTTCTGTATATTTCATAAGGTGAACCGTGGATGTTGTTTCAATCATTAAACTCAACACTCAAACACTATTGTTTCGGATATCTCTGACCACCCCATTTGGGAAAAGTCGTGACGTTATATGTATGTAGGTATGTATGTAATAGAACGTAATAGAACGTTGAAAGGTAAAAAATCAGAAGTATAAATGACGTTCAACAACCTCCGTGGCTAGTTGCTTAGTGTGGAACTAGGTGGCGCTGTGTGCATGTATAGGGTATTTATTGTTTATTTATTTTATTTAGTCCTCACAGTCTGTCGCTGCTTCGGGAGTTATGTTATTTAACAGACTTGACTCGGGTGAAGAAGAAAGCTGTTTAATTTTTGTCCTGGACTGGGGCTCTGTGCTGTCTGTCCTTATCATTGTGTTACGATATGACAAGGACGGACAGTGCATTGACGTCATGAACGATAATAATTCTAAAATAAAACTAAACTAAACAATTCTAACGATAAAATCTTAAAAAATCTATGAAATTATCAATTAGATCAGAAATAGCTCTTATTCCCTTTTCATTTGATACGGGCGTATGAGAAAATAATTCTATATTTATGCATAATCATTGTCTAAATAAGGAATGACGTTTTCGAAATGTTTAACTGAACCAGTTGTTGAAAAAGGTGTCTTAAACGGGTATAGTTTTTTGGCCTGTCTGCCCACGTCGACCTTTTTGTAGGTCCGACAATCGGGCCGAGTTTTACACCGACTTTTCTCACCGATTGTTTTGACTGGCTCTTTGTAAAACGTGTACGTTTCAATATTGCAATTTGTAGATTTAATGTTTTGCCGACAAAACATCGGTCGCCAATTATCGCGACGTAGGCGAGCAGATATGCAAATTTCGATTTTGTGACCTTTGATAATAAATATTCTTTTAAAAATCAGTGATCAGTACTAAATTATACAATACAAATATTCTTTGTGAAACTCATTAGGGTATTTTCATAGTTCTCTTTGCAATGAAAATGTACTGTATAGACAACCAATGTATGGAATGGGTAAGTGACCGTGCCTTGAATACGAACATTTATTCCAAAGTCGTGGATCCTTATATAAATATTCATATTATTTATCCATTAACTAGGATCCATAGTCCAGGCCTATTTGGAGAATAGGACTTTGTCTAGTTCGGGACTAGATAAGTGTGGTCATAATATTTATACATATTTAAAGTAAGGTGATGATGATTTAAAATATGGTATCCCATGAGTAATAAACCCTCTTAATTATTCAATATACGAATATATAATTGACACATTGCACTTTGGAATGGGATAAGGTACCATTAGCTGACTGTGGCGGAGAACCCCCTCTGCAGCTTGTCCATGTACTCCCTGCGGCACGGCATGTCGTCAGCGGGCCGGTTGTGCGGCAGCCACACTGGCTCACCTATGAAGAAGCGCTTCGCACGGATCCTGTTCTGTAAAGTGGAAACATAGAATTTCACCATGGAGTAAATACACGAGCATATTGCGAAGTAGAATTCTAAGTATAAAATGCTAACTTAAATGACAATAAACCTTGGTAGTGCAGTACTAGAACAAAAATCGCCAAATTATCCATTTACTCTCCAATAAGATGTTGAAAAATTCTTTTTTTTTTATGCACAACGGGTTATCACTTGACCTCAATCACACCTGATGTTAAGTGAAGATGAGGCCGAAGGTGGTAGCGTACTGACCCGGACACCCCATGTTATTTGGGGGACTGGCTATCTTATCTCTGACAACCGGAACACAACAATGCTATTAACATTGCTGTTTGGCGGCAGATTTAGATAAGATGGTGGTAGCTAACCAGGCGGACATTTAAAATGTCCTACCACCAACCAAACCGAGTACTAAATATGTACCCCGCTGGGGATCGAACCCGCGACCTCCGAATCGTAAACCTAATGTTGTTTACATTGAGACACGGAGGTGGTTAAAACCCCATTGAGTTAATGGATCCGGGGGAGAGGACCGCACTGCGTCTGCGGGCGGCTTAAAGCCATAGAGGTACTTTCACAAAGGACTCCATATGTCCAATTCCTTCTCTACGCCGCTTCATATGCAAAGTACCGCCTGCTAACATCATGTTATCGAAGTCTACTGCCAAGCAGCAATGTTGATAATATTGTTGTGTTCCAGCTGCTTGAAATAACATAGCCGATCCCCCAATAAGTTGAGTTCTAGTTGAAAGCGCTTCAGCCTCAATTTCACTTAACATCAGGTATAGGTTAAGTGCAGACCTGTTTTGCATAAACACAACTTAATCTTAACAAGCGAATGAAAAATATACTAACATTAGTGTCAAGGGTGAACCGATGGTAGATGCCACTGGGTATGACGATCATGTCCCCGGCGGCGACAGCGATGCGGATCCAATGGTCTGAGCCATCACGTACATCGAAGTACCCTGACCCGTCTAGGATGAACCTGAAATACGCGTTCAAACAATATGAGAGTTAGGAATCACTCACTATGAGAATGTGACATGGCAAAAGATTCAAGCTGATCATATATTTTTCAATTATTCCAGATATTGTATTTTCTGTTATCAAATATTTATTTAAATATTTTTCGGAATTTGTTATACAACTTTAACAGTTAATCTACCTAAGTATGCAACATATGTGCTGTAGGTACTTCTCTCTCTTCAATTTAAGAGCTATGCTCTTGTTGGTGGAATCCTTTCCTTGCTATAGTGCATTACATAATGCCAATTTATTTTATATCTGTCTGCAGAATTGTGTATTTCTTTTGTATTATTTGTCTGGAGCGTCGGTGGCTCAGCAGTAAAGACGCGGTCTCCCAATTTGGGAGGTCAGGGTTCAATTCCCAGGCAGGCCATGTACCAATGACTTTTTAAATTTAATTTAAGTACTTATGTGCATTTATCCGACTGCTCTTAAATGGTGAAGGAAAACATTGCGAGGAAACCTGCATGCCTGAGGATAAAAAATTCAAAGGCCTGTGAAGTCCCCAACCTACGGGTGGTGGACTATGGTCCACACTTCGTCATATACGAGGGAAGGCCTATATCCCTGCAGTGGGGTGTTTATGGGTTGATGATGATGTCTGGGAGACATAAATAACAGAGCAATTAAATATAAAAAACTAGTCATTCTTCCATGTGAATTTGCTATTGGTGGAATTTATTGTGCAAATATATCATGATACTAATTGCCTTAAAAAAACAGAATCTTTAAAAAGACGTTTTTAAATTCCATCATTGTGAAATAGCCAGACATATGTACAAGCAGGTTTTATGTCCAGGGATGTTTATCATCTAAATAGTCTGGTATTTTATAATATGCTATTTTAATAAGTTTCTGTTTTATAGTATTTTTAAATTTATTGAAAGGAGGATTTTGTATATCAACAGCAACCTCATTGAAAAAGCATATACATATAACGCTTTGAATGAATAGTGCTGTCAACCATCATCAGCGTATACCTCAGAAAGGACCAGAAAAATGTTACTAGATTATCATGCTAATTCCCAATGGAATAAGATGATTCTCCGATTCACTGAGATAATTCTCAGAGATTATATTATCAGCTACATTTGAGGTAGAATTTACCAATTAAACCGAATAATGTTTTAAAGCATACAAAAATCTTATTGTATCTATTCAAAGCAGAATGAGGTTTGCTCTCTTAGGGAAACTTGTAACGTGACGGTATTGCGTCTCGTTGGTGATTTTAGTTAGTAATCTTTTTGTTCTTTTTCCTTTTCGTTTCTCTATATTTAAATTCAAATTTCTATTTCGAACTCAGACGGCCGAACAAAACAACGTCATTATATTTTCAATAGTTCTAAAGCTCGGACGTTTCTGTCAAATTTATTATATTATAACCCTATTGTATTATATTTCCGCTGAGTGCGCTGAGCTATAGCATTTCTTATATTCATTCTTATATTCATTATCATTCGTAAAGGCATTGTTTTATAACGTGAGTGTTTGTAGTGTTTATTGTGTTCGGTATCTATTCCAAATTCTTATGTGTTTTATTCAATCTATCTTTTATATTCATATTCAGTGTTTTTATACCTTTTCAGAGTGCCTTTTTATTACAATACGATATTCAAGTGTTCCTGATTTTTATTATTTATTGCGGCCTACTCCTGAACAATCACTTGGAAGTCTGGTTCAGGAGTAATGCCACAAACTCATTATTAATTGAAAACAATTTTGCCAGTATCTTCATTTAGGGAGCCTAACTACCTGATCTCCTCATCAGTATGTAGATGTTCAGTGTAGAATGCCTTGATCTTCTCCTCGTAGTTTGGGAGGCACTGCTTCGAGCACTCCATCTCATCCTCATATGTGTAGCCACGTTCTTCTTTCAGTTTATCCAGGATTCCGTCTGTTTGGTAGGTGTCTACGTTGATCTGTAATTTGAAAAGTAATTTTTTTTTTTTCAGAGTAATCACTCTGTCATGAAACCTAATCAGTTAAAAGAATAATGATTACATTGGGGTGTAACATATTAACCTGGAGGATGGGAGTAAAATATTATAATTCTTTTGTGTATACCATTTCTACCATCACTATTTCTACATAGGACGGAACAGATCATGTACAATCGAGTGGGTATTAGATAACAGGCTCGGTCAAATGCAGGTTGGATGCAAAGTTTGAATATTTATCTCAGCGCCCCCTTAACGACACACTATTGCTGACTGTAATACACAAGTTTGATAAACAGTCAACAATGGGATTGCGTTTATCAGACTATGATACTTGAGAAAGATTTGGCTTTCCAGACTGGCAAGGGCAAAATATTTTTTGTCACTATTAATGATAATTTATTTTTATTTTAACAAATGAAAAAAAACTGCCCACATAAACCAATTAGACATAGCCTAATTAATAGTAATGAGTTGCGGTTTTACAGGCTTAATCTGTAAAACGGAGATAAGGTAACATAAACATAGGCAAACAAAGTCTACAAAATGCTTACTTTGAAATATTCAACGCCGGTTTTACTAAACAAATCATCAAGAGTCATAAACTCTGGTGGCTTTCTGTGATGCTCCAGACGCTGGTCGCTGCTGGTGTCGCTATCCATGTACCAGACTTGCACCATTTTTATTAAAAACAAACAAAAATTACTAATAAATTATAATTACGACGACCTTTGCGAAATAAATAGAAAACTTTTTTAAGTTTTAATTTAATTCTATCGGAGAAGGCAAAGGGATCTAAGCTCATACAGCCATGTCTTATTTCTTCAGTTGAAATCAGTCTCAGTCAAAATTAATTGGCGTATACAGAGTTGAGACATTCTTCAGTAAAGTGCCAGAATGCTTTACGTAAGATTTTGACGGCTTCGGAACCCGACAGCTTCGTTACGCACTTTAATTTACACATTGTTATGTATTATTTTTTACGATTATTTCATATATTATACTTAGAGCATGTTCAAAGGTATTATACGATTGGACAGGTGAACAGACAAAAGGAGCTGAGCGCATGCAACCAGTTACTTTGTTGTTTTATTTCTTTTATAATATCTTTTAGTTTTTATCGCTTGTACACAATAATTGACTTTAGCCTACATAGAGATTGAAAGAAAAAAAAAATATATATGCAACCCATGGACTTATTAATTAAACAGGACTGAGTACTCGCCGCTGAAAAACGAGCCGAGCAGGATGTGTAACGTAGAGGCCGTTTGTCTCTGTCTAACAGGGTGACCACAATATATTTGTTACTTGGGACAAATGTTGTAATAAAATATTTGTCAAAAAACTTTGGCGTTTTGACATTAGCCGGCGTGAGCCATTTATTTCGCATTTCTTCATTTTTTGGGAAACTGCAATAATAGTACAACAGTCAGGACCCTAATCAATCACACATATTTCACATATTTCGACTCATTTCAAGAATTCATGGGCATCCTACTTCTTTGATTTACAAAAATATTATTTTTAGCTTACCTGTGGAAAGATATGTTGCAACCACCATAGGATTCACTTGGGCAAGTATAAACGCAACACTTTTTCACCATTTTACTCCTTTTACTTGTTATAATATAACAAATACTTTAAAAAACTTTTAATGCAAAGAAAATTCAAAATCACACCGAGCCGCCATGACATGACATGCTTTTCAGGGTTACCATAAAAATAACAAAATCGAAATAAAAATTTATGTTTTCTGTTTGATTTAAGAATATATGAAAAGAAATTAATGCGAATGTTATTTGTTTATTTATAATTGTTAAAATAACATAAAAATATAAGTGTTTCAATGGAATTTTTGAGTAGCCAAAACTGTTGATCATAATCATTTTTTTTGCTGGCAAGATGTAAGAACGAGACACACGGCCTCCGTTATTATTATCTCTCTCGGCTCGGATTTGCCTTTGTGTATGGTGCATCCAATTTAATACCTTAATGCGTTGACATAGTGATCATTTTCCTAAATGATTCTTTTGATAGTTATCAGTCCTGTTTAAATAATAAGTCCATGATGCAACCACACTAGTGAATTCCCGCCAAAAGTCTATTTTCTTTTTTCATTCATCCCTAGAAGGGTCAGGATGCAGTATCTACCTATGCTACCATGCAGTATTCGTCCTCAGTTTTTTTCGCTTCAAATAAAAAAATCCAACAGACAACGTCCCTATATTACGGCAGTGCGCATAGAAATTCTCAAAAAAATTCTTCTCTACGAGAACTTTACCAAATAAATTATTGTCACTTTCACTCACTCATGTGAAATAGACGCATTCTTCATCTAAATTCATATTCACAAAAGCTAGTGAAATAATTCACAATCGAAAATCACCTATATTTTGTAGATGTAGGTAGGTACTACCGTATTGTAAGTCATAAAATTTAACAAGCAATAACAGACAGTTCCAAAGGAAAAAATTGCTAACTACTAAAGCAAGAAGTACTATAAAGTTAGTAATGAAGTCCACTGCTGGACATAAACATCACTCAACCACGGCTTGATTTGCATCAATTTCCATTCCATTGATTCTCGGATACATAAGCTTGGAGAAATGGACCTACGAGTGACGTCCGCCGACGCCGTTCAGTCGTTGTCAGCGCTGTTCGGCGGTCATCGGAGACTCTTTTTCAGACAACTCTTTTCATCCAAAATACCTTAGTGTTTGAAGACGAAAGTCTTTAATCAATGTGTGTTACCAGTTATAACTTATGGCACTGAAACGTAGTCTCTCACTATTGGGCCTCATAAGAAAGCTCAAAGTCACCCAACGAGAATTAGGAATGATGAAATTCGTAGGCGGACGAAGGTCTATGGACATAGCGCAGCGGATTAGCAGGTTGAAGTAGCATTGAGCTGGGCACACAGCTCAAAGAACTGATGACCGGTGGGGTATTAAAGTTCTTGAGTGGAGACCACACACCGGCAAGCGCAGCGTAGGACGTCCACTCATAAGGTGATGAGAGTCACGGGAAATCGCTGGATGCAGGCCGCTTCCAACCGATCACTCTGGAATTCTATATGGAGGAGGCATTGTTCAGCAGTGGACGTCCTGTGGCTGATATGATGATGTTGTAGACAGAAATCTTTTTCCGATCGAAACCGATTTCATGTAGATAAATTTAAGGAGACCCTAAGGCCCGTATTAATAAACCGTTCTCAAGATTGACGTGGCCTCAAGTTGACGCTTGAGAATCTGTTGCATATTAAATCAGCATCAGAAAAAATGGCTAAGAGTCGGACGGGACTCGTTCTAATCTAACGGAAACCAAGCACCACACATTAAAATTGTGTCGTTAGATAAATAAATAATATGACACCTTTATATATTGCAATATATTTTAATATGGGGAGCGTCGGTGGCTCAGCGGTTACGACGCGGTCTCCCAATTTGGGAGGTCCGGGTTCGATTCCCAGGCAGGCCATGTACCAATGGGTTTTTAAATTTAATTACTTAACTGCATTTATCCGACTGCTCTTAAACGGCGAAGGAAAACATCGTGAGGAGCTGCATGCCTGAGAAATAATAATTCAAGGGCATTTGAAGTCCCCAACCCGCATTGGGCCAGCGTGGTGGACTATGGCCCATACTCAAATACGAGGGAAGGCCTATATCTATGCAGAGGGATGTTTACGGGCTGATGATGATTCTAATTTGATACAGTTCAATAATTGAAAACTGTGAATGAGATCATAAATTTTGTCATGTTCGTAAAGGGCGCTATACATTATGTATAGTAAAAATACTAGATTGCAAGCAATGCCACCTTGTGGAAGGTCGGCAAGTATCGATTGCACACGAGTTAGCTCGGAACATTACGTAAGCTCCCCCGGCTGCTCCATTCATACCTACTTTGTTTACAAACAGTTATGTGGCGAACGTATTCCCGTCAGACCCCCAATATATTAGGTAGGTATGCCACGAAGGCATCCAACGCACTCGGATTCGATTACTACAGATAACGAAATGAACTAAGTATATCGTCTTATCCAAAATCTTCTTGTTCTTGAAGTACCGGACGATGCCTTAGACAAGAATGCCTAGGTATTTAAATTTATAGCGCATACAGTAATTCAATCATCAACACAATTAAGGTAGCAGGTCTTTTTTTTTATTTGTATCTATAACACACAAAGGAATATGAGTGACCGAAGTCCCTCTGGTCAGTTTTAAAATCGGTATCCAAGAAGCCCACTGCCAACCACAACCCAATACTGGTAATACAATTAAATCCCATAAAGTGTAGGTAAGCTTATTTGAAATTCTTACTATTGAAGTTCGTTACAGCACTCAAAGAAAAAGAATATTCATCCATCTACATACATTAGGTCGTAGCAAGCAGTAGTAACATAGTATGCATAAAAAACGATGGTATTGTAAGAAAATGATAGAAAATCTTTCAATACGACCATAAGGCAAAGTCATCTGGTCATAAATAGGCCTTTTTTTATTTATAAATATAGAAGATAATCTAAAGGGAAATGGTTACTCAAGTTTAACAGAAATTTATCTATCGTATGGTGACATGCCATGTGTAAAGAAAAATATAACAAAATAAAACACCAAGGCCCTCCAAACAATATAAAAATTAAAACTAATCCTGCTACCTTAATTGCTTTGCTGACCGTACCAGCGTGAATCTTTAAATAATTAATGGTAGTTTGTCGTGTCACAGATTACTTAATAATAGTTGTATGGCCGTGTATTCAAGCATTCGTAGTTCTTGGTTATTTTAGAGGGCTGCGGATTATGAATAGATAACTTGACTAAGTAGCAAGTTTAATCGTAAATAGTATTAAAAAAGCCCCGAGAGATATTGATGGTTGATTGGATTAGACGACCGATTGGTGTAGTGGATAGTGACCCTGTCAGCGAAACCAACGGTTGCGGGTTCGAACCGCGAGGGGTAAATGATTGTGTGATGAATACAAACATTTATTCCCGAGTCATGGATGTTTATATAAATATTTATGTATGTTTATCCGTTATCTAGTTTCCATAGCACAAGCTTCGCTTAGTTTGATGACTAGGTGATTGGTGTAAGTGTCCGAAATATTTATTATTATTATTATTATTGCTGATGTGGATTTTATTACACATTCTATAATCTTTGAATTGATATACAAACTCTAACAGATTTTGATGTACCTTCTTAAACTAAAACTATCGTGTCTTGTTATCTATTCCAGCAAGAAATTAATAGCTCTAATTTTAGACTGGTAGGTAGCTGTTTAGTCACACGTTTAGTTTCGAGAAGTGGCATCAGAATCAATACCAATCATTATCATAAGAATAAAAATTGTTTTATTGTCTCAGACATAAACAATAGGATACATACTTAAATCTATGTACTTAAATGGGATTACAGAAAATCGCTCAGCTTTGCCGCACTAGAAAGAAGATTCCATACAGGACGGCTGATTTATTGTACCTAGGAAGTAAAAACCTTGACATTTACCTAGTAAGTAAAAAACAAACATCTGTTGATATGACTATAGATAGACTAAGTTTTAAAGCTTTTGTAATAATTAAAGCTGTGTAAAAAGCTAAATGTCTTCGAAACGGTTTTTTAAGCGATTTTCAACAAACAAAGTTAAGAGCCAACTTGGCTCTTTTTAATTCAAGAATAAAAATCCGTTTTCAAATCGGGCCAGCTATTTCGGCCCTACAATGCTAGAAATACGCACAGACACACATAGGTTTAAAAAATGACATCCTTCTTTTTGAGTCGGTGGTTAAAAAGAGTCCATGTTATACTATGATGCCAAGCGTTTACAGAAACACAAGCTTTGCGCCTGTCGAAATAAACATAGAAATTCTATTTGGATACAGCTGACATAAGTAATTTAAATTACAAATACAGTTTCAGCGCTGCAATTTCAGTTTCACTCAGTCTACATTTTCCCACATATTTCACTGAAGCGCGCTGCTTTCAAACCTCCCTAGCCTACCCCCTCTTAATGGAAGAGGCGAAACCTCCCTCCAGTTACATAACTCGTGACCTAGATCTGGAAGGCCTGGAGGTGGTCTGAAGTGCTAAAATGCAGCTGTTCAACTAAATGAAAACACACTTCACTATTTCATGTTGAAAATTAATCTGAATAAAACCTCTTTCGATAATTAGTTTCACGAACACGTTCTCCTTGAAAAAGAGACGCAAGTTGCTTTTTGATTTAGATAGCTTCCAAAATTATTTTTAAAGAAATTTTGACCAGTTACAAAGAATGATTAAAATCTTTTTCTAAGCAACTTCAGCGTAAACAAGAAAAGATTGTCAGAATTTAAATTGTTTTGTTTATTTCAGTTCCAATACCGACCTTGAGATGAACGAGCAATAATGCGGTATGAGAGATTAAAGAGCAAAATTTGTAATAGTATATCTATTTATTTATTCAAAGTTTACTTTTACCAAATATGCAATATTACAATAGAGTAACTATACTCAAGCAAAGCGGAGTGGGTCGGAGCAGAGAAGAATCAGTCAATGAGATATCTACAGCGTGTCCCAGAACTAGTGAATCAAACTACTATGGGAGATAACTTGACTAATGTCCTAAACATAAAAAATATGAAAAAAATAAAAAACACAATGACCATCAAAAAAGGGATGTCCGAAAAACGGGAAAAATCATCAAATTTTATTAAGTTTCCAGCTCTAATTATTGCATTTTGGGTTTCTTTGTACATTTTTCCTACCAATATAATTGTTAGAGGCTGCTTCGACAGATTGTTAACATTTTTCAAAAAATAATGTCTACACTTGGAGTACAGATCACTTAATTTAATTGTTTTGTTCTGAACCGAAAAATTTTCTTGTTTTTTCAACCAGCTGTGATATAAAAAAAATGTATTACGAAATATAAGTGATCTTAGGATGTGTTTCCATTCGGACGGAAAAAAGTCAATAAGATCCCTTGGTATTTGGGTTATCTCTGACCACCCCATTTGGGATATAGGTCGTGACGTTATGTTTGTATGTAAAGCAGAGCGGAGAATGTTGACATTTTTATTGGGTGATTCTTCTCCACTCCGTTTAAATGAAAACGCATAGTCATAGGCTCATTTTCTTATGTAACTTTATTTTTGATACTACTTATAAATGATTTTTTTACTTTATGGCACCTACATGCCAGGGTAAGAAAATATTTTTTTTGGCTTAATTTTTATGTATATGGGATCCTACACTTTAAAATAACTGAATTGAATTTTTAATTCGAATAATCGGTTTTGGGTCAATATTCTACACAATATATTTACATTTCAGATGCCGTTTACGGGCTAGATACCCGTGACACACAAGACGGACGGACGGAGACAGCAAGCTCCATTTTGACTTGGGTATAGAATCCTCGCCTTATTCCGTTCCCAACTAGTCGACTACCAAGCTATCACGTCTTCTTTTTGCAAGGTTGCATAACCACGGGGTTGCAAGACCCCACCTCCTACCGCCCCTGACCCCCCCGGGTTGCGTAATGCCGGGAGCCCGAGAGCGATCAATGCGAGGCGACCTTCCATCCTATATACTGTGCCTAGGGGTTCAGTGTTTGTAGTTAGATTGCTGGATTATATAATTCTGTTCCTATGAGTTACCAGGGCCGCTTGTTAAAGATTTAATGTGAGGAAAAGAGTCATCTGCATATTATAGTGTATATTGTAAGTACAAGAATTGCTGCATTTTAGGTGGTGTTATGGCACATTCCTGTGTCATACCCTGGGGGAACTCCATATAGACCAGTACGTCTATCTAGAACAAGCCTCGATCAATTACATAAGACTAACTTTCAACCGCCTCCGTGGCGCAATGTAAACTACATAGGGTTCCACATCCAGCATGGTCGTGCGCAACGTCTTCTCGTTCAAAATACGTCAGTGCTAAAAAACAACTGTCCAATCAATCTACGCGTATGTTACCAGTGATGACTTGCCAGTGAAAATAACGTGGTCTCTGCCTATGCGTCTTATAAGAAAGCTGAAGGTCACACAACGAGCCATGGAGACTAATGCTCGGTGTTTCACTATATACAAAATCGAATCCGCCTCGAATCAAATAGTAACCGCCTCCGTGGCTCAATGTAAACAACATTGGATTTACGATTCGGAGGTCGCGGGTTCGATCCCCAGCGGGGTACATACTCGGTTTGGTTGTAGGGCAGTGGTAGGGCATTTTAATTTTCCGCCTGGCTAACTACCACCATCTTATCTAAATCTGCCGCCAAGCAGCAATGTTAATAGCATTGTTGCGTTCCGGATGTCAGAGATAAGATAGACAGTCCCCCAAATGTGTTGGAGTTTCCGGGTCAGTACGCTTCCACCTTCGACCTCAAGTGTGATTGAGGTCAAGTACCAACTCGTTGTGCATAAAAAAGAAAAAAAAAAGAATCAGGGATATGAAAATCCGTTGAAAAATGAAGGCCTCCCAGTTAGCCCAGCGGATTACTGATGATCGTTGTGGGAAAAGTTCTAGAATGGAAATCATGCACCGGCAAGCCCAGCGTAGGACGTCCACCCATGGCTTATAATAAAGGATCGTATATGCAAGCCGCTTCCAACTGGTGGCTCTCAAATCTATTGCAGAGGCCTATGCTCTGCAGTGGGCGTGCTGCGGCTGCTATGATCATGACGATTGGTAGTGATGATAATTCGAATTGAATTAACAGGTACTTATTAATATATATGAGGGGTCAACGATCTCACAGGTAAGAAGATAGGTAAAGTTCTTAATATTGCAAAAATATTATTACTTATTTGTGTATAAAATACACAAATAAGTCCAAAAAAAACAATGCAGAGTTTACCTCTCTTGTACCTCATCATAAGCTACCTCATTGATTATATTGTAACTCTGTTTTTGACACAATAAATCTTAATCTTATTTATTTATTTATTTTATTTTTATTTTAACACTTTATTGTACACTAGACACACAAGAAATGGACATTAACAAACATATAAGAAAAATGTACAAAGGGCGAACTTACCTCTATAAGAGATCTCTTCCAGCAAACCCGTGGTAATAATATCTTAATTGATTGTACACAAAATTGTTACAGAAATATGCATTGTATATAAAATGTACAAATTCGAGCTTAACTCCGATAGAGTTTTCTACCAGGAAACATTAGAGATTGGGCAGAAAATAGTATACACAACAATTGAAAATTATTTTATAAAAAAAAAGAAAAAAATAATATGTATATAAATATAAATAAATATACCACATAACCTATCCAATATACATATATAAATGATTTTTACATTTACCTATAACAGCAGCAAATCATCATTATCAGCCACAGGACCTATGTTCAGCAATGGATTGCTGAACATAGGTCTCTATAATAGAGCAACTGCACCGGTTAGAAACGGCTAGCTACTAGATGGACGTCCTACGTACGCTGAGCTTGTCGGTCTTTGGTCTCCAATCCACCGACCATCAGATCTTCGAGCTATGCGCCCGCCCTGCCCACAGTCAGTTAAGATGATTCATTATTTTTCAGTTTCAGTGTTATCGACTCATACCTAGTTAAGCTTTCGAATATATCTTTCACACCTAAACACTACGCTACTAGTTTAGATTTTAGCAGCGTTAAGTACAGTTGGCATGAGTCCAAGCGATATGGGCAGCGCGCCTGCGCCGAGATGTTTACAATAACTGCGAATGGATCGCATTGCATGCGCTCGCGCGGGAATTATTGCTTTTGTGCTGTGGTCAAAGTCATAAACTTTTCTTTCCAATAATTTGAGTTTAGGTAATATAACATAACACACACACATAGCAGATCACGAAGCAATGTAGCTAAATACTATTAGTTGTTAGGTATACGACGACCTGTTTGGTGTAGTGGTTAAAAATTCTGACTGCTATACCAAAAGTATCCCGCTAGGGGCATTATGTTGAATACAGACATGTGTTCCCGAGTCATGGATGTTTTTCATTTATTTATGTATTTATTTACAAAAAAAAATGTATTTGTGTAGTTTATCAACCATCTGGTATCCATAATACAAGCCTAGTTGCTTAGTGTGGAACTAGATGGCGCTGTGTGTATGTGCAAAGATATTTATTTATATTTATTATTTATGCAATAATAGGTAACACTTAGAAATTGCTTGTGTAAAATGGTGCAATGTTTCTTTATTTTTATTGCACAAGAATAGCTGCCCGCGACCCTCAGGCGAGGTTATAGCCACCATAACGCACTTATATCATAATGTACTATATTATACACCACGCACGCCGCTTTACACTTGTACCACTGAATATTTTACCGGCCTCCACTACATGAGGCCGGTAATTGATTGCCTATAAAACGAAATAAAACCTAATACCGATCGATACAATTTGCAGTTGGATTAAGTTTCTACAACGGCGAGAGATTTGTGATACGTAATGCTATGGGGTGGAGAACAGCTGTATCAGCAAATTGAATGGAAATTCGTTATTAAAACCTCCTTAACATATTGGGTTATATGTAGGTAGGTAGGCAGAGGATTTAATTCATATAGCATCCCACGCAATTTATTTGAACTTACGAGATGAAAATTGCGAACAAATTGACTTTACAATTACCTACATACCTACAAAACTTACATAGGTACATTATGCGTTCCCACGTCCTCCCTACTGCCGAAGAAGGTCGCCGCAGGGTTTTAGTGGTTATCCCTCCCGATAGGGAGGGGAATCCCACACAACCGTCTCGCCGTCCCCCAGGCGAGCGGTACGCTTAATGCGTTTGCCCGCGAAAAAATAAAAAAAAAGGTACATTACCTACTTTGTGTAGCTTAAAGGAAATATCTTAATTTCCTTGATCTCCATGTCCTTAGGTACCTACCGACAGGCTACATTGATAATAAAAAAGATCATCTATCTTTTAAATAAATCATATCCCATAATAGACTGGCATATGGCTGAACAGGTTTTGATGAAATTTGGTACACAGATGGACCATTTCCTGAATTAACGCACTGGGTATTTTTATCTTGAAAACCAAATAAATGGCCACAACTGAATCCAATCCAAATTAACTAAAATATATAATTGTTATATAAGGGTTATATAATCTAATATCAAGTTATATTATATGCTATACATCCGCTAATAATTTGTGGATTGTTAGTGCTTGGTTTTATTGACATAATACAGTCAGTCTTAACCGCCTCAGATAAAATAGCCAAACCCCCAGGGGTGGGGGGGTTTCGGGGTACGCTTCCACCTTCAGCTTCATCTTCACTTAACATCAGGTGTGATTGAGGTCAAGTACCAATCCGTTATGCATAAAAAAAAAGAAAGATTATCACAACAGACTTGCTTTAGCTAATAATAATAAAAAAACAAATATCAGATAACCGCGACAGTTATCTAGTTCCACAGACAACAAGATACGCTGCCAACCAACTCAATAGCTTTGCAGGTTTCCACTGTTCAAAGTAAGCTCTACGTCAAAGTAAGATATAGTATGTCAAAGATCGACGTGAACTTACGATTGATACTTGAGATAATCTTGCGTATTTAAACTGTAAAAAAATATATATTTAAAGTGAATCCCGATCTTAAGATTGCTTTGTTGATACAACCCAATTTGGGGAGTGGTTGGTAAAAGGTGCGTAATTATATCATAAGTCATAACATATATAATTAAGTCTGAAAAAATTAAGTATACCTAATATATTCGTAGACACAAAAAAAAACACTTCAGTATGTATTGGGTTCGTTGCACAAATAATATGAACGCAGGTGATTAAAATCGCAAAAGTACCATTTATTTTTAACAGAAACTCACAAAGGTTTTTAACATACAAAATACCAATGATCTTAGATTAATGATTGGTCTCCGCGCCGCTACGACTAGATACCGCACTATGAAGAAAAAACAGGTTCCTGAATGCGGCAACTCAATATTGTAGTGTGTAGATTTATACAGTACTTACTGATGGTATGTGATGCCAGTATCTTTCTTGTTTTTTGTAGTATTGTTATTACATAGTTTGACTACGCAAACCGGCATTTTGCTTCAGTCTTAAACCAAAATTTGAAATTTGAACTTGTGGCGTGACTGGCGCGGGTACGCCGAATACGGCGTAGTATTTGTTGCCGCATTTTTCGAGTACGCCGACGGTATCTAGTCGTAGCGGCGCGGAGACCAATCATTAATCTAAGACCAATGATATTATATGTTACAAAATACACACAAAAACGACCGGCGGCCATGTCAGTGTATCAACGAGAGAGCGAGACGCCAGGTGTCGCTTCGGCCTACGACGTGCCTGTTTTCGCACATAATATTTTATTACCAAAATGAGACCTGTAGCGACATCTAGTCCTTCTACTTTGTCACATTATTGATAACGTGCGGGAACTCGACAGTTACGTTTAGGACGTCATAGATGGGGCGTTATTCTGACTATTATTAGACTGTACCCTGTGTACCTACAAAATAAAGCATTTTTTGATTTTGATTTTGGTTAAAACACGATTATTAAAAAAAAACAAAGAAAATCAAACTGACATAAAACATTATTTAGTATAACGTCCAATAAATAAACAGCCCAAGGCAACCTTCTATTCGTGGATAGGACAGTATATTTGTAAAGTAAAAATAGATTTTCATCCATGTTATAATATATTGTATTTATTTTGGTAAACAAACAACGACACAATACGATGAAGTACCTACTCAAAAATTACCACAATTCATACTAATCGTGCCACCAATACCGTTCACTACAACTAACTATATTTACTAGTATCTTGTAAAATGTTGAGTGCGGTCTACCTACAACGAACGTGAAGTCCTTTTGACACCAAATAAACAAACAATTCAATAATTTTTAATTTAACTGCTATACGTGGAAGGCTACGTCAGGTATCAAGGTTTATTACTTCTAATGTTTGTTCTTTAGATTAGTTGATCGTCAAAATATCGCAGTGGAATGATAACTGTCGAAGTGGACTGAATATAGAAACATTATTTAATCCACCATGTTTTTTAAAGGCACTCCCAACATGTTCCCTGGCATTCTTCAAATCTACTATCCCAAAAACCTCCGTAAAGCAATTGTGGAGTCATACAAAAGTCGTCATTTTTTTTTCTGGCCTTAAACGTCAATTATTCAGTCTGTTTACCCAAAAAAATATATCATCATCAGCGACCGATTACCGACGGATTTATAATTTTGACGGCCGTATGAGTATTATAATCCGTGGTTAGCTACAAGAAGTGAACCTGGTGCCGCTGGTATTACCGGAAATGGCGGGGATAGGTTAATAGAATTATTGTTAACCAACCGTCAAAGTAAACGGGACCACAACTCAGCACATCAAGAAGCGTGAGTGATTTTGATTACCTATTTTCACCGACGTTCGGAAGGATTCGGTGAGTGGGTGTTGATCATGGAATTTGAGCAGGAGTGGATTGTAGACTAGTCTTTTTTTTTATCTTTATTTAAAGAGCTTGGTCACTCTAGTGACTATGTCGCTCTATACGTACCCTTGCCTACCTTAAGGTAGACTAGTCTTCATGAAACTCACTGATAGGATGCGAGAGCAATTGTTGTGAGGGGCATGCTTTAAATTTACCCTTCATTGGGTAGCATCTCAGATTCCGTGGTCACTGATAATGACACTATGTTATTATCTGAGTAGCAACATACGACATACCGCTAGCAACGACCACGTCATCCCGACAAATATTTGATAGCAAAATGTCTTAAGTCATGTCTTGCCGTTGAACCTTTTATATCTCGGATCTGATCTAGCTACGGACCCGCGCACAATGTTTTTCAAGCTTGGCTGGGATGGCGACTAAACGTAGATTTATTCCCGGCCTCGCCTAGATCACTCCGGCGAACACCATCTATTATGTGAATTAGATAATCCATTTTCATCCTCAATCGACTATACGTGACCTCAATCTCACTACACTTGCCTGATCTTTCGGAAGCAAAACAGTGACAGATTCAGAAATGCTTGAAGGATTAATTTTGGGGTATCACATTTAATTGTCGCTTCGTTAATGAAGCCACACAGACACAGAAGAGCCACAAGATGTTCACTGCTCAACATAGGCCTTCCCCATTTATTACCAGGATCTACAGGAAGGTTACGTGTTCGTACCGGTTGGGGTCGAGACGATGGGACCCTGGGGCCCTCAGACAAAACGCCTGGTCCAAGACCTGTCGGCGCGTCTCATCGAGGCTTCTGGTGACCGCAGAGCGGGCGGCTTCCTAGCTCAGAGAATAAGTCTCACTATTCAGCGCGGGAACGCTATGCCGCCTCGAGGAGATGCGCTAGACGCAATTTTTTACCTGTAGATGTTTGTGTTTATAAATGTTTGTCAAAATTAATTATTTAAATAAAATATCCTATTACACTTATGATTTCAAAGAAATGTATGTAACTCTATATTAAAATGGAAATATTAATCTTGTTGTTTTTGGCAAGGAAACCTGGATTTAAAGATTCCAGGTTTGTATAATTACGAATCATGCGTCTTTATTAGACTCATCCTCATTTATATTAACTTAAAGTTCACTTCACTTGAGATCATTTTATTACACAAGCCTTAGAGACTTTGAAACGATTTTGATTTTGAACGAGACAAGATTTGAAACAGTACCTACAACAGAACTTTAAAATTTCAAAAACTTTAAACGCGAGCTATTTTGCCTAATAATGAGATATTTTATAATAGATTTTCTAATGGAATAATTGAACGATAACATATCCTATTCAAGAAACGAGTTATTTCGGACCTTCAACCTTATTCACTTCAATATTATACCACATTCCTTCAAATCATTGCAAAGTATGTCAGTTCAACGTGCAACAGTTTTAACTGTTTCGACCTTAATTGACGGAGCAGCTACAACGATAAGTCCCTCGCACTGTGCCCTCCAGTCCTCGCACTCATCATGAATCCCTCTCCCCTCCGAGGACGGATGCGGCGTAAATATTTGCTCGTGAATCATTCTCCGCCGGACGTTGGTTAAGAAGTAACTCGCCGGCCAGACTTACAACAGAGCGTAGAACGAGTCCACAAATGGAGTGTTTTCATTATAGTGGATTTGTTTTACCTATTATATGCCTATCCTTGTATTAAATTAATTCGATCACATAAAAAAGTTTAATTAATTCATTATTGTCTTTCATCAGATATAGAATTTACGTTTTTCATACTTTAGGACTGTACTCAACAATTAGGCATTTACTTGTACTAACCCACTTAATGACTCCTATTGAATTCCGTATCGAATTGTATCATTGACTGATACAAGTAGTAGATTGATGCTCACCATCAAGTTTTTTTTTTAATCTTTGCACATACACACAGTGCCATCTAGTTCCACACTAAGCAACTAGGCTTGTATTATAGATACCAGATGGTTGATAAACTATACAAATACATTTTTTTTGTAATTACATATATGAATACATATTATAATAATAAATACATATATGAATGAAAAACATCCATAACTCGGGAACACATGTCTCTATTCATCATACAAACATATGCCCCTAGCGGGATTCGAACCCGCGACCTTTTGGTATAGCAGCAGTGTTTCTAACCACTACACCAAACAGGTCGTTTAAGTAAGTATACCTACCTCAAAGATTATTAATGTCTTAGCTTATGTAAACCTGTGGTACTAGCTCTGAATCTTCGTCTAGGAAGAGGAGGTGGACAGATTACTATTATGGAAAATTGAATATAAAAAGAACCATGTGAATCAATCGCCAAATCTCGGAGATATCGGTGTACATACATAAAAAAAAAAAAAAAAAATACGCCCCGAATACAGAACCTCCTCCTTTTTTGAAGTCGTTTAAAAACACTATAACATGACAACGCCTTTCCCTGTGTACTGGTTTATAGTGCTTGTGAAGTTTAGAAAGACAATTGCATCAAAATCTAACTGCACTTTCACACTATTATCAATATCACTAAACTTGTAAAGGCCACACTCCCTATATAGGATGGTAGTGATAGACTGACTCGAAAAATAATGAATAATTTGACAAGCGACCGAATGACGGTTCTAGAATTATTTGAACTATGAAAGACAGACAAGGAGATCTCTGAAAATGAGATCTCGTTACAAACGTTTTCCAAAGGGACGTATGATCACTTTAATTAAATATATTCGTATAAAAGTATATAAGTACAGACAGGTAAAGCAACATTCTATTCTTATTCTGAATGAATATAGAATATTGTTTTTATTTGTAAACGAATGTTGCAATTATCGACATCTGTTAAATATTGACGATTGACGAAGTGTACACTTCGCTTCTCTATAATGGTTCATTCCTTTGTAATAATTAACTATCTAATAACCAATTTAAATTCGTCGAACTATTGTTATCAATTATCACCAAGAATTTACTTTGTAGTTCCTAATATAAAACAGCTTCAATCTTTTGCTCTGGCCTACATGGCATCACCGTTTCCCCTGCCGTCACCGTGTCGATGCAATCGTCTCATCAGTTTCCAACACTTATCACATCATGCAGTCATCCACTAAACGCATCTCCTCTATTAACAATTAGCATCATGTCTGTAACTCCTGTTTACATATTCAGTATTTGCATTTAATTTGCAATGTGAGCTGAATACTGTACATTATATGTATTCACTAAAATTATGCTCCGCGTTCTGATGAGCGAGTCACAATTGTTGTGTAATGTGTAACCAACGCACAGCCAGACAGACAACCATTGTAACATGCTGTCATGCATTAGCTGATGGCATGAGTCACGATTTATCTTCCACATGGAAGATTTTGCATTCGTCCCAGATATTTGGTTTATCATATGTTTATACAGCGTTTTGAACGAATAAATTGTTTTAAAGTATACTAAATAGAAGAAGTTTGCCTGATTCAAATTTATTGAATATATTTATAATCTGTTGCTGATGATGAGGACGAATAGTTTCAGTAGAAACGCAATTGCAATAATGCTTGTGATTAAAGGCATAACAGAAGGGCGCTCCCAAAGCAGGCTCGTGAGAATGTCCACCAGGCGTGACTGCTTTGTGACTTAACGAGCGGTGATTGAGGGTCATGCGCATAATTGAGGGCTTGTTATGAACTGTGTGGTAGACCCGTTTCAGGAGTTGGTTCGGCGAGACCCTAATCAAAATTGGATACAATAATTTCATGTAAGGAATTTTCGTTGGCGCTTCATCGGAAATCATCTGCGACGATGCGAGGGACAAGTGTGAGTGTCCGCACAACTGGGTCTAATGGTTGTTCAAAGTAAGTACGGAAACCGATTATAGAAGAACAGACTTTCTTTCTTGTTCCTTCTACTGACATTTGAAATTACATCTCTCCAAAAGATCGAGTTAGTTTTTTTTTTTCAATTTTCATACTGTTATTTCTTCTTAGCCATTCTTTATAGTTTTATAAAAATATGTTCATAAATTGAAGAATAGACGCTTCAGCAATTGGAGTAACATCGCATCCGTACTCGAAAACAGGTGTACTCTTTATGGAATTTGTATATACATATACAATTATTTCTTTTTACCTGCCTACTGTATGCAGCTACGTTTGAACGCCCAATCTACTGTTCCTTAACGACGGTCATGGTTGACTGGAAGAAATCCCGCTGTGGGGTAAGGCCACCTTTGTGTATAGTTATAAGAAATTTGTTCGGTATTTTTTTTGCACAATAAAGCGTTTAGAAACAAACTGTTCATCAGTTAAGTTAAAGCTAGGGTTTTTGGATGGGGTTAGAAACCCGCAAATAAGCAGATAAATCTTTTATAAATTTGCAAATCCACATAATTAGTGCTACCGAAAATGAACAAAAACAGTTTACAAAGTATTACCTGGACATACAACGCCATTAAACACATCAGCCGTAGTTTGGGGGGTTAAAAATACATTTGAGATAATATATTCTTTCCTAATTTTGAGAACGATTAGAAATATTTTTTTTTTTGAGTTGCCAGTGTAGACATTCAAAAGTCGATCTTTCTTTAGACCACATATATTAGGTCCTTACCTATGAAATTGGCGTTTTGTATGAAGAATTTCATTAAGACCATGAAGTTTTCTCCATACAAACATTTTTGACTTTTTTTGGGGAACGGCAAATCCAAATTTAGCTAAACTTTGTGTGTATTATCGGATAACATTAAGTTAAGTATAGGCCGCGTTAATTTTTAAAAGTAACCGCTTTATAAAAGTGTCAGCGAATCTAAGAAATGATTATGGGAAGCACATGAAAAGAGCTCTGTTAAAATTTTTTGTATTATGTGATTTAGCCCAGAAATTAAAAAATATTTCATGTGAAACCTTGAAATAATATTCCATTTTCCAAATAAAAAACAAATTTGGATATAGCTTAGAAAATCGCAGGAATTGGTACATATATGATTAACGAAGAAAAAAAACTCCAATTTCATAGGTAAAGACCCAATACTTTATTAAATTTATTATTAAAATTACTGCTTGTTCACAAAGTTCACCCAATATTTATTGTATTATCAGAATTTTTCGAGTAAAATTGTCAGTAGTTGTATGAAACGAAGACCCATAAATGCTCTACATTGCGCAATCGAGCTGTGGCCTTGTCAATAATAAAGCTTTCCTTGGCGTCACACAATAGTTACAGCTATTTTTATAATGTCCGTCCGCCACACATGCTCGATTCCATGGGAACCGATACAAGTGGTGTTCGCATTGTTAGAATTTCAATTTGCTTTCTATTTTCATTTTTGCTTGAATATCAAACGTCATGGATGTTATAACTGTCTATTCCTTAGCTTTGATCAATGCGAAACCTATACCTACTAACTAATTGAAGGAAATCAATAGCTACAAAGGGCTGGGAACTAATTCCAATTGGACAACCAGGAGTCATTTAATTTTGTGAGACTATCTTTGAACATCAGCAACATCTTTACCCATTTTTAAAACTCGACTAAAGGAACGCTATCTCAAGTTGTCTCAGTAACTCAGTCAGCCTATTTATAGATATCTATATAAGTATTTAATATATATATTATACTAATATGATTCGTAGGTCACGGGTTCGATCCCCAGCGGGGTACATGTTTCAAGTACTCGGTTTGGTTGGTGGTAGGTAGGGCATTTTAAATGTTCGCCTGGCTAGCTACCACCATCGTATCTAAATCTGCCGCCGGGCGGCAATGTTAATAGCATTGTTGTGTTCCAGTTGTCAGAGGTAAGATAGCCAGTCCCCCAAATGTGTTGGGGTTTCCGGGTCAGTACGCTTCCACCTTCGACCTCATCTTCACTTAACATCAGGTGTGATTGAGGTCAAGTACCAACCCGTTATGCATACAAAAAAATACTAACAAAAATGGATTATAATCCGAAATGAAATGATTCATTATTATTAGATATTATGATAGACCTAGCGCGCTAAGAAAAATGAGTGTATACTTTTAGCTGAAAGTGACTGTATATGCGTAGCAATAACATCTGTAACTTCGTTATTCGACTTCATTTACAGAGGTTACATATGTGTTATCTAACACCCTTAGCACTAAGTTCATCAGCTCTCTTAATCATGACAATGGAAGTAGGTAGGTACCTGATACATCAATGCGGGCATTGATGATAGGCGACAGATGTAGTTTTTTTTTTTGGTTTATTTATCCATAGAACATTATTTCAACAATCTTCACTATAAGACGCCTACGAAAACCTGTAAAGGTTTGTGTGTAGTGCGAATGAGGTCACTGACCCGCCGCGTTATTAATTATTACAAAAGGTATGTAATATCTAGATATATAAGATAATGTGCAAAAGCAAGTAGACATGGGTCTCTGTATTGAAATAAAATTTGTTGGAAAGTCACATCCTACATAGTCCCATCTATGAAGTACCTATTTGTTCAACGCATTTTTACATTGTTTTATGTTACGTGAATATAGTTCACCAGGAAATGGTGGTATATGGTATATCACCAGAATAAGATGATAGTAGTTATCCCCCAGCCCACCTCCTGCCACTCGAGTATTTATTTTATTTATTTATTTTATTTTATTTAACAATTTATTGCATATAAGTATACAAACATAAATTGAACAAACATAGGACAGAAATTACAATACACAAAAGGCGAGCTTATCTCTGTAAGAGATTTCTTCCAGCAAACCCTCGGAAGGAGAAACCAATTTAAAGTTTTTTTATTGCAGACAAAGAGCGATACTTACAAATATAGAACAATACTGTTATAGGAACAGAATTGACAAAAGACAAAACATTAAGATTTATAGCAATAATGGTTTGATTGATTTATTTGGTTAATGTCAATTTAAATCTACTGGAATTGATGATAAGGCTTACTTACAGTAGACTTACACTACGTCAAATCTACTACCGCTCCAGACAGCGATCTAATCTGTGTCAAAAAAGCATGAAAGCAAGAAACAAAGTGAAAAAAATTAAAGGTGTTTCTTTTTACCTGAAATGACTTTCCTTGAAGATACTACATAACCTACTATTATTAAGATAAGTATGTACATACATAATGTAGAAAGTATGGATAACTTCAATAACATCGATCGCAAACACAGCAAAATAAAAACAAATAAGCAGTCGAGTTGACAAGAGCGCCGCATAGCAACAGCACCGAGCGCATTGCACACGTTTCGGAGATAATTTTACAGCGGGGCGCAGACGTTCTAAATGCAGCAACGAGAAGTCATTAGCTGCGCTTGCGCAGGGTTGCCGCACGGAGAAAGTAGTAAGATTATTATGAGTGACAAACCAGTAGGCGGCTCACCAGGTGAGGATCTACCACGGAGAGTTTTTCGACATTTTGGATTTCGTAATACATACACAGATAGACTACTAAAATCATAACTCTTCCTTTTCGCCTTTCTGTAGTCGGGTAAAAAGATATGGCGTTACAAAGCATATTCCCATACTATTGTCACAGTGTCTGTCATGAAAAGCTGTAGGGTAAGTACTTCACCCAGTTACTACTAATTCGGCATAAACGAAGGTTCAACGAAAGGCAAAGATCCGAAAATCAATCATTAATATTCTGGAATTATCACTTTATCAATCATGATGTTATGAAACATCCCATGGCACAAATGCGCGGTTGACCGTACAACTCTGCGCTTGACTTCAATTACACCTGATGCCGAAGCGCACTCACCAGAATATCAGACATGCCAGCAAGTGCAGAATTGGCAGCAGACATACCCCTACCTAGAAAAGATAACCAGCAAGATTAACATAATTTTAAAATGCCCAACCATCAACCAAGCAGAGTACTAATCATGAACCCTCACTTCCTTTTTGTACACAGTTTAACCGCCTCCGTGGTTCAATGTAAACAACACTGGGTTTACGATTCGGAGGTCGCGGGTTCGATCCCAGCGGGGTAAATATTTAAATACTCGGTTTGGTTGGTGGTAGGGCATTTTAATTATCCGCCTGGCTAGCTACCACCATCTTATCTAAATCTGCCGCCAACAGTAATGTTAATAGCATTGTTGTGTTCCGGTTGTCAGAGATAAGATAGCCAGTCCCCCAAGTGTATTGGGTTTCCGGGTCAGTAAGTTCGCACCTTCGGCCTCATGTTCACTTAACATCTGCGTGTGTGATTGAGGTCAAGTACCAACCCGTTATGCATAAAAAAAACACAGTATGTTTATTTATTTATTCATTAGAAGTTTATTGCATATTACTATACACATTAAAGAAACAGGAAGGAAACAAGAAAAAGAAAAGGAACAGGTGATTGAGGTCAAGTACGAACCCGACGTGCATAAAAAAAAAAAAAACAGCACAGACATGTAATGCACAAAAGGCGAGCTCATAACCGATTTTGACAAGTCTTTCTTACACTAGACCTCGGATCTAAAACTTTGATTACTACTTAAACATTGATACGTTATTATTTCGTTTTCAAAAACTATACAAAAGCAACGTTGTATAATTTTCGTGGCCCTTAATTTCATATGTCAACCCTGAGGGGAAGTTAGTCTGCCTATTCCAAGACACCGTGTACTCACCCGACCATAAATGGTAACATCGGTTAGACTATCTTTGTATTCAAAGCCACTTTGTTGCTAAGGTTATATGCAGCGTATTCTAAATTGGTAAAGTCTTGCTATTCATCTTCCTTTTTACCTAATCACCGAGAAAGGAAGGTAATGGTCTTCGAGTATTCACGCGTTCCTGAAATAATTGTAACACCAAAATTAGCAAAACAACGGACTTCGATAAGTTTTCATCTCTATCACCCTAGCGCATCATCAGATCTTAAGCAAATTTTTATGAAACCACTCTGAAAGTAAACCCTATATGAAACAGAAAAATCATCTTCAAAATCTGTTAACAATTAACGAAGGTATCGCGTAACAATCATGCAATAGACCAGTGAGGATACGCTTTTAACTTCTTATAATGTTATAGGCCGTGATCTTTTGCACATGGAAGTACCTGTTAGTGATAGAATAAAAATGTTTTCATTCCATCTATTCGAAAAGGACGACTTGGTTCGCCTTTAAGGGCACCCAAAGGTTGTGTTTTCTAAAAGAAACTAGCGGGCAGTAATGAGTTTTTAATCCTCTTTATAAGTGCGCCGCAATTATCTTTGCCGCGCACTTTTTGAATTTGGAATATCTTAGTGTCCAGCGCCAAAGAAATCGAACGCAAATATTGTTTGAATAAGGACTGGCTACGACGGCCCATAGTCGCGCCGCCGGCTGAATAAAAAAAGAAAGAAAAATTAAAAACGCGCGAACGTTTTCGTCAATTTTAACGGATTGTTAGAAATGTATGGTTTCGTTTTGAAAAATGAGTTCTTCAAGTGACAGTGAAAGTATAGAATTGACTCCTGAAAGTATTAGAACTTAACAACACGGTAGCTTGCTTTAGATATAATATAAGTATTTAGTAATAAAACATGGATTATAATATAATTAAAATTACAACTGTGAATTTCATTGCGTCGGACAATATACTTAGAACTCCTGTAACTATAAAAAAAATCGATCAATAAATTCTTTATTTATGGAAAATTTCACCGCCGGCAAATATCACGACTCAATAAACTATGTTTAGAAAATATAAAGTGCGATTTATAATTTTTTTAGAATTTTCAAATTCAAATTCAAATTATTTATTTTGCCAGAATATAGGTAGGTACACAATGGTGTTTTCGTGTTAAAAATAAGGCCCATTACATTCTGCCTTTTGAGCATGCAAAATTTAACGAATTATATCTAATTATAACTACCTATTATTAACTTTAAATAACCCAACCTGCAAGGAATGTTTAATAAATTGTCAACATTACAAAATTAATGTCAAATCTTCAAATGAATTATAGAGAATTAGAAAGAATGAAAATTGTTAGAAGCTCTTAGCATGTTCTATACGCAATGAAGTTCACAGTGGTAACTAATTATTATAATAATAATTAATATTGTAGGTAGGTAAACCAAATACCTATGCTATACCTAACGCAAGCTACAGAATTCTTAGATAACAGTCTTATTCTATTACTGATGGATACTCTATCCTTCTACAAAAAATCAGGAACTTTAAGATTACGGGCGGAATACGAAGGGATCCTAAAAGGGTTTGTTTCTGTTAAAAGTGTAAGCCTTATAAACCATAGACATAAGATGTTTTTTTTTTCTACACATTTAACAAAAATAACGCATACGGTAAATTTACGTTTATACAGCGGAGCGGAGAAGATTCAAACATGGTGGATGAACGGAATCAGAGAGAAAAAAAATCATTTTATGTCTATGGTTTACAAGGCTTACACTTTTAACAGAAACAAACCCTTTTAGAATCCCTTCGTATTCCACTATTTCCATCTCTATTTAATTAGTGATGAATATTATTCTGTTGAATAAATCATTCGGCATTATTGATGAGAAATTGTTTCAATTCGATATCACGAAGACTGGAAGACCTGCCTGTGCTCTTGTTAGTTCGCTTGCTTCGATCCACACCAGCCTCTCAACAGTTTCGCCCTTCCCGAGTCTATAGTACGTCGTGCACAATCATCATTTACTTTTAGAGCACAACTCAAGGCACATTTTCTAGCGTCTTGACTGTTGCCATATTCGTGGTTCTGAGATGTGATAATTATAATATCCATTATTATCTTTGTTTGGTGTCACATAATACTGTATATGTATTATAATTATTTATCACTATATATGTAGGTATATTTTACACTATCATTGCATGTAAGTTGATGTTCATATCTAACGTATATGTATATGTTTAAATCTATTATTTAGTATCTATTATTTTACATATTTTTTTTTAAACCTACTTGCTTTTATCCCGTTCTAATTTTTTCTCTACCCAAAGGTTGTCTGGTAGAAATCGCTTAATATAAAACCGCCTGGTTGTACAATTATATTTTTTTTTGAAGCTATATTTATGAAGTGTATTGGAGAATTTTTGTGCAATAAAGTGTACTAGATTGATTGATTGATTTGTTTTCCTTTTCATGCACGGCACCCTAAAAATTCACTTGATAACCACATTTTTCAATGTTGGTAAACATCGATATTAGGTACATCGATGAAACTACTACAAGCTATGAAGTTATAAACTGGTAACAATAGGTAACTAAGATTATACGGTAGAGCGAGTTTATGAATTGCCCCAGCACGGAGGTAGGAGCGGTCGTTCTCGCCGTAATAAACGGGGAACTATAAAAATTTACATCAATGAGAATGAGTGAAATTATTGCATGAGAAAAGAAAGCCAGTAATAAAGAGTTCACTTTCTGTTAAAATTACTAAATTAGATAGATAAAGCATTTATTTACGTCACTGCGTTCACACACACACACACATATAAGTACACAGAAAAAAAAAAGCACCTATGCCCATACCTTCTATTTGATTTGTCTAATATATGCCCTATTTTTTTGTTTACGGTAAAAAAACTCATCCGGTATACATACACAAAAAAATTAAATATGCACACAAATAAAAATTAATAATGTACAGAGTCAGACTAAGGCATATTTCGGTTAGAATTATTATGCGTCGTGCACAATCATCATTTACTTTTAGAGCACAAGTCAAGGCACTAAGACAAGGCAGTCTAGCGTCTTGACTGTTGCCATATATTCGAGGTTGAGATTTAATAATTATTGCAATAATAGTATTCTAGTAGTGTATGTATGTAAATAACATATTATATTATATACCTATATGTATAGTATATTTGTCCTTCCATAACTGCACTTTTTCTTCACCGTCCCGCACAATGCTCTAACCACCACTGAGGTTGGCTGGAAGAGATCTCTATTAGAGATAAGCTCACCTTTGTACAATATTTCAGACTGATTGTCAACATGTTTTTTTATGTGCAATAAAGAATATATAATAATATAAATAAAAATAAAGAAACAGAAAATATAAAGAGATAGTGTATGCCGCAGAAGCACAAATGGGTCATACATAACTCAGTGTCTATATCACTCAAAGAGCGAAACACTGGATTTCACTTACAACCCCTACAAGGACGAGTGAAAGCAGGCGCATATTAGTGTTCCCGTCTGCGTGTACAATTTTATTATTCGTAGATAGGTCTAGATATTATTCAGATATAGACCAACTGCTTTAGTGTGCCCGCCGACGACCGACTTTTTGTAGGACCGATAATCGGGCCGATTTTTTCTTTAATACTTTTATCACCGATATTGTGACCGATTTTTTGTAGGACGTATACGTTCCATTTTTCTCCTACAAAAATCGGTCACAGCCTTAAACGCTAAATATCTTCGGAACAGCTAAACCGATTTTCGTCAAACAAGACTATAGACCATCTGGCAAATACTAGTTTTCCAAAATTCAAAACTGTATTTAAATCGGTTCAGCCGTATTGGCGTTACTAAGCCACAAAAAGATACACAGACAGACATAGGTTTCTTTTTGCGTCGGAAATTGTCCTACAGTAATGGAGTCATATAATAAGGTGAGTCAACCAAATTATTGATTTACTCGAGCAGAAAAAATTATCACACCAAATAATTTTAAAATTTACATAACATTGGCTGAAAGCTGAAGAAATTGTTGTTAATCTACACGTAGCGACGTCAAGCATTCGTCAAGCTGTCTGTCTGTACGCGGCGGTGACTCAAGGTAAGGTAAAATTAGTGTGACACCTATGAACAAGAGAATTTGGGAAACGGTTTTCGAAATTCTATACTTTTAAGTATTTTTAGCGAGTACTTATCAATAACTTCTTTAAAAGATGTAAATGAAAATGTAATTTTTGTACTAACCACATCCACACTGATATATAAATACGAAAGTACCTAACTGTATGTCTGACTGTTTGTTGCATTTTCACGACTAAATCTCGGAACCAATCTGTACCCTCTGTAGTAAGTAGGTACACGGTGAAAGACTTTAGCTACTTTCATCCTAAAAAAATCATTATCATTAAGAGGCTTACTTTAGATTAACAGGATTCTATACGATTTTTGAAACTATTAACTTAGTATGTTATTTTAGTTTCAGCGAAATAACAAAATTTAAAAAAGGGGAGAAATAGAATGATTTTTTATTTTATATTATTATACTGTGGTTCTTGATGCCGCGAGGAATATCTAAGGCCAAGAAGTCAGGTTTCAACGTTTAATTCAGCACTGTTACAAGAGGCGGTCTCTATAGTTTCAAATATGTTGCCCAACCTTGAGGAGTCCAATACAGAACACGTGGAAGAACAAGAAACAAATAATTTACATGCTTCAATTTCTTATGAGTGTATAAATAAAACAGTGGTATCTACTCCCATCAATAGCCTTACACGTCCCCACTGTTGGGGCACTACGTCCTCCCACTAACATGGAATAACTGCATGGAATAAATACAGTTAGGTACTCCATGCAGGCGAATCCGCGGGCAGAAAGCTAGTACATAATACAAATCGTTGAGTCTCCGATCCACATGAATTTGGTAAATTGACGTGACACTGGCAGTAATGTCCAAATAGGACGGATGCCATTTTTTTAAAAAGGAAACGAATAGCGAACCCGAGTGCGCCAGGAAGAAATGAAGTGGGTTCGCTTGTGTGGAAGTAGTAGGTATCTACTTTATTCACGATGAAGATTTTTTTAACCGCCTCCGGGGCTCAATGTAAACAATATTGGGTTTACGATTCGGAGGTCGCGGGTTCGATCCCCAGCGGGGTACATGTTTAAGTACTCGGTTTGGTTGGTGGTAGGGCATTTTAAATGTCCGCCTGGCTAGCTACCACCATCTTATCTAAATGTTAATAGCATTGTTGTGTTCCGGTTGTCAGAGATAAGATAGCCAGTCCCTCAAAGGTGTTGGGGTTTCCGGGTCAGTAGGCTTCCACTTTCGACCTCATCTTCACTTAACATCAGGTGTGATTGAGGTCAAGTACGAACGCGGATCAGTGCGGATTGGTGTTTGTGTCAGACTCGTCGTCACCTGGCAGTCAATGTTTTTAGGCCGACCCTGTAGAGTGGACCAACAAGGGCGACGGACTATGTAACGTGCCCTCCGAAGCACGGTAATACTCATATTAAAATGCCACTAATGGTCACCCATCCAAGAACTGACCGCGTCAGACACGGCTCAACTTTGCTAATCGAAAACGGAAAAAAATACGCGATAAAGATTGCCATTCGGGTGAAACCTTATCAAAATCAAAAAAAAAATCAAAAATATTTTATTCAATGTAGGATACAAAAATATCACTTATTGAAAGTCAACATGTTATTATTTTTTTTTAAACTACATTATAAAATCAGAATAGGTCTGTACATACATTGGACCTGTCGGATGACTGCTATGAACGGATGTCGTTGCAAGCAAAATGCACAACTATTCATTGGAGCTACCACTGTGGGCATTGCCGTGGGCCTCCGTCCGGTACTGGCACACTGATTTACGTCCAAATACGGGAAGTTGTCTAATCGGAGCGTTGGCGAAATTGCGCTTCAAAACCAGAAATGTTATCTATAGGCCCTATAGCAAATGTAAAGTTGAGATGATGCACAATTCAGACCATAGCATCTACGGGAGAAAATGCTTGGGACTTACCCTAAATATCGAGCTAAAGTTTGAAAGATAATCACCAAAATCAAAAACGTTGCACCTTTCGTATCGCGATAATCATTTGAACGGAAATTAGCCTAATATTTTTTAATTCTCGTGGTAAGCTCGAAACGTTTTGCAATTGGTTTTTCTTTGGTAACATCAACGATATAATCGTTGAGCACAAATAGCGCGAAATTGCAGAAATCTAACCCACGAAAACGAAGAATTTATAAAATCTTAACTAGTTTTGTATTGCTTACAATATATGCTCGCGGAGCCCCTTGAGCCTTCAGTTCCGCTTCCGCTGAACCTGGTACCAGCTCTAGTTTTGAGCTAAGGAACCGATCGAATTTATATATCTCTATAAGTTTACAATTTGCGATTTTTAAGACTTCTAGTTCTCTGACCTCAGCCGACTGCTTAGATTTATGTTCCTTATCGATAAAGGGAACAAAAGCAACAAATAAAATTGTGAATATTGTCATTTTCCTAGACGGCAGCAACTACTATATTGCTTCAAAAGTTAAGGTCAGTCCGTAACACAGACCAACCACTTGGTCTGTAGTCTGTAAGTACATTTTCCTACAGATACAATGGTTTTAGTAGCTCTTCATAACACTATGCATCAAATAGGAGAACTTTCATCTGTTCTTTTAGCTACAAGCAGTTTATGTGATCGTTATCGTATTGTTTTCAGTCTCCCTTTATTTCACTACTGAACATAGATCTCCCTCATCTTTATTTGGAACGGTAGCGTCACAAGCCGCGTGAATCGAACGGCGACAAGTCGGAGACCGTTCAATGCTGCCACCACCGTTTTGTAGTAGACCATCGATTTGACAAGCGATATGATCCGCTGACAGCCATTTTAGTCCACAAATTTCCAACACGTCATATCAGCCATCCGTCACTGGCAATATAAATTTGATAAAGAAATTTGTCTTAAAAGTATTGCGTATATCGGACGAGAATACGTTCACATATTCGAATTCGTCACTGATCACCCCTTTCTGGAAGTTGAAGCCACTTAGATGGTAGACGCACAATTTCAATTGTGGTAGCGATGACACGTGATCATTGCACAAGAGTTTTGCCTTGTCGATATGCATCTTCAGACGTAAATTGTCAAAAGACTCTTTTGAGATCGTAAGCATTGCACCAAACTCCTCCCTTCGATGATGTATAGAGCACAAAACCTGTGATATTTGAATGACCTTATTTGTTGAAGTCGAACGATTCGGGTCAACTTTTACAAAGCTTCTATTTCCCTACTCTTCCTGTAGTTGGGCTATATTTAAATAGCTTCAATAAGTACTATTAAAATCGAAATTCTCTCTTCCTTTTTGTCATCAATATCAAAAGTCATTATGCCTATCACCTACATAATATTTATTTGCCAGGATATACAATGACCTCTTCGGAATACTACTGAAAATATCATTCATCTCCTTCATTAATTCACATTTCTTACAGTTAGGATTCTACAGAAAAAAAGATGACAAAAATAAGTTGAGACAGTATGGTGTGACCGTCTCCCACATCGGGGTTGATGCACTGCGTCGGCGCGGCACGCCCTGCAAATAGCGCGTTGCTAGGTGCGCCGGCTGCCCCTCCTCGACCCGCACCCGCGCCCGCGCAAAATGATTTCGTTGCAGAAAGGTAATGTAGATTAGAAGTACCACAAGGTTATTTATTATATACGTGAAACCTGAAATTAGTTTGGTCAGAAGCACGTATAGAATCGATTCCGGCTATAAGAATATTTTTTAACGTTGACAAGAAAATGCGTCCATATTTTTAAAACTTTTTGTTTTGACACAACGAAAATGATGGCAAATTCAAAAGAAATTTTTGAAATGAAATGAAATCACTTTATTTGCATTGATTTTTGGTGGCGTGGGTGGTAAATATATTACAAAGTTCCCGCAAAAACCTGCCTATACCAGGCGTGCAAATATTGAAGGCTTAAATTACAAATTTTACAATTTCCACTATTTTACGTAGCTAAGCACAGTGAATTCTAAATTATTCCCGTCATAATTAATAATATTAAATACTATTGAGTTCGCCAAAAAACAGCATTAATTATAATTGGAATCTCATGTATAAAATAGAAAAACTATTCTCCACTCTATTATTATCATTAAATGGCTGCATTTATAAATTTATATTAGTCATTCCTATATAGTATCAAATCTGTTTGAAAAATTCATTTATTGAATAAAAACATTTGTCTAATAGCCAGCTATGTAGTTGTATCTTGAACCGTTGCAATGGCAAGTCTTTGATATTGGTGTCGATTCGGATGTACACCAACTAAACTAAAACCAGTTTAGGAGTGGTGCCGTCGCATCGTACTGTTCCAGGAAGAAAGAGACAGTACTACTTTAAAACTGGTTTTAATTTAGTTTAGTTTAGTTTAGTTGGTGTACATCCGAATCGACACCATTGTCCGCCAAATGATTAAAAACTTCATAAAAAAGGAATGTTAAATAATCTCGTTCGGCCCAAAAATGTGAGCGCACTGATGCGAGATCATAAAGACATCGCTACAAAACAAACTAACTTGTTTATATGAAACCCTAATCTCAAAGACGTTACTCGTGAAATTTTAGATTGGTGCCGTGTCTGTTTTAGATCTGACTCCAAAGAAACGTCACACCACGCTGGCGGGCAGCCAGGACCTGCACAAAATAACCACGCGCTTGCTAGACGGTCTCCGGGCTATTCTTTTGCAAAACAAGACTACCTTACCTATTAGCTTATCCCGCGACTTTGTTTACGCTTAAAACAAACTCCTTAAATATCTAAACTTGGTTGAAAGAATTTAGTGCACTATTGTTTAAATGTACATAATTCGTTGGGAACTAGTTAATTTTTATTTGCGATAACCCATTGGTGTAGTGAGTCACGACCCTGCCTTCGAAATCAACAGTTGCGAGTTCCATTCCTGCTAAGAGTAAATTTATAGTCATAGTAATTCATATAAATATAATGTAAACAAAAAATACTAAATTCTTTAAAGTAGTGTAATTAGGTCCTTACCTATGAAATTGGCATTTTGTATGAATAATTTCATTAAGACTGTTTTCTCCATACAAACATTTTTGATTTTTGAACGGCAAATCCAAATTTAGCTAAACTTTGTGTGTATTATCGGATAACATTAAGTTAAGTATAGGCAGCGTTAGTTTTTTAAAGTAACCGTTTTATAAAAGTTTCAGCGAATCTAAGAAATGTTTATGGGAAGCACATGAAAAGAGCTCTGTTCCATTTTTTTAAATTATGTGATTTAGCCCAGAAATTAAAAAATATTTCATGTGAAACCTTGAAATAATATTCCATTTTCCAAATAAAAAACAAATTTGGATATAGCTTTGAAAATCGCAGGAATTGGTACATATGATTAACGAAGAAAAAAAAACTCCAATTTCATAGGTAAAAACCCAATATTTAAAATATAATGAAGTATGTTTATCAGTAATCCAGTAACCATAGCATAGGTTTTGCCTAGTTTCATCATCAGCCCGTAAACATCCCACTGCAGGGATATAGGCCTTCCCTCTTATATGAGGGAGTAGGTATGGGCTAGTCCACCACGCTGGCCCAATGCGGGTTGGGTTTGTCTAGTTTGGGACTAAATAATTGGTGTAAATGTCCAAAATATTTTTTTATTTGTTTTCTGCAATCACAGGAAATGTCTCGCTCTCGTTCCAGACTCTTTGTACTGAACCTGTCATGATGCATTATCTTAATATTCATCAAGGCGTTAATTAAAACATTGGAAAATTGATAAGCAAACAATGGATTTTCGCGACAGTGAATGTATTTACCGAATTTAATAGATTCATATATTGTTTTTTTTAATATCCTCGGACATATACAGACAGCGTCATCTAGTTCCGCACTAAGCAACTAGGCTTGTTGTGGATACCAGATGGTTGATACACTACACAAATATATTTTTTTAGTAAATAAATACATATATAAATGAAAAACATCCATAACTCGGGTACACATGTCCGTAGTCATCATACAAACATGCCCGCGACTTTTTGGTATAGCAACAGAGTTTCTAATCACTACAGGTCGTCAAAATTAAATAAATTATCTCGAAATTCTTTCTCACTGGCACAAGAGTAAAGCAGCCAGCACCTTTCAGAGAGTGTTCTGGCTCTCCAACACGGGCCGAACCTGGCCCACCTTCTAAACTAAGTGATTAGGTGGCTCAGGCTCTTTAGGCACAATAACTTAGGTTAGTTTTTCAATTTAGCTTTTTAATTACTCTTGTCGTATAAAATTGGTAGTGGTACGTATATAGATTAGAGTAAAATAAAACCTTTTAGTTGTAATAATTTGTAATTATTAATAAATATTATTTTTATATTCATTTTTATATTTTATTTATGAAAGAACAAATTTATAAAACACAATTAAAAATACCTATATCTTATAGTAAACCTGCGCCGTCCAACTCGCTTCCGTGAGGCATAGTACCTAGTACGCTAGCGCTAAGCTCAGCTGCTGAGCAAAGTAGCTCTCACATCTCCAGAGGCGTGGACCAGTCTAACGGATAAATCCTTTATCATAAATATTTTATATTATTCTTCGGACATATATTCTGTCCAATAATATATGTCCGAAGAATAATATAAAATATTTATGATAAAGGATTGTCTTATAACAATATGTAGATAATATATAAACACATGAAGGTACTCGGCGCTGACTTCCGCGATCAACACAACAATTTGTTATTTGGATGTGTTTGTAGAATAGTTTATATTTGCACTGTAATGAAAATATACGAATTCTTCGGTTGGAAATATTGTTGTAGTCGAATATAAGTTGAACATGGAAAAGTTCTGAGGCGAAATATCCGCACGTGTCAGTTTTTAATCGGGTCTGGGTAGCCCTGTTTGGGTAGCCCTGGGTAGTACTTTTTTTTGCGGCAGATGCAACAATCGGTAAATATTTTCAGTGTGATACAATGGTGTATGTAAGTTACGATTTTACATGTCTAATAAGTGTCCGAAATAATTATTTACTGATGGATTAGTCGTCAACTATAATCTTTATTTTTTTTATACACTACGGGTTGGTACTTGACCTCAATCACACCTGATGTTAAGTGAAGATGAAGTCGAAGGTGAAAGCGTACTGACCCGGAAACCCCAACACATTTGGGGGACTGGCTATCTTTCGATACTCGCACTTTATGTCCATTCAATTCGTCTACTGGACATTTTGTCACGTTGACGACTCAGTCCCGGAATGGGCGGAGCATTTTGCCAGACTTCAAAGTTTAACTGACTGAAGAATGTATGTACATATATACTTCCACCTCCTTGTTGATTAAGTTAAGCCTACCTGTCATCTCTAAGCAGAATTATTTTACCATACATAAAGTAAGCTTACTTTAATATTGTTTTTGTTGAAACTTTTATGACATAATAGCAAATTATTCAGTCAAAAAAAGTTATTACGTACTACCTATTAAAAAGACTTTCGTCGTGTCTTAGCCGAGTGGACGAAATGCGACTTCATAAGGTTTTTTAACTGAGGTTGTGTGGAAGAAATAGTTAACGATGACAGGCCTACCTTTGTACCTACACTTTCACTATTTTTGTTAAATATTTCCTTGTATTTTATCTTGTATGCAATAAAGGATTTAATAATAATAACTCCGTGGCCTTCTTCAAAGCGTAGATTAGTTAGGTACCATATTAATTTCTGTAAAGTAATTGGGTGTACACTTTTAGACTACCCGCCGATAATTGGTGAACGATTTTTTGTAGGAAAAAAATGGAACGTACTGATTCCAATGTTTCAACGCCCACATCCTACAAAAAATCGCTCGCAATATCGGTGATAAAAGTATGGATGAAAAATCAGCCCGATTACCAGTCCTACATAAAGTCGGTCGTGGGCGGGCACACTTAATGAGAATAACCCTCACATTCTCTTTTGTCAGACAAGTGAGAGAAAAGAGTTGTGGCTTTAAACAGCGGTCAAGTGCGAGTTGACTGATCGCAGACGTAATTTGAATATTTATTTGTCAAATTTTTGGTTACATTTCAAATTTATATTTATAGTTCTTTCCAAAGAGTCTCGATAAGACACTGCCTTCTCAAGCCATATACAAATGCCAGGAAATGTAAGATAATACAAATAAATAACTTTATTCAGTCAAATTGTTATCATTAAGGAATAGGCACATACGATTTTTAACAATGCAGTGTTTGTGTGTCCATTGCTCTGTATGTGTGTGTGTCCAGTCTTTGTACGGATGTATGTCAATAATTCGTAGTACAGTCGGACAAAGATAAACCTATACAGGTCTGCATAATACAAATTTAGTTGTCTCAGGAAATCATGAACGTTATTTAGTTACAGCAATTACCGAGTTGAACAATAAACAAAAAATAAGTATGTAAAAATATTCATAAGACATATGTATTTATAAGTCTGTGGTATCACCATAATAATATTATACGAATTCGCACTAAGAGCATGTAGACGTAGTGTCGGAACGTACAATAGCATGCTTGTAGTGCGTGCGCATACCTCTGCGTGCCAACTCGGGCTGATTGATGGAATCGATTTGGTTATTTCGATGTGTTTTGGACTCTGCTACCTAGTAACTCGGTTGAAATTTAGTCCTTGGGATAGATTAAACAACGCTCTATATAACCCCTGTATTTAAAGATCGAAATTGTCTCGTTACAGGGTGTTATGTACAGCAGTCGTACTTACGCAAAATTTTTGCATTCGATCGCTAATAATTTGTAGTTTAGCTCGGTTAAGTTCAATCGCTAAGTTTGGTAATCTAATGAATAGGCGTATCTAGTATAAGTAAAATAATTTATTTATTTAAAAACAGTAACAAATAAAGAGATGGAATTTAAATATAAACTAGAACAAATGTAAAAAAATTGGGGCCGCGAGGCAAGGTACCCAAAACGCTGGCAGCGTTTCCTCGTTGGATGCAGATACGCGTTGAGCGAGGAAACAACCTGCTCTCGGGTCACCAGTGACATCGACTAAGCGCTTTGAAATATTAATTGAAAAATTTAAGAGCGCCAGGCCCCCAAGGGCCTAAAGTTTCGACTTCGAAAGCAAGGAAAATGTATTCGGAACCGATGTCTCTATATTTATTCATTTTGATTTTTTTCGCCATCTCGGCGGCTGCACCTGGCCTCCTTGAGGTTCCTTGGAGGTGAGACCGGGCGAGTGTGTCGACACAAATGGCATCCCACACTAAGGCCCGACCCATACTCCAAGGAATCAAGGCCATTCCGTCCGGTCTCTTCCCGTCGTCCCGTAAAATACCATTCGGTTCAAGAACAGCAGGTACGTTGACGGAGGCAAGAGAACGGCAGATAATGTCATTTATGGCCGCATGTCGGGAAAAACGACCGGCACTCTTTTGGCAGGATAGTCCGTGAAGGCCAAAGAGTTATAAATTACTTCTAAGAGGTGGTATCTACTAAATTTAGCGATTTAGCGACCCTTTAAAATAAAACGATGTATTTTGATAGAAAATTCCATAGTAGCCTTTAATGACATATACGAGAAGAGACGGGTTGGTTTTATTAATTTTAGGTGCCAAACCACCCAACAAACACACCTACGATTTGTAGATGGATAAGTATCATAACGGCAGAACCAACGTCTCACGTCGCGACGCGTCAGACTGAAGAACAACTAGGACTAAGCTGATGCTCAATATGTAAACCTAGGACCGGTTGCAGTTGAGAGAACGACCATCGAAATTGTTTAAAAGTATCTACGAGCATATACATATCAGTTAGATAACAACTTAGGAAGATAGAAGAACAATCAATAGGAAGCTTCACCTGAGCAGGATTTGGAATTATGCGTCATATTAATCCGCCAAAGCCTGACGACGAAAATCTTCAATCAGAACCTTATATGTTCCTTTCTCTAAGCGATTAGATAAGATACGAGATGATTCCTCAGAGAACGGAAGTTGTTGGCATTGCTCAGAGATTCGGTTAAGTGAAGTGACCTTGGTTTTCAATTCTGTATCGTTAACTATAGTTTCAGAGCGACCGGTTGGAAGCGACCTGAATCCAGCGACTTCCCGCAACCTTCTAGGTTGCGCTGTGCTTGTCGGTATGTGGTCTCCCCATCGGCGATCAATTCTTCCAGCTATCTGCCCTACCCACTTCACTGTCTAATGCACACACCGTTCTGGAAATATTTGTGGGAGGCCTATTTTAACAGTGGACGTCTTGTGACTGATATGATGATGCTGATGTACCCTACTTACAACACATTGTCAAAATCAGTAGGTATTTTGAACCATTCGGAGCGTTTAAGACGCGGCCTCTCAATTTAGGAGGTCCGGGTTCGATTCCCAGGTAGGCCATGTACCAATGAGTTTTTAAATTTAATTTAATTACTTATGTGCATTTATCCGACTGCTCTACGGTGAAGGAAAAAGTTGTGAGGAAACCTGCATGCCTGAGAAATAAAAATGCAAAGGCCATGGAAGTCCCCATTCCGCATTGGGCCAGCGTGGTGGACTAAAGCCCATACTCCCTTATTTTTTATATTTATATTTTTTATATTTATTCTTTATTGCACCAAAATATTGTTAACAGAGTACAAACAATAGGTCACGTACAAAGGTGGACTTATCTCTTTAAGAGATCTCTTCCATCCAACCTGAGCATTGAAATAGGAAACTTAGTAAATTCGGGGTTTAGCAGTAAATTGTGTGCAAAAGAAAAAATCCTATAACGAATAATGAAACAAATAAAAAAAAGAAAAGATAACTGAATAATAAACTTACACTAAATATATTACATATACCTACTGCGAAATGTATACATAACATAATTTAAATATATATATACTATAAACCTACATACACATACTAATATCACGAAAGATGGGAGAGGTAATGCTCTTGTAGCCTTTTCTTAAATATTGCAATTGAAGGGCTGTCCTGAATTAATTTTGGCAGTTTATTCCACATCATGGCTGCTTGAACAGTAAAGGAGTGAAAAAGAAAGTTTGTGGTGGCTCTAGGACCGTTTTTTACCGTAAGGAAAAAAATAGGGCATACCTATTAAGTAAGTGAAATAGAAGGTATTGGTAAGGGTAGTTTATTTTTTTTAGCTTACCCTAATAAAGCGTTGTCATTATATTTTGCGTTTTTTATCCTATCCTACATTATTTGCATCATTAAATTAAATAAATAAAAAAACTTGGAGAAAATATGAGTTCCAAATGAATTGCGCATGATAGTCCCAGTCCCATATCAATCTCCGGCCGGAGAGTGGGTGGGTCGATGATGGTTTTGAAAAGCAAAAAAAAAAAAATTAACTACGCGTATGTACTTGTAGGTTTTTTTTTAGGTATGTACCTATGCCAATACCTTCTATGTAGCGACGGTTAACTCGTCTGCTCTGGGTGCGACAGTAAACCAGCGCTGAGCTCATATAAGCTCAACATACAGCTGAGTCGTTTCCCTTTCGCTACTGCGACACTTATCTGAGTGTTCTGTTATTTTATTTGCCTTACAATTGTTGTATATGTGTCTAAGTGGCGAATAAACAGTTTCTTTCTTTCTATGTCACTTACATAATATGCCCTATTTTTTACTGACGTCTTTCTCTTAACCCTGTTTCTCAGTAGGGCAAGCCTTTGCACACTTTTATATTCGCATTGTACACAATGTAAAGGTTTTATCGTCCAACAACTACTGCAACGCCGCAAGGTCGCAATAGAGGAACGTTGTGTATTGTGCCTTGTCAACCCCCCGGCCATTGTGTTTGACTTTTACGCAAATCAGTGAGCGTGAAATCGATTCCCGCATGTAGTACAGTCGACAGAGCAGTAAGGCTTGTATCAAGGATAAGAATTCGTGTTAGTTCCAATCGTTATGTCAATCGACTGTCGTCTGTTTCATGATGAATTCATCATCATCATCATTAGCTAGAAGTGAAAGTTTTAGCCGGTAAGAGTCCGGCGCTATTATGCAGTCAAAAAAATTTGACAAATATCGGACGTAAAAACTGCTAGATTAGTATATTTTAGTTATTTCCAAGTCTGATCTGACGAAGACGGCAACCCAACGCAGATATGCAAAAGGGCTGGGCTAACTCGGCGTTACAGGCCTCGGTCGATGGTAGAGGACATAAAGTTACCATTGGCCAAGCACATCATCTGAAGGCGGAGTGTGAGTTTTGTTTCGACTTAACTTTACTACCGCGTTCACGTTTACGTGACCATTTGTATGGAGAAATGTGCAGCGCCTCTAGCGGATAGTTTGCAAAACGATTTTTTTTTTCATAGGGACTTTTTCGTAAACGCGAACGCGATAGTAAAGTTGAAATTGTTTGGGTTTCCGGGTCAGTACGCTTCCACCTTCGGCATCATCATCAGGTGTGATTGAGTGCTAACCTGTTGTGCATAAAAAAAAACTCACACTTCGCACACAGTTCATTTAAATCCACTTCAAAAAGGGAGAGTGTTATAATAACTGCTGACCGTAAACTGAGATTCTAAATACATAGGTAATGACTAAAACGCACAATAACTTAAACGCAGAATAACTAAAACCGATAATGACTAAACTGCATAATCGCGCGCCCGCCGCCGCCCGGTCCAGATATAAAAAAATGTGGACTGTACAAGATCTCGAGGCAGGCCAGAGTTCCTCATGTTTTCGTGTTTATAATCCGCCATAAATAACTCCAAAACACGTCTTTGTTACACCGCAGCGCGTTAAAAGTAATACATACTGTGTCATACATAATAGTAATGATATGTAATTTAAGTTTATTACTTTCTGTTTACATTTACACGATTTAGTAGTATGTGGTTAGGTTTACGAGTAATAATTAGTTTGTTTGAATTGAGTCAAAATGTTGTGAAAACACGCTCGTAATGAAATCACGTCATTGTGAGAAGAATTTCATAATCTTGCTGGAGATCTACGTGTTGTGCTCTACATATAAGACCACGGCTGCATACATACCTTTCCCAAATTGACAATTTGCGCCTTTTTATATGCCAGATTTTGCTCTAATAGTCATGTGCAATCAATCAATAATGATTTATTTTCTTATGTAAAATTAATACTTGAATACACTCAGTTTTTTTAAGTTACCACCGGGTCAGTACGCTACCACCTTCGGCCTCATCTTCACTTAACATCACGATGTAATTGAGGTCAAGTGCTAACCCGTTGTGCATAAAAAAATAACCTGAATGATCAACTTTTTCCGAAATATCAGAATTGATATTTCTTATAGAAAGCAGAATTCAATAATGACTTACCTCTTTTTAACCCCCGATGAAAAATATCCGCCGGTGGAGTCAAGGGCGTGCGTCGAACGCACTCCTTCCCTTCCTTATGATTATGTTCTGTAGATAATCACTGATCAGTTTACATTTCGGTTTATTTGATTTATGTCTGTAAATAAATAAACTTATGTGAACGGAAAAAAGTTATTTCCAGACGAAATAAGTTGTTTCGATGAGATGGTTTTATAGTAAAACTTTTCTCTAACATTTTTTTAATTTATTTATTCACTAATAGAAACTATTATAGGAAACACAGAGCCAATTACAGGCCCTCATAAATAGAAATACATTATATAATTCAATAACATCTTGTACATTTTTGCCCTCGCGGTACATATACCATATGCGAAGTGAGAGTTTTGTCTCGTTGTTAATTTTACCATCGCGTTCGCGTTTACGCAAAAAGTATCTATGAAAAAAATCGTTTTGCAAACTATCCGCTAGAGGCGCTGCACATTTCTTCATAGAAATCGTTACCTAAACATGAACGCGGTAGTAAAGTTAAGTCGAAACAAAACTCACACTCCGCCCTCGGATGATAAAGAGTGTTTCCTCATCGCCAAAAAAAAACAAAGGATTTATAAATTAAATTAAGCCATCAAAGAATTGTTGATTTAATTGACGCCTCGCTGACATAAAACTAGTATTAAATAAATCTAGATCGAACTTCTTAGACAATTTATTAAAATTGTTGCTCGCACGCCACAGAAAGGTGTCGTTTCTGTAGTCGGTAGAAGTGTTACTTACTTTGATCCTGCCAAGTGAATAAAACACCGGCGCCAGCGCTTACTGTATCCAATCTATTACAAACTGTCCGGATTTGCTAGATTCCTAACCCACGCATCGCCGCCGGCACACGTAGGCTTCCTGCCTAGATATTAGATCTAAGTTAAAGACTATAAATACAGGGCGTCTTCTCCTATCCGCTTATATTTTGCGACTTTTTTTATACACAACGGGTTAGCACTTGACCTCAATGCTACGACTTTTTGTTCTAAAATTCAAACAAACAAAATAAATCTTACTTCGTACAATTTTTTACAATTTTTTTACAATTTTTTACAAACAAAGTTACAATAACTTTGTACATAGTATTGCACAATGGGCCCTACGAGGTTATCCCGAGTGTTTGCATGCCGGATAGAAAGAAAAAATAGACGACGAATTACTGAAATTTTTGCATTTACTTATTATAAAAAAAAAATTGAAAATACTTGCACGTGTTGACGCGAAAGAAGAAAAAAACCGATAATTAAATCGTACGCAACTCGGCTCTGTTTCCGACTCGGTTGTCCGACGTGTCGTATCGGGTCGGACGTGTATTAAAACAAAACTATTGCTCCAACGCCTTCCGATATTTGATCAGACTATCGGAAGGCAAAATCTGACGTATATTCCCAGCCTTAGATGTACATTATATGGCATGTTAGTGACTCAATTTTTTTTTGTCATGGATTTTATAATTGTTATCTATGCCAGATCAGCTGGTGGTGTTGCTAGCCAGTTTGAGTTGACCGAGGCCGCGGATTATTCGTATTACTGTATTATCGCTACCTACTGCCAATGCCGTGCCATTTGGCATCGTAAATACCCCCATTCACGCGGTAAACAAGATATTTTTACTTCGCTTCTCTTTAACAAACTGTTGGCTTATCAATTTTTGTCTCATTTCTGACGTTTGGATGGTGACAAGGAGGGACAACATGGTGTATTTTTGTTATTTCGATTTGAGTAAGTTGGCGATGTAACAAAAAAGTTGTGTAAGCGGAATGAAAATGTCAATTATGAATGAGGAGTTATATTACATTTGCAGCCAAAGAGCGCTTCTAAACTTCTCTAAAGTCCGATTTACACGCGGATTTAGTACTTAGTACTAGTATAGTATTTAGTACAGTGTAGGGCTGTGTCGTAGCGGCACTCAAATAGAATAGAACCAACCCATCTCTTCCTATGGGTGTCGTAAAAGGCGACTAAAGGACTTTCCACCAAAAACAGATTTACACGGTATAACGCTGATGGTCTCACCCCTGCTACCTGAGCATTTCTGTATATTTCATAAGTTGAATCATGGATGTTGTTTTAATCATTAACGTCTTAATGTTTGGAACATCCAAACACTGTTGTTTGGGATATCTCTGACCAACCCATTTGGGATAAACGTCGTGACGTTATGTATGTATAAGTTACCATTCAACTTGCCTTTAAGTGGGCACGTGTAAACTATGCACTCGCCACTGTACTTGTATTAACCGCAAAATTTTTTTCTAAGGGATCTAAGTTAGTCCCTAAGACGAGAATGTAATTATCTGACACTCCAGTTCTCTGTGTCGCAAGACCTCCCTTGTTGAATATAGGTCTCCCCCATAGTTTCCACCGCCACAGGATTGAAGCGGCCGGCGGCTTTTTGGCGGGATCTCGGCGAGTGAAGTTGCATTTTTCTTTATAATTCTTATAATTTGTGCATTCTAACTTTTGAAGCTTAATAATGGCAGAATATTGTGCAGCAAACGTTAGTGATGGTGTACAAGTGAAAGGAAGTGTAAATTAAAGTGCGTAACGGAGCTTTCGGGTTCCCACAAGAAGCCGCCAAAATCTTTTGTAAAGCATTCTGCCACTTTACTGAAGAATGACTTGACCGTGACTAGACTCTGTATACGCCAAGTATACGACGAATTACTTGTTTTGACTGAGACTGACTTATAAACTGAAGAAATAAGAGAAAAAACAATTTTCACTCGAAACTGGCAGTAATGTCCCTCGACAGTGAGGTTGACTGGTTGCCATCCTCAAAAATAAGAAGAAGAAGAAACGGCCGGCATACAACAACCTCCCGTGACTTTCATCGGTCATACGTCCACCTTATGAGCGACTGCAGATATCCATTATACCCGAAGATAGAAGTATGGGGAGGACAATCAAGAACAAAATGATCCGACAGAAACAAGTCGCATAAGTATTAACTATGTTTAGTGTGGGCTTAAAGATAACAGAATCAGGTAACTAACCTACTACAAACATGTAAATTGTAAACGTGTCTTATACAGGCTGAATTCGCGTAATACACATTAGCACTACAACTCATTATATACTCAGCATCACAGGCAGTAGCAGGTATATAGCCAGATCCCACCTATACTGCTCTAGCGATTATCGGATTAGTGAACAATCCAGAGTCGTGGATTGCGTGGGACTCGTGGACGAAACGCAGCATAATGAGTTTAGGTGGGCAAAGGGGTAGGACGTAGTAGGTAGAACTTCCTGATTAGAAAATAACTATTTAAGTATTTAAAAGCCAACCCGACAGCATATTTTGTATTTTGCGGGCGCCATTTTGGATTTTTTTTTACCATAAAAGGTATAGATATTCTAGGAATGAAGACGAATTGAATTACACCTTGCACTTTAAATTCGGTCGAGGCGTTTAGGTTACACGAGGTAACACAGAAATCTACAAATATACATACGCTCGAAAAACATTATCCTCCTTTTTGGGATGTCGGGGTAAAAAGTCGGTCAAATACGAGTGGGACACGACCCGTGGGTTTCGTAGCTAACATCATCGCAATGACAATCATTTTAAACCGACAAACTTAAATATGTATACAGTTAAACAGACGATCTTAAAGTATTTGTTTCGTATTATTTTTATACGTTTCGGTTGGTGGTAGGGTATTTTAAATGTCCGTCTGGCTAGACGCGATAAGGTATAAAACGACTGTGAAAGTGTGTCGCTATAAAAAAAAAGCAACGGGAAAATATGCGACTAGAGAAATATGCGAAAAGAAAATTTGCTTCAATGAAAAATTTTTTTCTGGAAAATTGTCTAAAAAATTCCAGCTCCCACCAATCTAAACAAACCATTGTTGTGTTCCGGTTGTCAGAGACAAGATAGCCAGTCCCCCAAATGTGTTGAGGTTTCCGGCTCAGTACGCTTCCACCTTCGACTTCAAGGTCAAGTATGAACCCTTCGTGCATAAAAAAAATCTTATCTAAATATCACGCCAAACAGCAATGTTAATAGCATTGTTGTGTTCCAGTGGTCGATATAAGAAAACCAGTCCCCGAAATAAGATGGGGTTTCCGAGTCAGTATGCTTGCACCTCCGGCCTCGTATTCACTTAACATCAGGAGTGATTGAGGTCAAGTGCAAATCCGTTATCCATAAAAAAAAGAACTTCTAAATTAATGATTTTCCTAGTTTATTGGACATAACAAAAATATTCAAGTTACAAGTTTTCTTGGTATTCACGACACAATAGCGCATACGGGTGGTGATAATTTCATTTACTCGTGTTATGTAACTATGCATGTACAGTCGGTACCATCTAACTAATATTGTAAATGCGAAAGTTTGGATGTTTCTTTGTTGCTCAATCACAGCGAAACAGATGGACGGATTTGGATGAAATTTGGTATATAGGTAGAATATACCCTGGATTGAGACATAGGATATTTTTAAACCCGATAAAGTGAGTAGTTCCCGCGGGATAAACAAATTTCCGAGATAAAGTTATTCTGCGCTGGCGAAGCCGCGGGCGGAAAGCTAGTAATCTAATATAACAAATGCGAAAGTTTGGAGAAGGACCACCACCACCAGCCCGTAAACATCCCACTGCAGGGATATAGGCCTCCTCGTATATGAGGGAGTATGGGCCATATAGTCCACCACGCTGGCCCAATGCTGGTTGGGGACTCCACATACCGTTGAATTTTTATTTCTCAGGCATGCAGGTTTCCTCACGATGTCTTCCTTCACCGTTTCAGAGCAGTCGGATAAATGTACATAAATAATTTAATTTAAAAACTCATTGGTGCATGGCCTGCCTGGGAATCGAACCCGGACCTCCTAAATTGGAAGACTGCATCTTAACGGCTGAGCCACCGACGCTCCTTTGTCCGGACGTATCTCAGTAATCCGTTTTACAAAATCAAAAATCAAAATCAAAAAATGCTTTATTTTGTAGGTGCACAGGGTACACTTAAAATAGTCAGAATTTACATTTTTAAAGCTACTGCTTGTTCAAAAGGCAATTTTCCCCTGAGAAGAACAAGCAAGAAACTCGAGAGGTCGCTCTTTTAAAAAAAGGTTTTTATATTACAAAATTATTATTTTATATTATAATATTTCATTATTAATTGTGAAATAGCCTGGTTATGCGAACGGGCTGGTTATGTCCATGATTGTTTATCATCTAAATAATCTCATATTTTTTTACCATTAAACAGACCTGTATGAATAGCTACGACGCCGACTGTACAGTTCGGTCGGCCTTCATTGTGAATTTATGCACCTAAGTAGATATATTAGCATGTCTGTTTGTCGGTAAAAACATCCAAGATCAAAGTCGCGGAATAATTATAGTACTTACTAATATACTGGATGAGTTTTTTAACGTAAGGATAAAAATAGGGCATATTAGGTAAGTGAAATAGAAGTTTATGCCTAGTTGGATGAGTGGAAGTCTACCACTGTACGTTTCTCAAGAAACTTCTTACCATGTACGACCACCCTGTGGAACGGACTTCCGGTAGCGGTATTCCCGAACGAGTACGACATTGGAACCTTCAAGAAACGAGCCTACACCTTCCTCAAAGGCCGGCAACGCATCTGTGACCCTTTTGCGGTGTGGCGGGTGTCCATGGGCGGCGGTGATTGCTTTCCATCAGGTGACCCGCATGCTCGTTTGCCGCCCTCTCATATAAAAAAAAAAGTTAATTATTTTTTTCAAAACCATCTTCGACCCACTTGCCGGAGATTGACATGCGACTGGCGGGATCCCAAGGGTTCCTATCATGCGAATTTTACTTGAAACTCATATTATCTCCAAGATTTTTTAATTTATTTCATTTAATGATATAAGACAAGTTCGACGCTCGAAGTGCGGAAGGAATTTTCGTAGGTTATCCAAGAAATTCAAAAGGATATAGGGTATGGTTAACGCAACAAAGAAAAATCGTTGTGGCAAGCGACGTAAAGTTTCACCATAATAAAATTCCAATGGATACGGAATCAGGCATTGATCCTTTTGTGGTGAATAATGAGAATAAGATTATACAGAACAAACTCACCGGAAACTATTGAGATAGAAATTATGTACATAATGTATAGCCTACATACGCAACCGTCAAATGCCAAAACGTTTTATTATATTTTATGGTTTTGAAGAAAACAAAATTAAACTGCCTATGCCAATACCTTCTATTTCACTTCCCTAATACGACATATTTTTTCCTTACGGTAAAAATACTCATCCGGTATAACATACAATGGAAATTTACAAAACCCCCGACGAACTAAACAATAATAAATAATGTCATACATGTATACAAAGACGAGCAACGTTAAAGTTTCTTTTTGTTAACGCACTCTCAAGTAGGCAACAGCAGTTTTTTTTTTTTTTCTTTTTTCTCACACATAAGTGTATGTGGGAAAGCGCCTGACTGCTGTTTTATGTTGAAAACCTAAGTGAGAGAGGGGTTGCGCTGAAAACCAGCGCTGTCAATTGCCATAAGACATATTGGCAGCAAATGCTGACGCCCAATCCCTTTGCCACAAATACATACATTTAAATAAGGAAAATATACCTTACGAAATTTTCTGTATTTGTTGGCAATAAATACTTTTCTTTCTTCTTCTTTCTTTCTAAATATCTTCGTAACAGCTGTACCGATTTTTCATCAAACAGGGCTAAGAACCTGTCACCTGATTTACCTAAAATATTAAATGTCAGAAATGAAGAGTTTCCTAAATCCTTCATTTATAGTAATTTTAATTTTTGAATACTTTCTCCGTGTAAGTACATATTGGGATGCCAACATATGTGAGACATTGCCAGATACCTTTTTCGGTATAAAATGAATTGTGTAATGATTATTTACCAACCAAGCAATACGACCGCTATTAAAATAATCAAAGGGGTCCTATTTTAAAATCACCTTAACAATGCTTGCTATAAACATGATCGTTAGAATTATCGGCCATTGACGCATGCGCCCTGGATCGGGCCCAATAGAGGCGCGGCGCGCGAGCAAAATAAACATGCTGATGATTTACACGAATATCTTCCAGAAATATTCCGGATATTATGTAACTTGCCTAACTACATAATAAAATATCTTTTTCTTGGTAGTAAATTGCTACAATATAGGGCCCTTTTGACGAATTAAGACTTGTCTTGGATGTTGAGTTGATAAAATAATCATTGAACAAATTCTAAATTGTAGAATGAATGCGTGACTCGTAAACAACAAAATTGCTTTCCATCAGGTGACCCGCATGCTCGTTTGCCGCCCTCTCATATAAAAAAAAAAAAAAAAAAACAACTAATCAACGGGGGGCAAAACTATTAACTATTGAGAGTGTCCAGAAAGTGAAGGTTTCTATAATTAAATCACGAGCGAAGAAACCAATAAAATAAAAATATTAAAAAAAAATCGAACGCATACACCGAGGTCAAGTGCTAACCGTTGTGCATTAAAAAAAAACAATTCCCCAATCACGCACTAAACAAACCCTAAACACTCAGGATTGACTCTGGAATAAATCTTCGTATACATCACACAAACATTTACCTATTCGAACGCGCAACGGTTAGTTTCGAAGAGGCCTCCAGTCGGTCGACGAATTGCTCACTTGTTTCAAGCAAAGAAACGACCTTTCGAGCTGGTGAGGTGAAAAGTTTTTGTAATCAAAATCTTTCGATATTGCTGCTTATTGATGATGCTAAAGTAGGTAATGGAGTAAATAATAGTTTGTTTGTATGTTTGCTTTATTACTCAAAAGAAAATAAATACAAATTTGTTTAAATCTTACACAAGGCGAACTCATCCCACAGCAGCCATGGTTTTCTTTATCAAGGTTTACATAAACGCATACCTATATTATAATATAATAGTTATACTGAAAGCTTTGCTATACTGGAATCTGCTCTAAAAAAACAAGCTAACTAAACATGTTTGCTGAACATGTTAGCAAAATATTGCAGTCTCCTGCGACTTTTAAACAGACACAAACTTCTACTTAATATGGAAATACGAAACAAACAAACCGCCCTCAATGTTCGCAAGCAACGATGAAATGAAAAATACCCCCCTCCAGGCGAACTTGACTGTATGTATCAGGTACTTCGATACCTACCTAAAACTACCTATTATGTGGCTAAAGATTATCAAAAGGCAACATAACATTGCTGCATCATCATCAACACTACCTTGATATCACAGAGTCGTAAGCAATGTGACCAACTTTAAATTAGGATCTGTAATTTAAAGTTGGTCACATTGCTTACGATCCTGTTGGTCACATTGCCTAAGCGAGGCAAGAAAACTGGACAAATGCTGCCAATATAATCGTTCATATTTACGTTACATAATAACTCCCAAGTAATTAGAAAAACCAAACAGTGACAGTTTAAAATATTATGAACATTATTAGCAGCAATTTAAAGATTACAAAAGAATCAGCTACAAATTCAACTAGAGCTGTTATAACGGAAATTTCCTAGCAGCGAGCATCCTCGAATCAGACATTTTAAAATTCCTATTGTAATTTTCTTCCCTCGATTCAGCATAGGAGTACTACCAAATCTGCCACCTTATTTTGCTACACTGGCTAAATATTGCCATATTTCTAAAGAGTCAACCAACCTGTCAGAGATTAAAATAAAGGGCTAAACCTACCAAAAAGTAGGATCCTGCCACATATATGGTCACACTGTTAAGCAAGAATAGCCCTCTGAAAAATGCATTTTTCTTCTAACTTCAAAAAATCAATTCCAATAGACCGTCGTTTTCACTTTATTCGTATTTAGAAAGCGTTCGAAAGTGCACTTCTGACCATTGTTGTCGTTGAATGAAGACTAGAGAATTTGCTCGAAGTGTTTAACTATAGGTAGACAGTGAATTACGAATTGTTTGCCGCTCGCTTTGGACAGCTTTCACTGGGTTGGCCAGGCGCAAGTATAAAATGTAAAAGAGTTTTTAATGGGTTATTTCCGATTCATTGCACTTTGATAATAGATCAAGGCGACTCTAAAGAGTAGTTGGGTAAGTAGATACTTATCTATTTAAATTATGATTGTCTTTTTATAGGGTTCCGTAATCTACAAGGAATATTACGGAACCCTATAGTTTCGCCATGTGTCGGTCTGTCTGCCTGTGCTGTCAGAGGTTTTTAGTAACTGGAAAGCTGTAATTTGGTATGGGTATACATACATAATTTTAATCACGCCGACGAAGTGGTTAAATGAATGCTTATTTTAGTTAGAGCTAAGCGGTTGAGTTTTGGATACGTGAGAAATTCACAGCAGTGATATAGGTATACCGGATGAGTTTTTGATGAGAGAATAACTAATGTGCATATGCTGTCACGTGTTGCAGCACACACAAATTGGTAGCACTCAGCTCAAGCTGCGACAGATATCTTAATCGCAGCGCTGGTTTTGGTGCTCCCGCAGATGCCCAGACGCACGGTTTCGTATATGAAAAGGTGAAAGCCTTAGAAGGTCACTGTCGTCGTTTTTATCGAAAACCAAGTAACATAAGTATTAGAATAATGTTAGCCACTTACATGTATTGGAAGTCTGTATGTTGAAACCAGTGATTCGAAATACATAAATACGAAATACTAAACACACACACACATACGCACACACATTTTTAGTATTATGTATTTATCTTTAGTATTATGTATACTGTACACCGTGGAAGAGCGGAGACCCCTGGCACAGGTATTCAATTACTTAATAGGCGCTCCATCATCAAATTATTGTAAGTATGTAGCATTAAGTTTTTTGAACAATAAATTGAAATTGAAAATTGAAAACTCCTCCGCCGCCTACCGCTCTCGCCTCCGTGGCTCAATGTAAACAACATTGTGCTTACGATCCCGAAGTCGCGGGTTCGATCCTCAGCGGGGTATTTAGTACTCGGTTTGGTTGGTGGTAGGTATATGAAATGTCCGCCTGGCTAGCTACCACCGTCTTATCTAAATCTGTCGCCAAACAGCAATGTTAATATAGCATTGTTGTGTTCCGGTTGTCATACTCATACTCATTTCAAAGCGGTTTAAATATTCGAATAGAACGTTTTTTGAATTTGATTTAGCTGATGTAATAAATTGTACCGCGCTATTTTTTCTGACCAATTAAATCGTTGAAGTTACAAAGTAAAACCGAACGCAAAACATTTAGAGCTTACCACGATTTGCAATAAATACTAAGCTAATTTCCGTTCAAATGATTATATAGGGTGATACGAAATGTACTTAACGTTTCTAAGGTTTTCGATTTTGATTTCGCTTTGGTATCATCGTTTAAACCACAAAATAGGCGCAATTGACCCCCAGAGCAGTCAAATAAGTAAATCTAATTTTGTGAAAGTGTTTTTGTTACTTCAGTATCCACCCTTAGGTATACATATTGATTAGAATAACCAACAGCACAGTAATATTTTTTTAAATATAGATTAGGACTATATTCAGTCGCCAAGAGGTTCCATTAATATTATGACCAACTGCTTACAACAAGTACCTAGTTATTTGAAAATAATGGTTGCCCAATTATTATTATAGTCGGTGACTAAAGTCACCTTTAAAATCCATTTTAACACTCATCCACGAAACGAGCAGTCACATTTTAAATCACTTTAAATGATAGATAAGGCATTTATTTACGTAACTGCGTTCACACACAAACACAAAAAAATAAAATATACACACAAATAATCATAAAGAAACAGAAAGAAAATACAAAGAGAGAGTGTGTGCCGCAGTAGCACAAATTGGTCATGCACAACTCAGTGTGGCACATCACTCAAAGAGCGAAACACTGGTTTTCGGTTACAACCCCGGAGCTTGAGATAGACGCATCTCGGTTGATACAGCCTCAAGACTTGTATATACGGGCCTTAGTAAAGCAACAAAATGGGTGACACTATCGAGGATTATGGTGTTGTATAAAATTAAAATGCATATAATGCAAGTACCTACCTCAAGTTATTTATACACGAATTGTTATGCACAGTTGCAAATAATTTTCCTGTTTACGAAAACATTTCAGTCTGAATAAATAGGTACTATTTGACAACTACAACATCTGACTGTAACCGGCTATCACCAGTATATCACCCTGTGGAACGGACTTCCTGCAGCGGTATTCTCGAACGAGTACGATATTGGAACCTTCAAGAAAGGAGCCTACACCTTCATCAAAGGCCGGCAACGCATCTGTACCTTTTGGTGTTGCGGGTGTCCATGGGCGGCGGTGATTGCTTTCCATCAGGTGACCCGCATGCTCGTTTGCCGCCCTCTCTTATAAAAAAAAAAGTATAGTTTTCTCCAAATACTAGAATGGGCTATAATTTTACCACCGCCTTGCGACATACATATGAAGTGCCATATCTGAAGATTAAGACGATTAAGAGCATTGTGTTTTCGATTACCAAAACAGCGTTCTACGCCCTTATTTAGTTTAAAATTCTGCTTATAAGAAATTCTTATTCCAATGTCTTAGCAACTGGCATATCATTTGATTAACCGCATAATTGGAAATTGTGCTCAAACTACCCTACATTTTAGAGTGAGATTACCTCGTAGCATTATACTGTTGTATAATGCTTAATATCGGCCAGCAGATAATCTTCATTCATCGTGCGCAGGAGTCCACTGCCACGCCCGCATGCACTTAACCGTTATCGATTCGATAATGTCAATGTAACGACCACTTACAGGGCTTGTTGCAATTTATTGATCCTCTGGATTATATTGTGTGCAATGCGCATGCCATTTTAATGATCTACAATCTGTTATATGGATCTGTTAGGATAATGTCATTATCATCGAGCTATCCAAGTTCACTGTTAGGTTAGGCCTCTTGTCTGGCGGACAAAAGGGCCGTCGACTGCTCTGCTCGTTTTCTAAATAACTTCATTGTTTTTAAAATATAAAGTAGCCATTGATACACCTGTCTTAACTAACATCACTATATTTTGGGTGAACCTACTGACTTCTTAAGATACAGGTGATTACTACCTAGTTTAGAGCTCAGCAGTCCAACCTTGCCTAATGTATCCAATAGTTTTTTTTTTCTCTATAGATCTGTATAAAATGATGTATGTAACTGTATAAAATGACGATGTAGCTGTTTATTGTAATAAGTTATTTATTATTATTCATTTTATTATTCATTGAACATTTTTAATGCGCTGAGCTATGGCCTTGTTGCATGACTGTTGCACACATACCCACATGTAATGAGTCTTGAAGGTATTTTTAATGTTATGGTATATTTGTTTATATCTGTTTGTGTTTGTTAAAAATTGTATGTCTCTTGTTTTTTTATTTGTTCATGTTTCTCCCGTGTATGTGTGCCAGTTTATGCAATAAACTTTTTATCTATCTATCTATTATTTTGTTATTATTGATTAATTTTTTAGAAAATTATTTTAGGATATCTTATCATCGTCTACAACGCAATGAAATTCACAGTGGTAACTTTAATTTAGTATTGTAGATTTCTAACCAAATACCTAATACCTAAAGCAAGCTACAGAATGGTTAGAACACATTTATATCCTATTACTGATAGGTACCCTTCTACAAAAAATCAGGAACTTTAAGATTAGAAATGAAATGAAATGAAAATCATTTATTCGTGTAGGCAATACAATATGCACTTATGAACGTCACTTATTTTTTGAACTACCACTAGCTCGGAACGCGACCACTACTGAGAAGAGCTAGCGAGGAACTCAGAGGGTTTGTCTCATGATAGGAAGTTACACCACAAAAATTACGTATTTTCCTGGACTAATGCATTGGGTTACAAATTATAATCATAGTGATAAAAGAAGAAAGAAAGAAAGAAAAAAAAATATTTAAACCCATCTCATGACACAAACAATCAGGTACAAATTACACAGTCGAGACACATACAAAAAATAACAGTGTTTGCTATCTAATTGTCGGTGTCGCAAGGTGGAGTCAAAAAGGTCTCCAACCCAGCTAAGCAGCTAACTAAGCAGCCTCTGCGTAGGTATGAGAACTGAGGACTCGAGCAACGCGCAAGGTCAGGTTCCTAACTAAAAATATTGAATAACTCTTAAATTATAGTGGCACAAATTTTTAACCCACGACGAAAAACGACGGGTGTTCTGTTTGACGGCGTTGTGTGTGTGTGTCCAGTGTTTGTCCGGACGCAAGTATCTCAGTAATGCGAGGTCTGTTTTGAGTGCTGTATTTTTTATATTAAAAACTAAACGAGCGGATAGGTTTTCAATCATGTTTGATGGAAATCGGTTGAGCCGTTTCGAAAATATTTAGCTGTTAGCATACCTAGTCGGTTTCGTCAATCAATATGATTACATTTTTTTCTCGGGACCTCTCTAAAATTGTAAGTCCTATTTGGCACTAAGTAGGAATATGAGCTCAATTTTTAGACATTTATCAAAATAACTGAATGTCACTTTGAGGATTCTAGCTGAATCCTCAAAGGGAATTTCAGAAGGGGTAGAGTGAAATAGAAGTTATTGGCATTTTTTCAATTTTTTTCAAAACCATCATTGACGCACGCGCCGGCCGGAGATTGACAGGCGACTGGCGGTATTCGTACGGTTCCTGTCATGTGAAATTTATTTGGACTCATTTTTTCTCCAAGTTTTCTTTATTTATTTAATTTAATTATGCAATTATGTGGAATAGGCTACAAGCGCGACCGTCAAATGACACAATTAAAATTAAAGGTCGTTAACTGCTCTTATTTTAATTGCTTTTATTTTGTAATGTGTAATTTAACTGTTGAAAAGATGAAACCAATTTAAAAGATATGTTATTACGGAGATTCTTGTCGTTTTTTCTCCCTAACCATAGCAACTTATGAAGCGCGATATAACTAATTTAAAAAAAATAACATGTTGACTTTCAACTATGACATGTTTGTATCCTATATATTTTTGATTTTGACATTACAGATATGATACTAGGCAAGAAATTGGCCTCAGATTATCAACTCGAGACCTCATGCCTCAACACCTCTCCGAGTTGATAATCATCGACAACTTGAAGCAGCTTGTGTTGTGGTCTACTAGCCGAGAGATGAGAACAGAATTGAATTTCATCTTCCCTCTACCCCTTCTTCTATCTTTTCTTCGATATTTATAAAGTCATCTTTAATAAATCAAATCATAACCCCTGAAACCATCGCAAGTAATTTATTCCAGCGATCATTATTGTTGCTGATTCTATTGGAGCGTCGCGGGCGCGGCCGGATGTCGCTATACTGTCGTGGAATTACACTGCCTGGCCCCTGCGCCCGCGCATTACAGTAGTTGGTACCACTATGATCAAATTAATAAGTATAATTGGACCAAACCTTGCCCTACTTTTCCTACCAGAAATGTAGGAATAGTTTTTTTTTATGCATAACGGGTTAGCTAGCACTTGACCTCAATCACGCGTGATGGTAAGTAAATCAATTACATCAACCACTTTGTTAAATCTAAATATCTCAAAATGGCTTAGCCGATTTTCACTATACATGGCTAGTAGTAATAATAGTTAATTCGGTAATTAAAAAAAAAATAGCACTGAAATTGGACCACTCGTTACTGCTAATACATCCGGACAAAGACTCATAGGTAATGGTTGAAAACATAACACACGTCGTTTTTAGTCAGGGATTAAAAAGTATTTGAAAAGGGATAGATAACCGCCTCCGTGGCTCAATTTAAACAACATTGGGTTTACGATTCGGAGGTCGCGGGTTCGACCCCAGCGGGGTACATATTTAGTACTCTGTTTGGTTGGCGGTAGGGCATATTAAATGTCCGCCTGGCTAGCTATCACCATCTTATCTAAATCTGCCGCCAAACAACAATGTTAATAGCATTGTTGTGTTCCGGTTGTCAGAGATAAGATAGCCAGTCCTTCAAATATGTTGGGGTTTCCGGGTCAGTACGCTTCCACCTTCGACCTCATCTTCACTTAACATTAGGTGTGATGGTGTGATTGAGGTCAAGTACCAACTCGTTGTGCTTAAAAAATGTAATTGAGGTCAAGTGCTAACCCGTTGTGCATAAAAAAAAGCTAGAAGAAGCCCAAGAAATTGTTGTTCTTTTTTAAATGTTCGTTAGCTAGGCATACTTTGTTGTAATACAACCAAATAGATTGACAATTGGCACTAAGGCCATCTCTATAGAGGAGGGCGGGTGAAGCCCCTTTCTTTCGTAAACACCACGGACTACGCCTAGATGCAGATAGTTACCCATGCCGCGGCCGAAGCAGTTGTGGGCTGCATTTTCTCGGAGCTGTCTGGAAAACTCAATGAGTTTTCTCCAGTGGCGGTGGACTCATTTTGCGGTTAGACAGATAATGGCAATAACACTCAGCCTTGAGTGTCGCTCTGTAATGTGGACCTTAGGTTATAATGGTAGCTCACCAGGCGGACATTTTTTTATTTTATTTTTTAATCTATAATTTTTTTTTTTTTTTTAAGAGGGTTTGTTCTAGGCGGACATTTTGGAAATGCCCTGCCACAACCAGACCGAGTATTATTATGATAAATCTAAATCTTTATCTAAATTACATTTTATGTACCTATATTATCACGTAAATTATCAAAATATAAACATAAATATTTTATTTATGTCATCGTATTTAAATATGTAAATAATGTATATACTTCAATATCCGTTGTATGTATGTATTGTTTTTATTTATTTGTATGTATTTAGATTGATTAATGTATACTCATTTATTTATGTATATTTCTTCTTACTTATTATATATACTCATCTTGATTTGTATAAATTGCAGTCTACTTTCTTTTGTAGCTTTGTGTATCAGATGTTTCTCTGAACAACAAATTGTGATAACTGTTTTGGCTGTATGAGAAGTAACTATTTGTTGTAAATTAATGTAATGTTAGCTGTTGTTATCCCAAATAAATAAAATAAAATAAAGTATACCTCTAAACTTGTGGTTAACCACGCCGGGATTCCAACTCGCGATCTCCATTTGTTTAAGCCTTGTGTTGTTTACATTGACACATAGTTACCGCAGTAGGTACCTACATCATGAAATTTTAATGAATGATTAATTTTTTTTATAAGTTCAAATAATTCTTTTGAGGGTAACAGGCAAATATGTTCAATCAATAATATAATAGGTAGGTATGCTTTTATGTGTCAATTACAGACATAGAAATATTAGCAGACGGACCTTAAGGATTAAATATCGTAACCATTTTCCATACAAAAGTATTAGCAGAGTGTAAGCTTTATGAAGAAATGTCTAGAAATTAGTTCTGATTGTTTGCCTGTCAGATTACGAGAAATAAGTTAAATATCTAAATTACTTTAAATAATGCCTCGTAAACAAACAAACAAACAATATTTGTATTAAAAATCTCGTATTAGCTTAAGCTGACGTTGACTATAGCCACAGAATTAATTTGTAACGCTATTAGCATAATAGTCCAGTAAGAACTGCCTATTATCTTAAAGGCCGTGATTTTTTGCACATGAATAGAGTATCGGTTAAGTAGTTTGCTTTAAATATAGTATAGGTAATTTAGTAAGAAAACATAGATTATTAAATTAAATTACCACAAAATTTCATTGCATCAGAAAATATACTTAGGCCCGTATTAATAAACCATTCTCAAGATTGAGAACAGTCTTGTGACCGGTCTCAAGTAAACGTGTTGATTAATAAACCTAACTTGAGACCTGAAACGCACGTGGACACTCAAGCAGTACTCACTGGAGAGGAATAAACGAAACTCAAGACTATCATTCATTCGCCGCTGAGGCCAATATTTGAGAAGTGATCTCAGCTGAGTAGACCTCAAGATTGGTTTATAAATTAGCACGGAGCTTGAGATAGCGTCAACTTCTTAAGACGCATCTCGGGTGATACAGTCTCAAGACTTGTATTGAGATTTATTTATTAATACGGGCCTTAGAACTCTTGTAACTGTTTTCATAAAATCGATCAATAACTTCTTTATTTTTTATCAAAAAATGCACCGAGGGCAAATATCACGACTCCATAAACTATATTTAGAAAACATAAAGTAGTAATTTTTAAAAAAAATTGATTGAGGCGATCTTAACTTCTACAACGCAATGAAGTTCACAGTGGATTAATTTAATATCGTAGCTTTTATAACTAATTACCTATACAATACCTAAAGCAAGCACAGATTGGTAAGAAAACATATTTATTCTATTACTGTTTTTTTTTTTTTTTTTTATATGAGAGGGCGGCAAACGAGCCTGCGGGTCACCTGATGGAAAACAAAAACCGCCGCCCATGGACACCCGCAACACCAAAAGGGTCACAGATGCGTTGCCGGCCTTTGAGGAAGGTGTAGGCTCGTTTCTTGAAAGCTCCAATGTCGTACTCGTTCGGGAATACCGCTGCCGGAAGTCCGTTCCACGGGGTGGTCGTACGTGGTAAGAAATTTCTTGAGAAACGTACAGTGGTAGACTTCCACTCATCCAGGTGATGTGGATGGAAATTTAAATACTGATGATACACTACCATTCTACAAAAAATGAGGAACTTTAAAGCCCGTATTAATAAAGTCCTGAGGTTGTATCACACGAGATGCGTCTTAAGCAGTTGACGCTATCTCAAGCTCCGTGCTAATTTAGAAACCAATCTTGACGTCTACTCAGCTGAGATCACTTTTCAAGTATTCGCCTCAGCGACGAATGAATGATAGTCTTGAGTTTCGTTTATTAATACGTGAAACTCGGCGCACCTCTCAAATGAGTACTGCTTGAGTATTCACGTGCGTTTCAGGTCTCAAGTTAGGTTTATTAATCAAGACGTTTACTTGAGACCGGTCACAAGACTGTTCTCAATCTTGAGAATGGTTTATTAATTATAGGAAGAAGAAGAAGGCCTAAGATTATAGGAAGTTACTCCACAAAAATTACATATTTGTACCGGACTTTGCATATCTGCTACTATTTACAAGTCTGTGGTGTCAATAAAACGTATAGGTGCCTACTGTATAGTAGTGTAGACATAACCTTTATAGGTAGTCGAATTTTATCCTTCCATATTGCGAAATAATACAGTTATATCACAAAACTAGATAAGCTATCACAATCCATTTCGATGTTAGAATAGATAGTGTTTATCAAACCGCCATTGCTTGGGACGCTTCGCGACAATATCATAATGATTTTATCTCTCTGTCGAGTGCTTGCTAGGAAGTGGATACGAGTGTATTTGACGCTAAGTCTTTTCGTTTTGGTTTTTCTACTGGCAAAAATAAGTAGCAGGTGAGTCAGGAATTTATTGACAGCGATGATATCATATCGTTATGTTATCTATTCACGATTGCGGTTGAAAGTGATGAAATGGTAATGTAAGAGCGAATTAAGTTTTTAATTCGGCAGTGGCCCTCTTGTGGAGGCCGGCTGGGTGGGCGGTAGTGTTGCCAGGGTTTGATAATATGTAACCAAATTTCGGGAGGCAAATGAAAAATTGGGATTTTGGTTTTCAAATAGGGATAACTTAAAAAAATAGGTTTTACAATCAAAGTGATTTCGATAATCAAAAACATTCTCAGGATCTCATTGGCAAGCGCTATCGACTGTTTGCAAGGATCTTATTACATAAAATTCAAATTATCAACGAATGATTGCAATTACAATCTGCCTGCGATTGTGCTCTGCGTTTTATTTCAACTAGTGATGCTACGGGTATTTTAAATGTTTATAACCGATTCGCCCAAATCGGGACATTTGGCGTACCGTCCGAACAAGGGTAAATCGAGATGTATGGAATGGACTCCTGAAAATCGGAACTTCCCACGCAAATAGATGCTTTATATTGGGAGAGCATATAATTGCATCCTCAATTTATTTATGCTGTATTTTAATGATCGCAGTATATGAAGGTTAGAGCGACATATCTAATGAAATTACCGGCTTGTAATAATAAATATTTGGGGCACTTACACAAATTATTTAATTTCGAACTAGGACAGTCCTAAGGTTAGGTTAGGGTTATATCTAAGAGTATGTCACAGCTGTTTTACCTACTCACATCGTACAATAAACTGAAATGAAATTTCCAACAACACAACAAAGTGAGAGCGATGTTTTAGGTACCTATCATAAATAGAAATTTATATAGTTGAATATTATTTCCATAATTAAATAGAGCAGCGGGCAAAATTATTTGAGGACTAGATTCGCCTGCGTGGAAGAACTTTATCGCGTTCAATTTGTTCATCCGTTTCGCCGTAATTAAGAAACAAGCAAAACATCCAAACTTTCGCATTTCGACGAAAATTATTAGTCAAACAACAAAAAGCCCCCTTCTAAATCCGCATATTATAGGGCAAGTACGGAACCCTGCACTGCGAGTGGCCCGACACTCACTTGGCCGGTTTTTTTACATTTACACACAGCCACACTATACTTCAAGCTCCGTTGAGTAGTATAAAACTTAACTAGCAAATACCAACTCGTCATTTCAACGGGCACTGACAGAAATGACGTTGTGTGTGCGTCATCTAGATAAAAAGCCTATACAAAAAAATGTAGCCGTGGAAGAGTGCTTTGCCAAGGTTCGGCCTCCACCCGAACTCGGCACTGACATTGGCCGTGACGGAAATAGGGCGAGGCCACACCGAAATGTGGTGCTCCTAATTTGACAGCGAGGAAAATTGATGGAGCGATTTTGATTTAGGAAAACGGCGCTAATGACGTTGAAACTCGATCGATAGAAGCAATTTACAAGAAGGAAGTTAGGAGCTTGCAGCTGTGATTCATACATTGGGTCGTTATCCGTTAGGTGTAGGTACCTAGTCAATATTTGTGACCTTTAGACCAACCTAAGTTAAGGAAACTCCCCTTAAGTTGCTGCTGTGGTGTTGCTTGTATACGAGTAATACTAGTAGGTATGTAACACAAACCCTAATTACATTTCAATTCAATTCAATTAAATTCATTTATTCTCACAACTTACACTAACAGTACTTAACCTAACATGTAAGCCTTAGTCAATATTAAATATAGGGTTATTACATACGAGTACCATGTCATTTGAAATTTAATATAAGTGGGTATAATCTTCAATCAATAAATGTCTCTTAATACTAAAAATTAAACTGGTATTGCGTAAAGACTGATTAACAATAAAATAGCTTGCAATACAAATTGAATTATCCATAAGCCGGAACGTAAAAATTTATTCAAAATAATATGAGGCAAAAGTGATTCTAAATGGTGTCAATTCTGATGTACAACGAACTAACTAAATTTAAAGCAGATACATCCTTTTCTAACACTATTAACATGAAAGGGACGACTATAAATTGAGTCCTGTCAAATTAAGTTAAGAGCTGTCAAAACAAGTCGCTCCATAGTATTTTAATCGTGACGTCGCTAGGTGTACACCTAATATTGATAAAGAAGTGCTTGTTTTGATCCTTTTACTTAATTTGACAGGACTTGATTATATGTCGTCCTTTTCATGTATTAGTGGTTAGAAAAGGATACATATAATTTAAATTTAGTTTAGTTTGTTGTACATCCGAATCGAGACCATTATAGTACCTAAATAAGTAGGCGAGAAAAATTTGGTATCTCCGTAAATTTAGCCATTCTTTAATATTGTATTCTTTTATTGTATTCTTTATTGCACATAAAAAACATGTTGACAATCAGTCTGAAATATTGTACAACGGTGAGCTTATCTCTAATAGAGATCTCTTCCAGCCAACCTCAGTGGTGGTTAGAGCATTGTGCGGGACGGTGAAGAAAAGGTGCAGTTATGGAAGGACAAATATACTATACATATAGGTATATAATATAATATGTTATTTACATACATACACTACTAGAATACAGAAATACACTTAGTTATAAAATTACACGTGATTATTAGTAATATTTATTAAGGATATGCTGGATGAGGACAGCGTATGACCGATCGTTGTGGAGATCTTTGGGGGAGGCCATTGTCCAGAAGTGGACGTCTTTCGGCTGATGATGACGATATATCAATAAGGACCATAAGAAGGCACAGCAAGAAAGTAGCATGCACTAATTTAGATAATTAGATACTGAGATATCCTGCGTGAATTTACCCCATGTAGTTTGAGTTCATTTATCACTTTATGCATTTTGTATTTACCAGCTAGTTATTCAAATTATTGCGACCTGTTTGGTGTAGTGGTTATAAAGTCTGCTGCTATACCAAAAGGTCGCGGGTTCGAATCCCGCTAGGGGCATATGTTTGTATGATGAATACAGACATGTGTTCCCGAGTTATGGATGTTTTTCATTTATATATCAATCAATCAATCAATCAAATACGCTTCATTGTTTAAATAAGTATTTATTTACAAAAAAAAAATTATTTGTGTAGTTTATCAACCATCTGGTAGCTATAATACAAGCCTAGTTGCTTAATGTGGAACTAGATGGCGCTGTGTGTATGTGCAAAGATATTTATATTTATTTATATTATATTATATATGGGTTTTTACCATTGAATTTTAATTATATTATTTATTTCTTTATTATTTATTTAAATATAGTATTTATTTGGATTATGTTTTGATTATTTATTTATATATCCAGCAATAAACTTATTGTGATTACATAAGTCAGTGATATTTACGACTAAAAGTAAAATGGGTTGGTTACTCGCATTCTTAGACTGGAAAAAAAACTCGTATGAATGACATTGGCACATAGCCGAGATGAGTGGTTTATAGAACCGCTTGATGCCTTGTAGTTTCGTTGTGATATAACGGTCCTAAATACAAACAGCCGCACAGTGAGGAAAACAAAATGTTTCGAGATAAATGAAATCTCTGTAACTAGGTCCGATTTGAACGAGATAAAACTAGGTGATGTGATGCAAACAATGATCTGATGGTGTGACCACCAAAAATGATGCAATAATTGTCTGATGGTGTGATCCCCTCATGGGCCACCAAAAATGTGGGATAAATGATATCATGGTTTGATTGTACTGATTTGCTGTTGTTCTTGTGTTGCTTCGACGCTGCAGCCCTCCCTGGGCGTCGCGGCCCTCGAAGATAGTCAGGACAAGTCCCCCTCAAGACTCGCCCCTACCACAGGAGTGATGCACGGGTTCTTTGCGATGAAATGTTGTTGGGTGGGAGCCAGCAATGATAATACTTTTACTTTATAAAATTATTGCGTACGCGCGGCCATGTTATGGCATCGCTTCGTGAACAGGGAAGTAAAGTGAAGTGAGAACAAAGCCATTGACAGGAAACCGGAAATGGTATTGCAACATGGTAATTTTCAATTAACATGATGAAAATCCGTTGTTCAATCATATCTTTGCACTTCATGTATGAATGGCATAAGTAGTAGGATGAGGGATATTCCCTATGCATGAACTGCGTTAATACAATTTACACACGACCAACTCAATACTTACGTAAATATAGTAATATTATAAATGTGAAAGTTTGGACGTTTGTTTATTTGTTTGTTGTTCAATCACGGTGAAATGGTTGCAGCACTAGCACGACTATCGTTGAACACCGTCACTGTACGTATGTTTTAAAACCACTTTCACGTTAGGAACTAATACCCGTCCCGTCTCCGTTCCGTCCGAGAAATTACCCGTCACGTATGCTAAGACCTTAAGTCGGAACAAAACTCACACTCGTCCCTCAGATGTGAGGTCAAATTAAGTTTGAATTAACACTCACGAAACGATGGAACATTTGACTGAAGACATGTTTTATATTGAAATCGTTGCACCAATAACTATTAAATTTAAGTGTGAATAGAATATACTAAATGGACACAGCGACTCGTGTGACTCACCAACGAAGTCATATGATTAGTTTACTACCAAAACATGTAAAATAGCTACAATAAATCACATGATGAACGTTTGGAATATTTTTCGCTTATTCGAACTTTTCCTGTAGTTTGTTCTAACTTAAGTACAATAACCTAATGAGTATGTAGGTTGGTACATATATAACACAAGTGCTGTGTGGTTTCGGCTCGCAAATATAATACAACCAACCTGTCTCCTCCCGTCGGTGGCGTAAAAGGAGATTATATAGGACTTCATGATCATCATCAGCCGCCTCCGTGGTTCAATGTAAACAACATTGGGTTTACGATTCGGAGGTCGCGGGTTCGATCCCCAGCGGGGTACATGTTTAAGTACTCGGTTTGGTTGGTGGTAGGGCATTTTAAATGTGCGCCTGGCTAGCTAGCACCATCTTATCTAATTCTGCCGCCAAGCATTGTTGTGTTCCGGTTGTCAGAGATAAGATAGCCAGTCCTCCTTATGTGTTGGGGTTTCCGGGTCAGTACGGTTCCACCTTCGACCTCATCTTCACTTAGCATCAGGTGTGATTGAGATCTAGTATCAACCCGTTGTGCATAAAAAAAATCAGCCCGTAAACATCCCACTACAGGGATATAGGCCTTCCCTAGTAGGTATATGAGGGAGTATAGTCTATAGTTCACCACCCTGGCCCAATGCGGGTTGGGGACTTCACATGCCTTTGAATTTTTATTTCTCAGGCATGCAGGTTTCCTCACGATGTTTTCCTTCGCCGTTTTAAGAGCGTCGGATAAATGCACATAAGTAATTTAATTAAATTTAAAAACTCATTGGTACATTGGCCTCGAATCGATCTCGGACAATCGAATTCGGACCTCCTAATTTGGGAGACAGCGTCTTAACCGCTGAGCCACCGACGCTCTTATGGGACTTACCACCAAAAATATCTATAGTTTGCACCTCTTGACGGGCATAGGTTCACCCCATGTCACGTGTGCATTTCTGTATATTTCGAAAAATGAACCGTGGACGTTGTTTTAAAAGCATTAAACATTTAATATTTAGGACGTTACGTTTGGGATATCTCTGACCACCCCATTAAAGGTTATGTATGCATGTATATTAGAGTGAATAGGCATTTACTGGTATTGCTTCGACCATATCGTCACTTTTCATCAGGTGAGATTGTATTCAGATAAAAAAAAAGACATAATAATCTTCACTTAACATCAGGTGTGATTGAGGTCAAGTAAGAACCCGTCGTACATAAAAAAAAATCTAATAGATTATCTACCTACTTACAGTAATATGAATGTTATTATTACTCGGCTTAAATAAATGCTATGTCGGGTGCTTTAATTTAAAGCCACAATGAAGGAAAAGTACCTACTACATATTTAATAAACAGGACAATCGCATATTTCATTTTTTTTTATTGACGTTGACTACTTGCTTTTGCTTCTAATGTGCGCGTTACTCGATCTCTTGTTCGCTCTGACTGTATTCGTTCGCGACCGACACGGGAAAGCGGCTGGCGCAGTCGGATGTGGTCGTCTGTGCCCGCGAGCATCTGCAACTGTACCAATACCCTCTACGATATAAATTACTTAACTGAGATAATCATAATTTTCTCTAAAAGTATCGCAAAAATACTGTTTTTTAATTGTGGTCACGTGACTTCGGTGGCAAGGCCAGACGCTCGCAGTCATTGCCAAGGTCTCCGTTCGAGAAACTTCCCACGATGTGCTGTTTTTCATCACTCCGCCAATAACGGTGGGTTGCTAATAAAATGACAAGGCCGTCGCGTCGTCGCCACTAGCAATGATCTTCGGATGCTCTGTTCGCAGGACGTCTGTCTAGTTAGAGTGTAGTCTATCGTACTTATTCATACACAGCTGTTTTACACAGCCTAGGATCTTGATTTTTTTTCGAGGCGGCGCAACCACCTACTGCCTCCCCCCGACAATTCTTTAATTTTTTTTTTTTTCATATTTCGGACACTTACTCCAATCATCTAGTCCCAAACTAAGCAAAGCTTGTACTATGGATACTAGATAACGGATAAACATACATAAATATTTATGTAAACATCCATGACTCAGGAATAAATGTTCATATTCATCACACAAACATTTACCCGTCGCGGGATTCGAACCCGCAACCGTTGGCTTCGCTGACAGGGTCACTATCCACTACACCAACCGGTCGTCGTTAATGCTTTATATTTCTCGACATGTTTTTTTTGTAAATGCTCATAACCTCTATGATATAAGGGTTGATGAGTAAATTAACCCCCTCGAAGTTTGTGCATATTTTCGAAAGAACCTGTATAGGTATTTACTGCACTGATGATGATGAAATTATTTGAATTTACATAACAAATTGCAAAACAATGTATGTATCAATGCAAAATTAATGTATTGCCTTTTTGTACAATGAAGCGTTTACAAACAAACAAACAAAGTTGTAGTAAATACCTACGCTGGGTGATGGCTGGGTGTTGTACGGGTCTGCCATGCTTGAATTGTCGCCCCTTGAACATGGAGCCCCCGGTACGGACACCAGTTTGCTCCCCAAGATCAGGGGCTGGTCTTACATGATTAATGGTAACGTGATGCCTATAAGCTATACCAACCGCAGTTCTCTAAAATGACCCTCTTGTCAGATGAGGATTACAGCTTATCTAGCTAGCATTTACCATTAAGCGTTTATTACACTAACCTATTTGTAGCAAATCTAATTAAAAAATAGAAGGTGTTTTTTTTTATGATTAACTGGATACGCATTTGACCACAATCTCACCTGATCGGAAGTGACGATGTGGCCGAAGATGAAGCACGCGATGTCAGTAGATGCCTATTCACCCTGCTCTTGAAGATCCCAAGGTTGTAGGATTCAGGAAAGACTGAAGCCGGAAGGGAGTTCCATGCCTTGGCCGTTCGCATGTTCCAATGGTCGGTATGTTAACTACATACGGGTGGAATCCCTCCCCGCGCCTAGTAGTCCGAAGATGAAATGGCGATGGTAGAATAAGATTGTGTAATACGGTCGGACGACCTGATGAAGGTCACGGGAAGTCATTGGATGCAGGTTGCATCCAATCGGTTACTTTGGAAATCTATGCACTATACTATGTTCAGTAGCCGACGTGCTGCGGCTGATATGATGATAAAAGCCTGCTCGATTGGGGCAACTCCCTCCATGGTAAGCGATGAAGACCCAGTGGAGTTTTATAAGCTGTTGATATATACTTTCTACGTAGGTCAAAGAATCAGCCTTGCTACACAGCGAGGCAACGCGGCCAGCCTTCTGGGTACCATTCCACCAACCAGAGACTTGGGGCTAGTTTTTTGTGTTTTTTTTTTATAATAAATTGTATAATTATTGTTTATAAATATTGTACAAATGTTAATAAATTTATAATTCTACATTAAGAATACTTTTAAAAACAAGCTTCTAATGCTCCATCATGATTATCACATATTACTCTAGTACATAGAAGAGTAACATAGTCTATCAAGGAGTTCCATAGCAATCTTCTGGCTCCATCTTCAGACTCTCGTCATCATGTGTAATAGAAAGTGCTCATGCCAACAAAACGTACTAGCCCACATTCGACTATATTGCCATTTTCCATCAGGGAGTTCCAATCCTTACATTCCAGCTCCATCATCAAATCAACTCGATGTTGCCATAATATTGCATTGTCACCTAATTTTATATGCCAAATTTCAGCTCAATCAGATATCAGCAAATGGTTGAAAAATGATTTGTGAAGTAACGGACAACTTACATAGGTACTTACTTACTTCTTAAGGTACCTACATACAAATATTGCAAACTAAATATAGGATTGTAAGTGATTGTGGTTGGGCAGTCTACCTACCACCACGGCCGCAATGAGATACGATCGTTGTATAGACAGCATGGACCGATTTGAAACACGCACAATAATAACATTCGATTTTATCGTGTTTCAGACGTTTTCATGAAAATCGATTCAGATGTTATGCGTGCCTGGCTAAATATAAAATAACTCTAATCGATATTAGGTTCCGACCTATACTTCCAGGACGGTTCAGAGTCATATTCATTTCTTCCTACTAAAGGGAATCGTCAACCTATTCGCGACATTTCCGCCCGTGTGATAAACTTCTATGGGCGTACCCAGGTGTGGGGCAAAAGTATTAAACTTAGAAAAACAATGAAAATAGTTGGCGGTGCATTTCAAATTTAATTTAATTTATCACGATTCAAAGACACAGCATCTATTCGCGCGGTATTTTTAAAATTTTAACAATAAAATAATTGTTATATTTTTATTTGTGATGGATTTCCGCAATGTAACGCCCGAATAAATTAATTATTTTGATTAGAAAATTTTGGCAGCATCTTGTGGAAACACGACAGCTCATCCCATACACGTCCCATATACCTAAGTGTAATGGGATGAGCTATCGTGTTTCCACGAGAAGAAACCAAAATTTTCCGTAAGGCACTGTCATCTTACGGAAAATTAATGAATAGGTATTAGGAACGCACGAATCGGTAGGTACACCGACCTGCTTACACCAAAATCTACTATTTTATTTCCACTATGATGTGTTACAGAACACATTCTAATAAAAACAAGGAAATGAATGAATAGTGAATTTGTATGCAATTTGAAATAGGTACCTACTTACCTATACCTCATAATTCAAATTTCGAAATAGTGACGCATGAGTAACTGACCGTATGCTGACCGTAGATAAATCCTAGGTAGGTACAATGCTACAGATTATGTAATAGGTATAATTTTCAATATAATCAACCTAACCTAATCTAACCTATCAATTTTATTATATGTGTGTTTCGCCCTTCGCTTATTTTTGGGAATTTTGTTGCTTTTTTTAACCCTACAAAGATACAAAATAAAATACCTATAGCACATTTCGTCCCTGGTATTACTTAACCAAGCGACCTTCGCTCGCGGTTACGTCCTCGTAAAGCTGCCTGCCCGCCCTTGACCTTGGTCTGTGGCAGGTTGCGTTCGCGTGGCAGGCCTCGGCCTATATTTCAAAGAAGCCGTAAAAACACCCTCGTGGTATGAAGGTACGCTAGTGTAATGACCTTTCTGTAGCGGTATAATATTTATTTCTACATTACAAACGAATAATCATTTATTTTAATTACCTATCAATGTGATGTTATTAGTGACTTCGAAGCTTCGACTGTTTATTATCTAGTAAGGCTTTATAGTACGCGTCTCTCATGCATTCCATTTCTACAAAAAAAATCCTCCAAATCCGTTCAGGCGTACGTATCTAGGTGACAAACTGCTATAAGTGGTCTCAGAAGGGCAAAATTAAATTTCATTAAAAGTGTTAGGTACAACTTTCCCAAGGTAGAAATTAGTAGAATGCAAGTAGGTTTATGGTATTCGATCCAAGGTTCTGACATTTTAAAAGTTTCAGGACATAATACCTACCTACATTACATTGTAGATTGTTATGAGAAATGGATTTGGGAATACACAACTTAGGTAGGTACTGAAGAATAAGTAGGTAGTTAAAAACTATTTTGCCTTAGAGAGAAAATAGATTTTATAATTCTTTGATGCTCAACTTTAGACACGTTACAGAAGTACTCGATTGCTATTTTACACTTCGTTATTGTTGTTGAGGAAAAAATATGTAAATTAAATCTTCAACGGTCCATATGCAAGTATTTATTTAGTTCTTTCATCAGAATAATAATAAAATATTATGGAGCATCTAGAGTTATGCAACGAAAGTGAAAAATAACAAACTTGACATTGGCATCGCACATCGCCTCGATAAATATTACGTTGGGAGCCTAGCAGTGTTGGAATTGATCCAGATTAACACGAAAAAGAACTAGCAACATTCTAATTTTAAATTACCCTCCTAAATTTTTGAGAACAAACATTAGAGCATTGCTTATATGCGGGGTACCTTATAAACGATCGATTAAGTAATTTAAGCTTCGATTAATGCGAATCGGTAGTTATAATTCGTTGTAAGCTTAATATACATCAAACTGAAGTATTCCCTTCCTATAGTTTAAGGAACAATTTTCTTATCTTATTTTTATTACGGGAAAATGTTCCGGGTTCCGGAAAATTATTATAGGAAAGTGTCATCACTTAACAATATTTGGGTGCATACACACAATACAAACTAATAAAACACAAAATCTTGTCAATCGGTACAAAATATAAAAAGAAAAGTTGTATTCAATTTTCAAAGTTTCACCTATTTCGGTTTGTGAAAAGCACTTCTTCCTATACCAGCTCTGCTGTATTTTTAAAAAACCTACTAGATATTGATCATTATTATCTACAGCCACGATTACATTGCCAACTAATAATTTCGATAATTAGTGCAGTAATAATCCTTGAATTGACACGAAATGGTCATCAGGTGATAGCCGAAATGATAATTCGAGGCGGTAACTGCTGGCGAGTGATCTGAGAGCGATGCGGCTGGTCGGCCAGGCACTACAGCAGCAAGGCCAAGGTTGACGAGGAAGGGCTGCGGAGCGGGCGCGGGGCGTCGCGGGCTTAACGCTCCGCGCGCTCCCGCACCGACCATTCTGCACCAAGCAGTCGACTCTCTCGGTTGTACCAACGCAAGGTAAGCGGTGGTCACTTTCAACATATCCTGTCGTTAGTTAAATATATACTTGATCATCGCCGCCGCCGGCCGTGTCGTGCTGTGTTAACGCAACATCCTAATCATTTGACATGTATTTTTTGTGTGACAACATAAACCGTTTCGAGATGTGCAAAGATAAAGTCGAGTGTGTCAATTCGTCGATAAGATGATACCGCGCGTTAACAACTTCTGCATTCAAATATCACCGACAAAGGTAACCGACGGTATTCGTCGAGGGAAGTTTCCCTCCGAAAAGTTTTGAAACGATTCCCTAAGGGCGGGAAGCGAGAGGCCGCGTGCGTGCTGCGTGCCGCGTGTCGCGCATCGATCGGGCCACCCCTCGCCCTCGCCACTCCCGGTTCTGATACATTCATTTGGACAAAAATCATTCCATTTTAGTATCCTCCATTCCTTTTATTTATTTGCTGTAGATTTTTGTGAATTAGTGCATGTTTAGTCGGCTAGTTTTATAATTCAAAATATAATTATCTGTGAAAATGGGTGGCTGTGCAACGAAAGAAAACAAAGAAAACAAACCGGCGGACGAGACTGATGGGTGCGTATCTCCGGTCGGCATTCATCTCCGCAATGTGCCGCTCAATTTAGTGCTATTTGTGATCGTTCATTTAATAGTTGCCCAAAATATCGAATTATGTGTGCCATAGTTTGTTTTTTTTTTGTAGTATTAATTTAAAGTTTCTATTGAATTTGTGATATAAAACATAAATAAGTTACATAAATCGTACTGTCTAGAACTTCGGCCATTGGATAGATTTACTATATTTTGCAAAGTCATACGTAAAATTTTTGTGCATCCCAACTTAAATTTTAAATGACAAAAATACGTTAAAATTTTCCTTACTAAATAATTCTGGATCAGAAATTCAGTTATAACTACTTCGTATGAGTAATAAAACCATTCATGATTCATAGTATAGTCTTATAACCGGCCCGTGATGATGTTTTTGCAAAATCGTTGCATGATATTTTACCCGTTCACCCGCTTTTCGCGAGTATTCATACCGTTAGTATTAAGGTATTACGTGGTATACCGCAATTGATATCATTCGTGGAACGATAAGTTGATTCTGTAATCTGACGATGCTTAATTGTTGAAATTCCTTCTCGAATAGAAATGAATGCAAGTAAGTAACAAGAAACTCGCGATAACACGTTCGTTGGCTGGTCGCGAGTGGGAGGCACGACTGCGCGCCACGGAGCAGCACCGGTGCGCAGTGAGCTGACACATCCGTTCGACTTGCGCGTGTCGGCCAAGGCGACCTCTTGCTTAAAATTACGTAACTCGACCACAAACCCCAGTTTTTCTTGGGTGTGTTCGGAAAAACAATTCCATTCTCAATATTCGGCGCGTGACGACTCCCTTACCTAAAGTTATTAGACCCTGTCTGTAATCGTAACGTTGCTTTCCTTATAATATCCGTAATGAATTATAAGCTCAAAGTTGTAATCCCTGTAGCGGTTTGCGGCGGTGCTGTTCTTGCGTATTACCTCATCAGGCGGTTCGTAAATAAAATTATTAATAATCCATACTTCTTGTACCTACTTGTAGCTAAATGTTGTGTTGTTTTAACTCATTTAAGATTACATATAACTTAATCCAACTAACTCTAAAATATGTAAGGGAGTTTTTAATCTAACATTCAATTCCTGATTTTGAAAAATAGGTTTTCTTCGGTACCGCTCGATTCAAGGAATTACGGGTACGTCTCTAATTTTTGTATTAAAAAAATAATTGACGCAACGAAATTTGATTTGAAAATCGGTTGGCCGCGATTACATTCGAGTATTTAAAAATTTTATTGTTGAAATTTATTGAAAAATTATAACGATAATGTGTACCCGAGCGACATGTGCTGCTTTGAAAGCGTTAGCTATTTCAAAGTTTATTATTATTCGTTGCGTTTTCAATAGGAATTGCGTCGCTGAAAGTTTGATTGTTTACAGAAAAGCCGCAGCCATGGTGGACGCCGCAACCCTTGAAAAGTTGGAGGCCGGCTTCAGCAAGCTAGCCGCCTCCGATTCCAAGTCGCTGCTTAAGAAGTACCTCACCAGGGAGGTGTTCGACGCCCTGAAGAACAAGAAGACCTCCTTTGGCTCCACACTTCTAGATATCATCCAGTCGGGTAAGTACACTATATCTATATAAGTAAAATTGATAAGGCGTGGCTTTCCAGCGGCTTAATATACGCCAAACTCGATTTTTCCTGTAAAAAGTTATGTAAGACGTCATATTATTTGAGCTTATTGCAGATATTAGGTAAATATCTTGCTTTCGGGGATCTTTATCAACCACATGCATCAAACACTTCGGTCAGAGTGTCGGTCGATAAGTGAGTTCAAAGAAAACTTAAAACATTTTGATTTAAAACAGGACAATTGCATTTCGTTAAAGTTGTAGTAGGTAGGTACATAATAATATATTCCTATATGCATGAGTGGTTTAAAAAAATTATAAAAGTACAACTATTAAAACGGAACAGGAAGAGATTTCATAATAACACTATGTTCTGGAAGAATGTACTGGAAGCAACCATCTTTTCACAATCTAACTGAACCAATTTTAATGAGTCAAAGCCAAGCTGCACACGTACTTGTCTATTAGGTAATATAAAAAGCATTGTCTGTGGTCTCTGCCTATCCCTACGGTAAACAGGTGTAACCCGAGTATACATACTTGCTTATACTCTAACGGAGACTTTATGTATGTATGTATTCTCAACAGAAGTCAAGAATGCTTAGAATATGCTTTTTATACTTAACTCTTCTCTATGGCACTAGTCAAGTGTATGGTTGGTTGTATTTGCAGATAAACAGCTGAAATAGTTCAGTATTTAGATATTTTTCTATGTCCAAACTCCCCGATACTAGTCTAGTGTTAGCTGTTTTCATAGATATGACCAGATAACTGTATGTGTATGACAGATTACTGTATCTGATCAAAGAGGGCAAATAATTGATTAGTCGTATGCAACATAGCTGGAAGTTATAGGCGCCTTGATAACGTGTGAACGGTTAGATTTGATGTCTGACTATTATCACAAAATAATATTAGTTTTATACATATATTGTGGCAAAGTTTGAGGATTGTTACGTGCACGGCCCTCTGGTTTATCATCATCATCATATCAGCCGAAAGACATCCACTGCTGGACAAAGGCCTTTGTCATGGTTTATCACTTTTATAAAATAAAATTGAGAATGGATATGAACAGATAACTACTAGAAGCATGTAACATTAGATTCATAGATTTCATTTCATTCAATTCAATGCCGATATACATTGAGAAAATTGGCTATTATTCACAAAATAAAAGTGTGCATTTCGATCTTCTTACTGATTAAAGTTATGCATGCTTTGTAAACTCCAAAACTTAGGATTTCTCTCTTTAGAATGTTTCCCATAGATACAATGGTTCTCTGGCTGCTATTCGTATGCCATCGCAACTTTACACCCTGTGTTTAAATTTCACATAAATGTAAACCATATATTTGTTACAGGTGTTGAGAACTTGGACTCTGGTGTCGGAATCTATGCTCCTGATGCGGAGTCATACACTGTCTTCGCTGACCTGTTTGACCCCATCATTGAAGACTACCACAATGGCTTCAAGAAAACTGACAGCCACCCGGCCAAGAACTGGGGTGATGTGGAAACCCTTGGCAACCTAGACCCGGCTGGTGAATTCGTTGTCTCCACTCGTGTCCGCTGTGGCCGTTCTATGGAAGGCTACCCCTTCAACCCCTGCCTAACTGAGGCCCAGTACAAAGAGATGGAAGAGAAGGTCTCCGCTACCCTCTCAGGCCTTGAGGGAGAACTCAAGGGCACATTCTATCCGCTCACTGGCATGTCCAAGGAGACCCAGCAGCAGCTCATCGATGACCACTTCCTATTCAAGGAGGGTGACCGTTTCCTCCAGGCCGCAAATGCCTGCCGGTACTGGCCCACCGGCCGTGGCATCTACCACAATGAGAACAAAACTTTCCTGGTCTGGTGCAATGAGGAGGACCATCTCCGCCTGATCTCGATGCAGATGGGTGGAGACCTGAAGCAGGTTTACAAGAGGCTTGTGACAGCTGTGAATGACATTGAGAAGAGGATCCCGTTCTCGCACAATGACCGGCTCGGTTTCCTGACATTCTGCCCAACCAACCTGGGCACCACTGTGCGCGCCTCGGTGCACATAAAGCTACCCAAGCTGGCCGCAGACAAGGCCAAGCTGGAGGAGGTCGCGTCCAAGTACCATCTGCAGGTGCGCGGCACCCGAGGCGAACACACCGAGGCGGAAGGCGGCGTCTATGACATCTCCAACAAACGCCGCATGGGCCTCACCGAATACGACGCTGTCAAGGAAATGTATGACGGCATCGCTGAACTGATCAAAATCGAGAAGTCTCTGTAAGCTAACGATCTCGCTATCAGTATTTTTATTGTATTATTTAACGTTTTCGCGTAAGTATTGGATGTTGGCGCGGAGCGGCGCTAGTCAGCGGCGCCCTGCGCGGGCGCGGGCACCGGGCGGCCCACTATACTGTTTTTCGTAAAAGTATTTTCTATAAGGAAATGGAAAATAAAGACAGCTAGCATTAAGACCACAAATGATTATTTATTTTTTATAACCCACTTAAGACCTAACTAACTGAAATGGGCGGCGCATGAGGAATATGCAGGGAAATGGAATTGTTTCACGATATTATAATTTTATAAATATCTATTTAAAATTTAAAGTTGCTATGTTTAAATCAATCTATGTAGAATGTACAGGTGAAATTAAATGCCTGTAGTTACTGAAAATATCTTTCAATTTCTATTCATGTAGCAATCATCTTCATTGACATAAAAGATAGGTGTGTTATCCTTGTGCTATCCATAGTAGTTGTTGCTTACTTAATGAGGGGTGTTCCATAACTTTTTGCTGAATAAAAACTTAACAAATAGGTAGGTCACTTGTTTCTTGAAATTCATATGCCATACTAACCTTTAAGAGCTTATTACACTATCCCATTTTGTAGGAAATAGGAAGACGTATTCACCTTTGATGGCTTCCTGGAATAGGTTTTGATCTCTAAAACCTAAATTGATTAGCGCAAACTTCAAATTTTAGAAACGTCAAAATTTTAGAGATGCGGCGTTAAATAGGAAATCGGTTTAGAGCACTCTAGGGAATATCTCCTGTCGTAGAACTACAAAAATTGCATTTTTGGATTGTAATGTTTTGAATTTTATAAACTTGTTACGTACCTATATCCCTTAGTTTCTTACGATACATTGTTCATATCAAAAAGCGTTGAAAACATACATAATGGTGTCGATTCGAATGTACACCAACTAAACTGAAACCAGTTTGGGGTGGTGCCGTCGCATCGTACTGTTCCAGGGAGAAAAAGACAGTACTACTTTAAAACTGGTTTTAGTATAGTTGGTGTATATCCGAATCGACACCAGTGTACAATTATTAGAAGTGTCTACATTTGAACAAAATAGATGAACAAAAAAGTTTCCATATTGCATGTGTACTTATAGAATAGAATTTTATTGTAAAACTGTGTACAGGAGATGTTAATCTTATTTTTGACACAACAGCTTTGTCCATTTCGGACGTACAATAATTTAAAAGAAAAGCATCGTATTAAAATTAGGTATGTCAAATATTATTAAAACAATGTCATTAAAACTGTCACCACATCAACACAGAACATTAACATAGAATAAGGATCAGTACATATTCCTAAAATATTCTTCTATATTATAAAAAACTTTACATAGCAACCATTCCTTCAACTTTTTTTTAAACTGAATAACTACTAATTCCTTAATATGTTCTGGTAAATGGTTGTATACTCTGATCCAAGTAACATAAGAACTTTTATAATAAATGTCGCTATAAGGTCCAGGAGGCATGCATAAGTTATATCTGTACCTAGAGCGTAAATTATTGCGACTCTCAATCTTTTCAATAAAATATTCTTTTTGATTTTTAACAAATAAACATAGTTCTAGTATATAAATAGGCGGGTGAATTTGTGTGAGGTAGAAGAGGTGTTAGGAAATGGGAAGGTAATCGAAGTTAAGCGCTTATTACACTATCCAATTTTTAGGAAATCTAATTAGGACACATGAAGGTGTAATCGAGGTTAGAACAGTTAGATTCCGATTTAGTGGATTGGAAGGTCCCGACCGCACTGCTTCCATTCTAAAATCCTTACTTCAACCAATGTATGCCGAATTAGTCTCTGCGTTTCGGATGGTGTTATAAGCGCTTCCTAGTTTCCGATTTCCTAAGAGTGTTCCTAATTAGATTTCCTACAAATAGGGTAGTGTAATAAGCAGTTTATAGGGTTTCGTAACCAAAGGAAAAACCAAAGCCTTATTTGCTGTCACTTGGACTAACAAAACAGCGTCTAAGAAGTTTGGCATTCTGCGATATTTCACACCAAAACAACTTTTGGTGCTTTACCAGGCTCAGATACGCTCGTGCATGGAATACTGCGGTCACCTCTGGGATGGTTCAGCCAAGTACCAACTAGCTGCACTCGATTCTGTGGAACGACGTGCCATTGAGACTCATAGGTGATAATTCGATGACTTGTAAATTGCAGAGCCTGTGTCGCAAAGTCGCCTGTCTCTCTGTGAATAAGATTATGTAATTCCAACAATTATATAATCTTATTCTACCGTCGCCCTTCCATCTTCGGACTACTAGGCTTTGGGAGAGATATTATGTAGTTGATATACCTAACATTAAGAAGTTCGAGTCTTCATTCATCATCCGAACAGCCAAGGCATGGAACTCCCTTCCGGCGTCAGTCTTTCCTGAATCCTATAACCTTGGGATCTTCAACAGCAGGGTGAATAGGCATTTACTGCGATCGCGTGCTTCATCTTCAACCACATCGTCACTTTCCATCAGGTGAGATTATGGTCAAACGCGAATTCAGTCAATCATTAAAAAAAACTTCAGAATACTTAGTAGTACTCAACAGTAACGGTGGTAAAAATAGTTGGTAGGTACCTATTCTTTAGTAATAGCACAGAATTAATGTAGTACTAACGTAGTAATAGAATGCCTCTGCTGGCAGAAAAAATTTCAAGACTATGTTTAGCTTCCGAGTCCGAGGAAGAAGGGTAATGTTTTCGAGTGTAGGTATGTCGATTTCTGTTGCCCCTGTAACCTATTGATTGATTTATTTTGAAAGCCATTCAATTTCTGCATGTCAGTAATGAATAAATGTGTGATACAAATTATTCACTTACACAACCTGTACTTGACCACATTTAGAGCAAAGAAATACCTAGGTATAAAATATTTCATTTCATTGGCAATTCAAAATGGCGGCGCCTCCAAAATATGCTGTCGGCTTTCTGGTTTTTTGTTTTCAGAGCTTTTTTAAATGTCATATTTTTGGAATTGAGACCTCATAAACAATCAATCAATCAAATACGCTTTATTGTTTAAATAAGGAAGGTACATTTAAACATCTTATAGAATTTAAACAATATTTTTTTCGAAAAACTTTGCCACGACATGTACCAATGAGTTTTTAAAATTTAATTTAATTACACATGTACATTTATCCGCTGCTCTTAAACGGTGAAGGAAAACATCGTGAGGAAACCTGTATGCCTGAGAAATAAAAATTCTGAAGCATGTGAAGTCCCCAACCCATATTGGGCCAGCGATGTACGAGGGAAGGCCTATATCCCTGCAGTGGGATGTTCACGGGCTGAGATGATGATGAACCTCTTGCTTATAGAACAAATTCATGATGCACTGTCTGAGCAATGGATACGTGTCTATACATATGTATTTTTGGCAAGTGAAGATGTTCACTCTTCTGGATCTTCCACTCGTAACGTGATCACCAATAAATGGCAATCGGGAGTTGGTTCGATTGGCATGAAATTTTACTAAAAGTAGGTACCTATTTGAATAAATAACAGTTTTAATCTACCTTTTATGATCACAGACAATTCGTAGCCTCGGACCAAAAATAAAAGAATCTTACTAAGTAAAGCAAGAAAGAAAATCGTGACTTCAATTCTATCTTACTGCGCAGTCACTCAGTCAGTCAGTTGTTGTTGGTTTAAAAAGATTTGCAACGGTGGTGATGAGATGACGGTACATTAGTACATAATCTAATAGAAATTACTTTTTCTCAAAGATACCTACGCTTTCCCACACCTAAAAAAATATTTAAAGACAGATACATAGTTTATTCTTGTTTCATTTAAACATTTAAAAAAATCTGCATAGAAAGGAACGCAATCAGTCAGTAATACCAGATTAGAAGTTTACCCGCTGTTACGGATTTTAGTGTTTGAAATAATGACAAGATTATAAGAAATCTTTACTGCGGGTCTATATTAAAACGCATACATTAAATACTCCTATTTTTAACTCGCATAACATAATCTGCATAATATTAAAACCGCATAATCTTAATTTCTATAAAATGTAAACGCATAATCTTAAGTACCATAAGGAATAAGCCGTTGATTTCTCAAAAAAAATATCGCACCGTCACTCAAGGCCGGCTATGATACTTGTGTCAATACAATTGGTTTTCCGCATTGTTGCCGACGCTTCTTTCTCATATTCGACAGTGAGAGTATTTTCAGCACTTCGAGGGTATGTACATTTTCCGTAGCCGCCGACACGCGTTGAAGTTAGTGCCTGGAAAGTAAAGCCACATTAGTTTCCAAAGGCAATGGCATGGCAAGTGGCAAGTGCCCGGTAGACTAGTAGCTCGTTCTGGGAAAGAAGCTATTCAACAATTTATCTAAATGTCCATTTCCTGAATTAGGTATGTACCTACTAGAATTAAATTTCATATACCTATATAATATAATGAAGCATTTTACGAATATTCATAGAAACTTGTCAAATAGACAAGTGGTATAATCCTAGAATAGTCAAGTTATGTTGTTATAATTTTATAAATTAGCACGGAGCTTGAGATAGCGTCAACTGCTTAAGACGCATCTCTGTTGATACAGCCTCAAGACTTATATTGAGATTGGTTTACGCTCATAGGCGTTTAAGGCGCGTATTAATAAACCATTCTCAAGATTGAGTACAGTCTTGTGATCAGTCTCAAGTAAACGTGTTGATTAATAAACTTAATTTGAGACCTGAAATGCACGTGCATACTCAAGCAGTACTCACTTGAGAGGTGCGCCGAGTTTCACGTATTAATAAACGAAACTCAAGACTATCATTCATTCGCCGCAAAGGCGAATAATTGAGAAGTGATCTCAGCTGAGTAGACCTCAAGATTGGTTTATTAAGTAGCACGGAGCTTAAGATAGTGTCAACTTCTTAAGACGCATCTCGGGTGATACAGCCTCAAGACTTGTATTGAGATTGTTTTATTAATACCGTATTAATAAACCGTTCTCAAAATTGACATGGCCTCAAGTTGACGCTTGAGAATCTGTTGAATATTAAAACAGCATCAGAAAAAATAGTCTTGAGATTAACACGCGAACTCAATCTCAAGAACCATTTACGGGCCTAAATAGTATCATCATCTCCTATCTCACTTAAATTGAACGGCATTTGAATAGACCCTCAGGTGTCGTTGAAGTGATAAAAAAGGTAAGGAATTATTGATGGATTGATGTGGCAATACCGCGCCAAACAAATGTCAAAAAGGAAATCTCAACAAACTACAAGCTTGCTACAAACAAAAGTAGAAAGAAACAAAACCAACACAATGTCCACGCCGAAAGCAGAAAAAGACTTGCATTTACCGTTATCTAGAGTGAAAACTATAATGAAAAGCTCTCCGGACGTCGATGCAGTTGGACAAGAACCATTGTATTTAGTCACCAAAGTCACAGTGAGTTTCGTACCGACTAACATAACCTAATTATTTTTGTTTACTTCCCAAATAAGTCTAATAAATTGTAAAATGTTAAGTAAAATGTACTACTCATTTCACCACTCATTATAGACTCCTCTCGGGACCGTAGTACCTAAATAACTAAATAAGGAATATATTTTTTAGTCTGTTACCTGCTGAACCGGAACCTATGTACACCAGTTTAAGTAATTTAATTTTATGAATGAGTGGGCCCTCCTGACACAGGCAAATTTTTCTATTTGTGTACTAGGAGAACCCAAATACTAATTTATGAATAAGCAGTTGTGAAATAAATATTTTTTTTTTTTAATATTTACTTTCTCCTTAGTTTGTAGACCTCATGGTCTAAATGGCATTTAAACGTAAGAGCAGTTTCATAAACGCTCTTAGGTTTAAATGCCAATTTGACAAAGATTTCCTCACCTTTTTTCAGGAGATATTTGTTGCAGATCTAGCAAAGAGAGCATTCAAAAATGTTAAAAACACCTTTTTGGAATATAAACACATTGCTGAAGTGGTGCAAGAGGACGATACGTTAGACTTTCTTAGAGAGATAATGCCAAAGAAGATCACAGTGAGGCAGTATAAGGATATAATGGCGAAAAAGGCTGCGAGAGGCAATGTGTCGGACGAAAGTGACTCAAGTGAGGAGAGTACTGAAGAGAGCTCCAGTAGCAGTCAAGACTGACATAGAAAGAAAAGGAGGTGGTATTAGGGAATCTCCAAGAGAGAGCAGAGTGGTATATCTGAATTGCAGAAATAGTTTGATGAATTTTTAGTGCAAGAAAGGTTTGCGAATTTGATGATGTATAGATAACATTTTGAAACAATGTATTTTATATGAATTAGTAACAATACGCAGGATGGGCTATATCCCTGCAGTGAGATGTTTACCAGCTGGGACGAGTAACAAAAATAGGCGTATTTTTGACGTATTGCATCTATGATTCCTGTTGTAGTAGAAGATTAGGTTATGGAATGGTTTTCCTGAAGGCAGACATTGTTCCCTTATGGAGTGGGACATCATATGGCTACATGACAATAAGTGAAACATGTGTCAAATTCAAACTTAATAAATTTAGACACACAACAAAATGTGTTGGGGCTTACCCCAAATACCTTAAAACTATATATAATTTAATATATGTTAGCTGAAGTTACTTAATGTTAGTCAGCATGGGAAATTGTATTAGGAAAAGCATTGTACATCCGTCACTGACGAGCATCTTTATTGCACTAAAATCAATGAGTATACTTGGAAATGCAGGCATACAGTTGGCACAAAAATAATAAATATCTTTGCACAAACACACAGCGCCATCTAGTTCCACACTAAGCAACTAGGCTTGTATTATTATTGATAAACTACACAAATACTTTTTTTTTGTAAATAAATACATGAAAAACATCCATGACTCAGGAACACATGACCGTATTCATCATATAAACATATACCCCTAGCGGGATTCGAACTCGTGACCTTTTGGTATAGCAGTCAGAGCTTCTAACCACTACACCAAGCAGGTGCCCAAAATCCTTAATTTAGTAAAAGTAGTAGTTAGTTAGAAATAGTATTTTTTATCAAGTCTGTAGAAAAAAAAGCTCCTTTGTAATACTTATTAAGTAACCATTGAATATAGTTATATTTATTAATCGTAATAATTAAGAACATATATTTTCCTGTTTGGTGTAGTGGTTAGCAACTCTGACCATTATACCAAAAGGTCGCGGGTTCGAATCCCGCTAGGGGCATATGTTTGTGTGATGAATACGGACACGTGTACCCGAGTTATGGATGTTTTCAGTTATAATAAGTATTTATTTACAAAAAAAAAAAATGTATTTATGTAGTATATCAACCATCTGGTATCCACAACACAAGCCTATAGTTGCTTAAAGTGGAACTAGATGGCGCTGTGTGTATGTCCAAGGATATTTATTTATTTATTTATTATATATACAAATAGAATTAATAGGAAATTGTTTTGTTAGTTTTTCAAATAAGTTGATTCTACACAGTAATCTATTTTATATCACTTGCAATATGAGCAGTCGCAAGTTTATTTTTTAAGCATTATATTATCTATCAAACACAATAGTACCCCCTGTAAAGTACCTCTTGATGTACAGATCTCGGCACCTACAAATTTGCCCTGTTTGTATGTTTTAATCATGGAAGCTAGATCACTTTATGTAGATTAAATTTATTTGTTTACTTTTACAATGTCATAACTTAAAACTTATGAATGTCTCAAACAAAAGTAATTATCAAACATAAAATAATATAATAACACATAGAATTACATAATCAATTACTGAATAATAAAATTAGGTCACTATTGTTACTACAATGTCAAATATATATAAAAATTTTGATTAAACAATAGTGTGTAGCATCAGGAGGGGCTTAATCAGTAGACTAATTGCAACGACACTCTCCGTCTAGTTAGGTATAAACTAATGTTTGTTATAGAAATGGGGCAACTTTGCACCCCTGATGTACATCAAATGGGGTCTAGTGTTTCTAAATCGCAGTGTAAAATAAATAAGTACCTAATCTGTTATTAATTGACTTAAATATTGATATGAACTCGAATATTGAATGTATGTACATTGAATATTAATCTGATGTGTGAATACATTCCAATAAAATATGTATTTTTTTATATGGCTTTTTATTTGGTAATGCAATAATAATTCATGTGTTGGTTGAGTGGTCAGACATATCGCAAGCATAAGCTTGTGGATTCTTTAAATACTTAGGCCGGCAATAATATTGCTAAAGCATAGATCTGCGCTTGAGCATAGTTAGAAAGAGATGCTGATAAACAAGTTATATAAAGTTGTCCCATTTGAACTGTCCTCAAGCAGAGATCTCTGCCTGAGTAATATTCTATAATACGGGCCTAAAAGTAAAATACTTGAATGAATATCCATGGTTTATCTTTCGGAATATATGGAAATGTACACGTGACAGGACCCATAACGCCGTTTCTATAGATGTTTTTGCAAGTCTAGATGTTTTTTTCCAATTAGAATGGTCAAAGATACTCAGACTGGAGAAATATTAAACAAATATTTAAAATATCCTGATACTATAGTAAATAAATACAGCGCCATCTATACGAAACAGTTAGAATTACGTTGACTGTACTATAGCAAATCGGGTGCATTATTCCGCTGAGGACAGCCTTCAGGTACTAGTAGATGGCAGCACTTAACCAAAAATGTGAACGTTACGTACGTGATGATAAATTAAACAAAGTGAAATTCAGCGCCACTGTAGCAATTTTATAAGGGAGCATTCTGGCGTCAAGTGGAATCCTCATTCCATACACAGAGACTGCTTTACCTGTGATTATATTATACCAAAAAACTGTGCAAAAGTAGTGCCATTACAAAGCATTCATACAAACTTCATAAATAGTTCTTCAAAAACAAAGATAGATGCTTTGTGAAAATGCTTCGTAGGTCATATTTTGTGAATCCCGGATTTATAATAGAATGAAACTTTTCTTACAACCCCATTTGGGATAAAGGTCGTGACTTTGTTTATATTACGCACACGGTCACGGTACCAACAATAGAGCGTTTCTCTGTATATGTTCTGTGGTTTAGTCTCAAAAGGGCTATAAGTTTGTTGGTTAACCGCGAAACTAACCCGCAGTTAACACGAATTTGAGGTCATTAACAGACAGTTTGTTTATAAAGTAGGTTTCTTATTGCTTATAAAGTAGGTAGGTCTCAAGTGAGTACTGCTTGAGTATGCACACGCTTTTCAGGTCTCAAGTTAAGTTTATTAATCAACACGTTTATAACACTGTTCTCAATCTTGAGAATGGTTTATTATATATATAAGACACCAGTATAAGAAATCACTGAACTTTTAGTTTCAACACACTTAGGTACTTCAGTTTAATTGCTGCTGCGATGCGCGCTGTTCACTCTTGCGTTGCAACCACCGGTAGAGTTGCGTAGGGAAAGAAATCAATTTTATTGAAACCGTCAGTTAACATGTTACTAAGTAGTTACTACAATATGGCGGACAGTGGTCGAGTGAAGACACCAACTGCACTGTCTATAAAGCATGGAGGGACCGTGAGCGGAGATTTGGTGATGGTATTCGTAATATAATCGTGTTCATTATCATTGCATTCCTTAAAAAACTAATGGAAAGCAAAGGAAGGAAGGAGGTCTCTTTTGCAGGCTCGCAAAATAATTGATATCGTTAGGCCATATCGAGGTAGGGAGCTGGCTGCTTCTTAGAGTTTCATGATGATTTGGTAACTAAAAATGCCGGCTACATTTTTTGCGAATAAACGGTTCGAAAGTTAGAGGCGTTTAAGTGTGACCGAACGACCTGATACAACGTTTGGCCAACCTACATCTATCTCCATAAGTGAGGACCACGAGAATCCGTCAATATGTACTTGACTTTTTTTGATTTATAACGTGGACAAACGACCTGTAAAGGTCGCGGGAATTCGCTGGATGCAGCCGCTTCCAACCGGTCGCTCTAGAAATGTATGGGGAGGCCTATGTTCAATGTGAACGTTCTGCGGCGTTCCAGCAATATATGCTTAACTAATTAATTAGTCTCTGAATTTAGCGTGGTGTGGTAGCACTTCGCAGCAAGACCTATTGTTAGGGTCGTAGTGCGGTTGCGTCTGTATAGCTGTATAGCTATATATTAAAAAGTATGAGTAAGCACAGTGACTTCGACATTTGCGCAATTACGAGTCGGAATGTATTTATGTTTTTCCTTAGCAAAGTATAGATACCGACTGGAATTTGCATCCAACCGTCAGTAACAGAAATTAAACAACACTTATCGTAAACCTACTTGAGGTGTTCATTTCGACAAGGGAAGATGAGACATAGAAGATTTGAAATGGGTGTTGCAACATTGTATATCATTATTGTGTCAAAGATATCTCTCTTCTGTTATCAAAACCAGCATGTCCTTTCCGTTACTTTGCACCTCTATTATGGATAGAACCCGTAAATCATTAACGGCAGGGTCACTACCTACCTACTATATCAATCGGTCATCTCCCAGTGTCTCAAAAACTAAAAGTGTTTAAACATCGTCGGTAGGTCGTCAGTGGCTCAGTGTTAAGAATAGGTCCTGGTTCGATTCCCAGGCAGGCCATGTGCCAATGAGTATTTAAATTTAATTTAATTACTTTTGTGCATTTATCCGACAGCTCTTAAACGGTGAAAGAACACATCGTGAGGAAACGTGCATGCCTGAGAAATAAAAATTCAAAGGTGAAGTCTAACCCGCATTGGGCCAGCGTGGTGGACTGCGGCCCATACTCCCTCATATACGAGGGATGGTCCTATATCCCTGCAGTGCGATGTTTACAGGCTGATGATGATTATGCGAACACGGTTGAGGACACCCTACGAAATGGCAGTCGACGGAGCTGCCACTCGAGTGTAAAACAAGAATATCAAGCTTTTTTTTTATCACGATAGGTTCGTACTTGACCTCAATCACACCTGGCCCCTATTTCACCAAGTTGACAGGTGCGACAATTGTCAAAAAAATATAACCGCACCGATTTCATTTAAGTATTCGACACTGGTTTTACTAATTCGAAATTTTTCCTTAAACGCTAATTCAGTAATGTCAAAGGAGAAATTTATTCGTTCTCTATATATTCTCCTATATGCGAACTCATCTAAATCACTATCACTGTCACTACGGCTGCTTTCACGGAGAGCCATTTTGTAATTAACAACGAAAACACTACAATTGTCACGCTAGCCTGACACAGCCTCGATCTCATGTCAACAATTACCGACAAATCTACAAATATGTTGAGTTCAAAAAATGATTCTTGTTTCACAACATAATTGTCTGAGATCGCGTGCTTCATCTCCGACCACATCGTCACTTTCCATCAGGTGAGATAGTGGTCAAAGGCGAATCCAGTCAATCATAAAAAAAAAAAAAAAAATATTGTCATTTGATTGAGATAAGGACAATTGTCACAAAATGCCTGTCATGTTTATAAGCTTTTCTATACGAAATAATTTACAAAATTGTCATTTGTCACCTGTCCGTTGACAATTGTCAGCGACATATATCCAATTGTCAGCCGACATATGTCGCTGACAATTGTCAACTTGGTGAAATAGGGGCCTGATGTTAAGTGAAGATGGGGTCGAAGGTGGAAGCGTACTGACCCGAAAACCCCAATACATTTGGGGGACTGGCTATCTTATCTCTGACAACCGGAACACAACAATGCTATCAACATTGCTGTTTGGCGGCAGATTTAGATAAGATGGTAGTAGCTAGCCAGGCGGACATTTAAAATGCCCTACCACCAACCAAACCGAGTACTTAAACATGTACCCCGCTGGGGATCGAACCCGCGACCTCCGAATCGTAAACCCAATGTTGTTTACATTGAGCCACGGAGGCGGTTAAAAGCTGTAGCTTGTTTAAGTGTTATTGAATATTTTAAGTGAGCGTTCTAGCATCTAGCACGCCGAGTCTGCTTTACTTATGATTATAATTTACTTAAATCTCAGAAAACTGTGCATAAATTCTGCCGCCGAAATATACAAGTCCCATAAATAGTCCTTCAAAAACAACGAAGTTATTTGGATGTCTTTCTGCAAAGGGACAGCGCAGATCACGGACTTCTTAAGAATTTTAAAGAATAAATAAATAAATAATAATAAATAAATAATAAATATCCTTAGACATACACACAACGCCATCTAGTTCCACAGTAAGCAACTATAGGCTTTTGTTGTGGATACCAGATGGTTGATATACTACATAAATATTTTTTTTTTGTAAATAAATACTTATTATAAATGAAAACATCCATAACTCGGGTACACATGTCCGTATTCATCACACAAACAATATGCCCCTAGCGGGATTCGAACCCGCAAACTTTTGGTATAGTGGGCAGAGTTGCTGACCACTACACCAAACAGGTCGTCAAAATAAAAGTCGAGAAAAATTTTTTTTTTTGTTGATTACAATCAAACCTAAACTGAATGTATATGTGACCACACTGGTGATAAACATAGCTGGGGACCAATCGCGCTATTTTACAACGACCTGTATGGTGTAGTGGTTAAAAACTCCGGCCACTATACCAAAAGGTCGCGGGTTCGAATCCGGCTAGGGGAATATGTTTGTATTTCGGCCTTATCTTCACTTAACATCAGGTGTGATTGAGGTCAAGTGCTAACCCGTTGTGGATAAAAAAAAACCTTATCCAACGAGGGCGCCACTGGACAGAATAAAGCCTCATAAGAATCTTTAGAAGGGCCGGTGATGTCAAAACCCCAAGTTGCCAAAGTAACATCCCGAAATTCAATGGTTAAATGTAATTGTTTTGGAACAATAAGCTCATTACTTAACTGTCATACAGCAAGTCGGTTTTACTTCTTTTATGTACAAAGTTTCTAATTATTTTTAAATTAGTAGGCAAGTCAATAATGTAATTGCAGTGACCGCGGCGGCGGACACTATGTCAAGGGTGACCTGCCACTCGTGACCACGTTCGACTGTATTGTCTTTTGCAAATTGCTTTATATTTGCAGATCCTTGACGATTAGTCTAGAGGATAGTGATCCTGCCTTCAAAACCAACGCCTTAATTAATATTTAATTCAATATTGTTTTAGGAGATCTGAGCATCTTCTACAACGCGGTGAAGTTCACAGTGGTCACTTTATTGTGGGTTTTATGACTAAATAAATAAATAATAATAGTAAATAAATAAATATCCTTAGACATACACACAGCGCCATCTAGTTCCACAGTAAGCGACTATAGACTTGTGTTGTGGATACTAGATTGTTGATATGCTAATAAATACATATATTTTTTGTAAATAAATACTTCTTATAAATGAAAACATTCGAAACCGCACCCATTTGGTATAGTGGTCATGTTCGGAGTTGCTAAACCACTACATCAATAGCTATTTGCTACAGGACATTGCTGTACCTGTGGCCACATTCTGGTCCTCAAGAATTTGATCTTTTTGCCATCGAGTCGCTAAGAAGAAGAAGCAAGTTACAGAATGGTTAGTAAACACTTTTTTCTATGACTGATGGGTACCATATCCTTCTCAAAAAATCAGGAACTTTAGGATTTATTTATTTATTAAGATTATAGGAAGTTCCACCACAAAGTTACATATTTTTACTGGTATATCATTATATTCTATTTCTATTCTATATAAATTCATTATATTCTATATAAATAATTAAATCTGCCGCCAAGCAGCAATTTTTTTTCTTTATTTATCCATACACCATTATTTAAACAATCTTCACTATAATACGCCTACGAAAACCTGTAAAGCTTTGTGTGTAGTGCGAATGAGGTTACTGACCCGCCATGTTAATAGCATTGTTGTGTTCCGGTTGTCAGAGGTAAGATAGCCAATCCTCCAAATGTGTTGGGGTTTCCGGGTCAGTACGCTTCCACCTTCGACCTCATCTTCACTTAACATCAGGCGTGATTGAGGTCAAGTACCAACCCGTTGTGCAAAAAAGGCGTACAATACGTAGTTTTTTTGTGGTTCCTATCAGTGGAAATACTTGGTCTCGGTATAGTTCCTTTTGTCTATATCATATTGTACTGTTTGCCGAATAAAGATATTAAAAATTTTAAATATTTATTTATCCTTATTTAACGCTGTTAGTCTTCTCCACGAAAGGATATGAGTAAAACTAAAAGGACACAAGCTTAAACGGCTATCAAAATTCCGCGAAAAGATAAACTTTATTTGTGGTGTAACAGGCAATGTTTAAAAAGCTAGGCCTTAAATAAAGAAGTGGATGATTCATTTTTTAATTTCATTCCCCGATGCAATAGGGCTTTCTTTTTATACACAACGGGTTAGCACTTGACCTCAATCACACCTGGAAGTTGAAAACGTTTCGACCCGGAAACCCCATCTTATTTGGGGCACTGGCTATCTTATCTCTGGCAACCGGAACACAACAGTGCTATTACGATTAGATGGACGACTTGTTTGGTGTAGTGGTTAGAAACTTTGACCACTATACCAAAAGGTCGAGGGTTCGAATCCCGCTAGAGGCATATGTATTTTATAATGAATACGGACGTGTGTATCTGAGTTATGGATGTTTTCATTTATTTATAAGTTTGAAGACTTTGTTTCTGCGACAGTGTAGAGAAAAAACGAGTGAGGCGACTTGAAAACCGTTCTCTTTCGACAACTTGCATTTCCGAGATGGTTCTTAGCCATGTTTGATGGAAATCAGTTTATCCATGTCCAAGATATTTAGACGAATTAAGTCTCGGAGGTCATCTCTTTAATATTTCCAAGGTTGACTAGTAGGAAGGAAATATTCTAAACAGTTGCGAGGATTGTTATATATAAGAATAATTTAAATTATTACTTTGTAGTTGTATGTTTAATAGCAAATTTTATCATTCTGCCTACCCTGTGACAAAACCTTGTGTACGCCACTGCTCCGGGCTGCATCATAAGATCTTTACAAAATTTTTATGGACCCACTCTGGCTTATTCACAAATTCCGGAGCCCGCTGAATATACACAATAAATGCAGTCGTATTGATAACCTCCCCCTTTTTAAAAGTCGGTTAAAAATAGGTGCTAAGGTCGCCATCTTCGATCTCAAATACAGGGATGACAAATGTGATGTCACTCCTACATAAAAAACCTGCATGCATTCTGGCACAGTACCTACACACATTTCTTTACCAATGTGTTTCAAAAAAACTTTGTATTGCGCCAAGAGCTGATACGAATGTATGAAGCCTGTGGATGAATCAAATCTTTTATCTTATCTTTGTTCGTTGTGAGGTCAAGTTAATATAGCTCTTTTGTGAGTTACCCTTACCCTGCTGCCAAGTTAAACATCCCAAGTTTTATATACAAGGTAGAGGTGAAGAGCATATAGTCACCAGCCCCCGAATCTTGACAGGCGCGATAAACGTCTATGTTACGGGAGATAATATCCTTTGACGACCGATTGGTGTAGTGGATAGTCACCCTATCACCGAAACCAACGGTTGCGGGTTCGAATCCCGCGAGGGGTAAATGTTTGCGTGATGAATACGAACATTTATTCCCGAGTCTTGGATGTTTATATAAATATTTATGTATGTTTATCCGTTATCTGGTATCCATACCACAAGCTTTGCTTAGTTTGAGACTAGATGATTGGTGTAAGTGTCCGAAATATTTATTTATTTATTTATCCTGCTCATTTGTTTGGACGAAATAGACAACTATACGCAAGCGGATATTTTTTTTGCACATACATACAGCGCCATCTAGTTCCACACTAAGCAACTAGGCGTGTATTATAGACACCAGATGGTTGATAAACTACACAAATACATTTTTTTGTAAATAAATACATAAGTAATTGAAAAACATCCATAACTCGAGAACACATGGCTGTATTCATCATACAAACATATACCCCTAACGGGATTCGAACCCGCGACCTTTTGGTATAGCAGCCACTACACCAAACAGGTAGTTTTTTGTAGAATTGTAGAACAACCCTTTTATCTTTAGTAGAAATATTTTTATCTTTTCTTTTCGCCCAACATAACCTTGGCAGGCCGAAACGGGCGACACACTCGATCATGCACACTAAATTATACAGAGTGATTAAAACAAAATAAATAATCTTTCTTTCTTAAACATGCAAGAACATTCTTAAAATAAAGATACGGCAATTGAAGTAATTATCAGTCATTGGATTCAATACAAATCATTATACCTAATTCACCAAGTATTAATAAATTAACCAACTTCAGTAAAGTTCCACTTTCTATTTCCGGAGTGTATGAACAGATCATAACCAAATTATATATGAAACTCTGACTGCTATACCAAAAGGTTCCGGGTTCAAATCCCGCTAGGGGCATATGTTTGTATGATGAATATAAACATGTGTTCCCGAGTTTAGGATGTTTTTCATTTATATATGTATTTATTAAAAAAAAAATACATTTGTGTAGTACTCGTACATCAACCATCTGGTATCCACAACACAAGCCTATAGTTGCTTAATGTGGAACTAGATGGCGTTGTGTGTATGTCCAAGGATATTTATTTATTTATTATATGAGACCACCCTATCAAACAAAAAAACAAGCATTGGTTAAGAATTGACGAAAATATGAGTGAACATTGACGATCGAAGGTGAACATATATAAAACAAAATAAATACAGACAAACAAACGAGGTTGTTTGTTTGTTTGTCTTTTTTGGAGTTGATTTAAAAGTAATATCTCAAATTAATAACTCTACTTCAATCTTATAGCTATCCAGGCGCACTTGTCTGTAACTAAAATGGTTAGTATGTATTGATTGACACTTGATTAATATATAACTATAGTTTTGTAAGTAAATATAGAAAATGAACTAGATTAGTAACTTCTCTAGCAAATTGTTATAACATTCTTTTTAAAAATTTATATTAGGTCCTTACCTATGAAATTGGCGTTTTGTATGAAGAATTTTATTAATACTGTTTTCTCCATACAAACATTTTTGAAATTTTTTTGGGAACGGCAAAATCCAAATTTAGCTAAACTCTGTGTATATTATCAGATAACATTAAGTTAAATATAGGCAGTGTTTATTTATAAAAGTAACCGCTTTATAAAAGTTTATGTGAATCTAAAAAATAATATGGGAAGCTCATGAAAAGAGCTGTGTTCAAGTTTTTTTTATTATGGGATTTAGCTCAGACATTAAAAAATATTTCATGTGAAACCTTGAAAATATATTCTATTTTCCAAATAAAAAACAAATTTGGAAATAGCTATAGAATCGTAGGATTTGGAACATTATGATTAACGAAGAAAAAAAATTTTCCAATTTCATAGGTAAACCTAATATTTTTTACTTTGTAAGGCCATGTACCTACAACACAAGTTAACCTAATGTAAGGCCTAGGTATGATTAACCTAAAGGGCATATTACACCACCCTAAATTCATAGCCTAATTCCGCATACACTGCTGGGTTGGTTCTGTTAATTCATATATCTTTACTTCAGCAATGCATGCCGAATTAGTGTCTAAATTATATGTAAAGATTGATGTTAATAAATGTATATTTATCTTATTCAATCCACGATTATAACCTTATTAACTAGATACAATTAATTTAATTGATTTATTTTCGATCCTTATTTGTATGCATTCAGGCAAATTAATTTAACGATATTGAACTGGATAATGACGGTTTCTTTCTCTTTTTGCCTTGTCCGCTTATCATTATTTAGATATTTATTTAATCAATTTATTTAAGCCTAGTTTTATTTTCAAAAAATTTACATGCACTATTCCTGTATACAGAATAATTTGTACCTTTTATTTATTTATTATTTACCCATAGACTCTGAATTGGAAGCCCTAGTCTATCGACAATACATCACTAACACCACGTACCTTCCTTTTTGAACCTAAATATTGTCTCTAGTATGTTAATATACATATAACTAATTGTTTGTGTAGAAGTCGTGATAAGTGTTCTACTTATCTATAAAACATTGTAAGTCCGCCTTTGTATGTACATCTGTACTTACAAATTATTTATCTGTATATTCCATTAATGCATACGACTTTTATCCCAATTGGGGTGGTCAGAGATATCCCAAACATTAAAAGCTTAATGTTCGGTTCTACTTTCAAAATAAACAGATTACCAGCCACAGGACGTCCATAGCATCCACAATAGACTTACCAAGCGATCGGTTGGACCCGTCCTGCGTCCTGTAACTTCCTGTTTACACATCAATTATTCGAGCTATACTTATACGTACAACGGGTACATGCATATTTTTTGATGGATAGTCCCATAGTTGCCTTTTGACGTCACCCACGGAAAGAGACGGGTTTGTTTTATTCTTTTTACGTGCGGGTCCGTGTACATTAAAGATTGTTTCTTCTTATCAACTATCAAACTTGAAAGGAACTTATTCTTTACCAATCACCCTGTGTAGGTAAGTAGGTCCATACTTTTATTGACATGACACCGCTAAGTATTCGCGTAAATATTATATCATTGTGCGTAAACATACTAACAGGGTTAAGTTCATCCATTATGAGGAGAAGTCAAACAGTGCACACGAATTGTGCGTCGGAATTCACATTGCCGGAGTGTATGACAAGGCAAAGGAAGGGTTGTTGTAACTGATATTCTGGACATGTCGGTATGTACGGATGATCCATATAGAGTCATGTCGTATTGGTAACTTGAAGTGGCACAAAACTGAAAGAAATGATGGCGGTTAGGGCATGGTTTGTTTGTCCCACGGATAATAAATATGTCGGACGCTCTTACGCTAATATTACGTCAGTTTAAAATCACGGATCTATTCAAATAATAAAATAGTATTAATGTGAAGTAATATATCGAAACCTGTTATTGGTTATATATATATTACTTGTTATTTTGTACCTACTATTAGGAAAGCTGTTGGTTTCTTGAATAAATAAATAAAATAAATAAATAATCCTTTTACTAGTCCCAAACTAAATAAAGCTTCTAGGTACTATGGATACCAAATACCGGATAAACATACATAAATATTTATATAAACATCCATGAATCGGGGAAAAAACTAAATTAATATGCCCTATTTGTGTATGTATGTGATTGGAGTAACAAATAAACGATTTATCTATCTATCTATCTATTTTTTTCGTTAGGGTAAAAAAAATCATCCGGTATAATCATAAATTGTTGTGTACACTATTTTCCGTCCAATCTAATAAACACTATGTATCTCTAAGGTTTGCTGGTAGAAAACTCTATCGGAGTTAACCTCGCCTTTGTACATTTTATATACAATGCATATTTCTGTAACAATTTTGTGTAGAATAAAGATATTAAGATATATAACATTTACTCCCGAATCATGGATGTTTATATAAATGTTTATATGTATTTATCCGTTATCTAGTAACCATAGCACAAGCTTTGCTTAGTTTGGGACTAGATGATTGGTGTAAGTGTCCGAAATATTTATTTATTATTGGTAAGTGGCCTTATAGAGTTGTCAATTGTAACAACAGCTAACAACCTAACTAGTTATCCGCTTTCTCAATAGTTCCATTTACCCACTGCCCGTACTCAATTACGTGAACGTAGGTAACAGGTATGTAATACTCCTGGTAGTAACGTAACACGTAGCCTAGGTAATACTGGTATACAACCTTTAATGCCTATTTATCTAGACAGGACAAGTATTTACTGCAAACTGCAATGATAATGAAAGACATAAACACCGTTATCGGTACACAAAGCAAAACAATTCGGTGTTCACGGGATTTTAGAATACACGAAGTGAAATTAAGGTATTTTGGCAAAGTCAAAAACTGTGTTGAAATAGTGCCAAATAGGGGCACTATATGGCACTATTTTAGCACAGTTTAAAGGAATAAAATGTGCCACTGTAGTTTGAGTTATTCAATATTTTAAGCGAGCATTCTGTGACGTGAAGTGCATTAATAGTGCCACCGAATTATACAAGTCCAATAATAAATAAATAATAAATATTCTTAGGCATACACACACCGCCATCTAGTTCCACTTTAAGCAACTATAGGCTTGTGTTGTGAATACTAGATGGTTGATATACTACATAAATACATTTTTTTTTGTAAATAAATAACTATTATAAATGAAAAACATCCATAACTCAGGTACACATGTCCGTACTCATCACACAAACATATGCCCCTAGCGGGATTCGAACCCGCAACCCTTTGGTATAGCAGTCAGAGTTGCTAATTCCAATAAATAGTTCTTCAAATACAACGAAGTTATACCGGATGAGTTTTTATCCGTAAGAAAAAAAATATGGCATATTAGGTAAATGAAATAGAAGGTATTGGCATAGGTAATTATTTTTTTTCAAAACTTTCATTGAATAAAGCGTTAATTTTGTCATTTAACGGTCGCGTTTGTAGCCTATTTCATGGTAAATAGGTACCTAGTCAGATTTGTGTTTGGCAGAAACACGAACATAATTAGAGCCATTTGAAGTTTTCCATATAACATTTCAATTAGTTCTAAAATTTGTTTATATTTATTGTTAAATGCATAAATAGTGCCAAGACCAATAAATAGTTCTTCAAATACAACGAAGTTATACCGGTTGACTTTTTTGTCCGTAAGGAAAAAAATAGGGCATATTAGGTAAATGAAATAGAAAGTATTGGAATAGGTAATTTTTTTTTTCTAATCTATCATCGAATAAAGAGTTAATTTCGTCATTTAACGGTGTTGAAATAGTGCCAAATAGGAGCACTATTTGGCACTATTTCGCAACATTTTAAAGGAATAAAATGTGCCACTGTAGTGTAAGAGTTATATTTAAGTGAGCATTCTGTGACGTGTTGCTGGAATCTTAATTGTCATACGCAATAAGTGCATAAATAGTGCCACCCAATTGTACGAGTCCAATAAATAGTTCTTCAAATACAACGAAGTTATACCGGTTGAGTTTTTTATCCGTAAGGACAAAAATAGGGCATTATTGAGTCAATGAAATACAAGGTATTGGCATAGGTAATTTAATTTTTTTTTTTCAAAACTAACATCGATTAATGCGTTAATTTTGACATTTAACGGTCGCGTTTGTAGCCTATTCCACATAATTACATCATTAAATTAATTAAATAGAGAAAATATGGGTTCCAAATAAATTTCGCATGGTAGGAAGGTATCAGTATAGGCCGCCGGGTGTGTCAGTTTGAGGAAAAAAGTTTTTTTTTTTTTTTTTTTTTTTAATATGCCCAATTTTTTTCCTTACGGTCAAAAAACTAATCCGGTATGTTTTGGGGAAAATTTGTGAACAAAAAAGTGGGCCGATAAAAAATGGTGGGAAATTCATAGGTACTTTAATTTTTTTTTTTTATTTCCAGTATATCAACTTCTAAAGGTATCAAAATCAATCATTTGATTGCAACTACATAGTACAAAATACAAAAAGAGTAATTCCCCAATCTATTAAGAACCTAATCATAATAACTTTACGCACAGTATGATATAAAACGAAACATAATGAACTGGAATTATACATACAAAAATATTAGACAGTCGCTAATAGAGTCGAATCTCTAAACAAACACACACATTTGTTAGTTTCACGTGTCATTTGTACCTAACTGAAATTTTGTATGAACAAAGATTCGTTGTGACGCGATATTTTGCGAAAACGGTCTTGCTACTCGTAAATAATAACGTGTTATTTGCTGAGTGGACAAATAAAGTGCCTTCTGTGCATATTTTAAGCTATTGACAAAAAGTGGAAAATCGTAGTTTACGATGACTTCCAACTTATGACTTCATCATCATCATTACGTCCACAGCTTGCCGGCTCCGTCATCGGATCGTCCGTCCACCTTCTGTATCGCCCTACGCTGCGCCTGCCGGTGCGTGGACTCCACCGCCATCACTTCTTCGAGCTATGTAGCCCACTACCACTGACTAATCCGCTGGGCTATGTCAATGACTTTCGTTCGCCTACGGATTTATTCGTTCCTGATTCTATCACGTAGCGTAACGCCGAGCATTGCCCTCACCATAGCTAGTTGCGTGACCTTGAGCTTTCTTATGAGGCCCAGTAAGAAATCACGTTACAGTACCATCAGTACCGTCTTCACCATAAGGGCACACGGGGCCCATGCCCAGGGCCCCCATTCTCAGGAGGCCCCGAAGGACCGACAATTTCTCTCACACATTTATACTCAAAACTGAGTAATTTGTCAATTATGTGCATAGAAAGTGATATCCTTCAAAAAATTTACTTTAAGGATATTAATAGAAGATTTTGCTCAACGGAAATCCCGAAAGAAACCGTTATCCAGCCGCATTCTAATATCATTAATGACATATTATATCATACTGTATTTGATTACCTATAATAAATGGGTATACTTAGTAAAAAAAAATTATTTAAATTATTCGGGGCGTACCCCCAAATTCTTGTGTGCCCAAAGGCTCCGGCCTAGTTTAAGACGGCCCTGAGTACCATAAGTCATCATTAGTGGAAGTTATAACGTAGGTATTGTTTCTTATTTCGTGTTATGACGAATATCAAAGGTATTTTTTTTTCTATATACGCGACTACATGATAAATAAGTACCTAGTCAGATTTGTAATTGGTTTGGCAGAAACACGAACATAATTAGAGCCATTTGAAGTTTTCCATATAACATTTCAATTAGTTCTAAAATTTGTTTATATTTATTATTAGTTATGTAGAAATTCTTGCCTTGGATCCCAATTTAAAAAGTTTAAAAGCGCATTACGTTATCTTCCAATCTCCTCTATTAGCCGTTACCTCCTCATTCACGCCCTTTTCGTTCATATCACCCTTTTTTTTATGCACGACGGAATCGTACTTTACCTCAATCACACCTGATGTTAAGTGAAGATGATGTCGAAGCGAACTGACCCGGAAACCCCAACACATTTGGGGGACTGGCTATCTTATCTCTGACAACCGGAACACAACACTGCTATTAACATTGCTGCTTGGCGGCAGATTTAGATAAGACAGTGGTAGCTAGCCAGGCGGACCTTTAAAATGCCCTACCACCAACCAAACCGAGTGCTTAAACATGTACCCCGCTGGGGATCGAAACCGCGACCTCCGAATCGTAAACCCAATGTTGTTTACATTGAGCCACGGACCCTTCACACAATCCATCCAGCTTTTCCGCGGTGTTCCTCTTCCTTTCCAACCATCGACATCCATATTAATCACTCTCTTAGTAATATCCGTTTCTGTCAACCCTCCTCATAACATGTCCATACCAAGCTAAACGGTTTCCTTTTAACTTTTCAGTCACAGGTGCCACTTTTAAACACACTTTGAAATGAAAAACAATTTAGTTAGAAATTTAAATAGATAATTATCATATGGATGTATGTACAGTCGACAGCACGACTACCGTAACACCACAAAGCACGTAAAGCGGCGTGCTTCTATTTGTGGTAACACTTCCACCATAAGCGGGTCTCGCGGCGTTCACATTTCCGACAGCGTCGCGCGGCCAGCTTACACTGGTAGTGTTACGATCTTCGTGATGTCGACTATAAGTATACGTACGTATATTGTACCATAGAGGAATAATTGGTGGTATATGTAAGTAAAAAAAATCATGTCCATAACTGTTTACATTGAAAATTTAGAAACCCCCCGAGCAAACAAATGATTATATCTTCCAGAAAAGCCAACCAACATGCAACTAGCTGTTAAAGTTAAATATCTTCGAAACGACTTGACCGATTTTCATCAAACGTGGCTAAGAACCTTTCTCCTCGTTTAGCCTTTAATATATAAAAAAAACTGCACGGAAAAAAAATCGGATTGAGAATTACTTAGATACATCCGGACAAAGACTGGACACACACAACACCGTTAAAAATGAAAACGACCATGCGATAAATTACTGAGATACCGATTTTTGAACTAAACTAATTATATTTGGAATTAAAATTCTCAAAAACGACGTATTCAATTTTCCCAATTATAATATAGATCGAAAATTAATTGCATTTTAATACGTTTGAGGTTTTCCCAGATTTATGCAATTATTAGGAATTACCTATCAATAGAACTGCAAAATGATACTGCAAGGGATACATATTTGGTGTAGTGGTTAGCAACTCTGACCACTATACCAAAAAAGGTTGCCGGTTCGAATCCCGCTAGGGGCATATGTTTGTGTGATGAATACGGACATGTGTTCCCGAGTTATGGATGTTTTCATTTACAATAAGCATTTATTTACCATCTGGTATCCACAACACAAGCATATAGTTGCTTACCGTGGAACTATGTAGATGGCGCTGTGTGTTTATGCAAAAACATTTATTAATTTATTATTATTATTTATTTTGTTAGATTTTCTTTTAAAATTGACTGGATTCGCGTTTGATCACAATCTCACCTGATGCAAGTGACGATGTGGTCGAAGATGAAGCACGCGATTCCAGTAAATGCCTATTCACTCTGCTCTTGAAGATCCCAAGGTTGTAGGATTCAGGAAAGACTGACGCCGGAAGGGAGTTCCATGCCTTGGCTGTTCGGACGATGAATGAAGAATCGTACTTCTTATATGGGTATGTTCGGGATATTAACTATATATGGGTGGAATCCCTCCCCACGCCTAGTGCTCCGAAGATGGAATGGTGACGGTGAAATAAGATTATGTAATTCCAACGCACACTCCCCGAAATGCATTCTGTAAAAAACTGAGAGACAGGCGACTTTGAGACGGTGTTCAAGGCTCTGCCATTTAGCAGTCATCGAATTATCACCTATGAGTCTCAAATGGCACGTCGTTCCACAGAATCGAGTGCAGCTAGTTGGCACTTGGCTGAACCATCCCAGAGGTGACAGCAGTATTCCATGCACGAGCGTACCTGAGCCTGGTAAAGGACCAAAAGTTGTTTTGGTGTGAAATATCGCCTGACTTTAAGGACAATGCCAAGCTTCTTAGCCGCTGTTTTAGCGGTCGATTCTATGGAGCGCCCAAAATTTAGGTTGGATGTTAACTCCATGCCCGAAAGATTGAGATGGTCAATGCGGGCGATATAACATTTGATGAACTATATCAGAAATAAAGAAAGTATTTTTATTTTATACATAAGTTTACAATACACTTAATCCAAAAAGGTCTCCACTCAGCATGTGTCGGGTTGGAGCAACCACGACGCTGGTTGCCTGTGGAGCCGAAACTCTGGTGCCCCTTTACTATTTAATATTAACACAACCCTCCACATCAACTACCCATAAACATCTATTTTTTACTTAATATAATTGTAGTGCTTTCTTAACTAATATTTAAATACATATCTATCTATTGTAGATACATTGACACACAAATGAATATATAAGTACTACTACTCAGTATTAACACAACTCTCCATATCAACTACCCATAAAACATCTATTATTTACTTTACTTAATATAATTATAGTGCTTTTAAGTCATTTAAGGGGCAATGTATACGCTTTTATAATAAGGTTCCAGTGGACATTCAAACTTTACCTTTAAATAAATTCAAAACCATCATAAAACAGACATTATTTACCAAAGGCTATTATAAAATTTCTGACTATCTGGATGATAAGCAAGCATGGACATAAACCGCTCGACGATATTCAGCCTAATTATACAATGCAATATAATTGTAACCCAAACTTATTTAAAAGAGCAAACCTTGAGTTTCTTGTTCGTTCTTCTCTGGGGAATCTGCTTTGCGAATGAGCAATAATGTCAATAATTTTAATATTAAGATAAAAAATGTGACGTTTTCAAGTGATAATCTTTATCCTACGAAATAAATATTTTTTGACTTTGACTTTGACTTTGCTTACTTAATATTAAGATACATATCTATTGTAGATATACAATGTGTCCCGGAGAGAAGTGACCAGCGGGCGTAGTTTGAAAATTTATACAAAATTATCGATAAATCATTTAAATTTAGAGACCTAACTGCTTTTGTTTTTTAAAAATTGTTAATCCTTTTTTTTTAATAGACATGTCTGACCTTCTGCACTATTTTAGTCATAATTTCTTTGTTTTTACGTCTTTCCCAATTCTTTTTTTTTTAATTCAGTGCTGTTATTATTATTCATCAAATTAAGTTATGAAAATTATCCCAAAACAAATAAATAATTTATTAAAAAAGAAATAAACTTAAAATTCGACCAACAAAACTGTATTTCTTTAAGTTTAAAAATAAAAAAACGAAAAATGTCCCTATAACATCATGTTTTTTTTTAATTATTATGATACTACATGATATTCTCTAAAATATCCTCGAACAATGTTTTATGTTATTTCAAATAAATGTGAACGTACGAGACATTGTAATTGGCCTTTTATGCTCCAGTAACTAGATAGAGATAAGTTTAAAAAAATGAAAGTAATGTTTTAAGCAGTTTATTTGCACATTTAAGTGTTTTGTTATTACAATGAATCATTTTGATTTTAACATGATAGTTTAATAATAAATAAAAGATACTTAATTTGTTAAAATGGTTGTTTATTAAGAAAAATCAGGTAATTAATTAATTATGTTTTCAAAATGACCGCCGTCAGCGGTTATGCAGGCCAGGCCAATGAAAATTATCCAAGATGGATTGGCAGAGGCGGTCCAGTAGCATGGCCCCCGAGGTCACCAGACTTGACGTCTCTTGATTATTATTTCTGGGGCTACATGAAGCAAAAAGTTTATGCTGTGCCAATAATTTCAAGAGACCAGCTGAAACAGAGAATCGATGCTGCTGCCGCAGAAATAGCGCAGGATCATGCAGAAATAAGGCGAACTACACTAAGGATGTCATTTAGGGCCCTGGCCTGCATAACCGCTGACGGCGGTCATTTTGAAAACATAATTAATTAATTACCTGATTTTTCTTAATAAACAACCATTTTAACAAATTAAGTATCTTTTATTTATTATTAAACTATCATGTTAAAATCAAAATGATTCATTGTAATAACAAAACACTTAAATGTGCAAATAAACTGCTTAAAACATTACTTTCATTTTTTTAAACTTATCTCTATCTAGTTACTGGAGCATAAAAGGTCAATTTCAATGTCTCGTACGTTCACATTTATTTGAAATAACTAAAAACATTGTTCGAGGATATTTTAGAGAATATCATGTAGTATCATAATAATTAAAAAAAAACATGATGTTATAGGGACATTTTTCGTTTTTTTATTTTTAAACTTAAAGAAATACAGTTTTGTTGGTCGAATTTTAAGTTTATTTCTTTTTTAATAAATTATTTATTTGTTTTGGGATAATTTTCATAACTTAATTTGATGAATAATAATAACAGCACTGAATTAAAAAAAAAAGAATTGGGAAAGACGTAAAAACAAAGAAATTATGACTAATATAGTGCAGAAGGTCAGAGATGTCTATTAAAAAAAAAGAATTAACAATTTTTAAAAAACAAAAGCAGTTAGGTCTCTAAATTTAAATGATTTATCGATAATTTTGTATAAATTTTCAAACTACGCCCGCTGGTCACTTCTCTCCGGGACACATTGTATTGACACACAAATGAATATATAAGTACTACTTTATAAGATAACTTTCTCATTATATAATATTATATTATTGCACTTATGGTTTGTGGTGGAAAATAAATGAATCTTCTGTTTTATAGTTATTTAAAATGCACAGAATACTATATATATATATCATTTGCCCTAGTAAGTTGCCATTTTTTGTTTATTTAATAAGTACAAATTAAATTTAGGCTTAAATGTACCAACTGTATCGCGTGTGATCATGCAACCCATGCAGGGTGTGGATGTAGGGCGTCTAGGAAACTCTGTTGGTCTGGATATCCAACTTACCAGAGCAATATTAGGCGATGGAATGAACAGAGCAGGGTTGACGTCACGAGAAAACCGTACGCCTTAAATCGGAGTATAAAAAGCGCCAATAATTAACAAAACAACCGATTTCACCAAGTCTCCGTTTTCTCTCTCCGGAATGCATAGTCAGATCTCCACCAAACCTCCATCTCCCTTTTTTTGAATTCGGTTAAAAATAATTTTCGATTGGGTATGGTTAACCTAAATTCAGTTTAAAATAGCGAGCATTGCGTCAACGTTGTACCGTATGCACAGAATACTTTAATAAGTAATACCGTAAGTAATAAGTAATAACGCCTAATGGCGACACCGGCGGCAAAATAAAAACTAGAATCAAGGTGAATGTTCAATAAAATTCTTCGCCACTTAAGAACTATAAGTCACCACCGTTTTGCTTAGGTACGTTTATTTCCAATCCGCGCGGCACGCAATGACTAGCAGTCAACAAACCACCTTGCATTTGTTCGCGGGCCATGCTTCCGAACGCGCGCGCATTTTGAATGAATCGTCTGTCGCCGCGTGCGTACACGCCGCAATTACAAGAAGAACTAATTAGGATTTAATTTAGTTAAAATTGAAAAACAAAAATGACAATCTACAGCAAATTGGTTCAAATAATATTGGTTAGTGTGTGAAAGTCTGGAATTAATCGTGCAACGGATTTACGAAAGGTTTGTAATTGACATAACATTCTCTAAACACATAATTAAGCTTAGACTAGCATTTCGTCCGCGGCTTCGCCTACGTAGAACATTTTCGCGGATGTTTAATATGTTTATCCCGCGGGAATTACTCACTTTATCGGGATAGAAAATGTCTTAGATAGTAAATATATACCAAATTTCATCCAAGTCCGTTCATCAGTTTCGCCGATATTGATCAACAAACAAATAAAGAAACAAACATCCAAACTCTCGCAATTATAATATTAGGTAGATTAGGTAAAAAATGCCTACATTTATTATAGTGTTATACCTGTATTCATCATCTCAGCCCGTAAACATCCCACTGCAGGGATAAGGCGTATAGATTAGATTAGATTTATTTAGTTCACTTTTACAATATTAAGTCACACATACAGTTCCGTAAATTTATGATTTTTAAAGTAAAAGTGATTGTCAAACATAAAACAATAAAACAATAACTATACACATACATTACATTACTAGATTATTTGTTAAGTCACAAAATGAACAAAATAAGATAGAAATTTAGCATCTACATATTATTATATGTAACTATGTCAAAATTAATTAATAAAGTATAAGTATGTAACCATTGTTACGTCAACGTCATACTATTTTTGAATAATGAAATAAAACAAAACTAAAATAAAATAAAAACAAATAATGAAATAAAATAAAATAAAATAATCATAATGAAATAAAACAAAATAAAATATAAACCATGTCATGAGATTATTGATATGCCATAATCACCTTTGTCAAATAATAGTTAAATACAAGTTAAAGTAAATATATTAAAATAGAAAGCATGTCAGGAGGTCATGAAAATGTCATATCCATATCATGAGGGAGTATGGGGCCATAGTCCACCACGCTGGCCCAATGCGGGTTGGGGGCATAAGTCCCCATAAGCATTACTAATACAGGTATAAACCTGTATTAGAAATATACTAATATAGTGTTACGGTATAAAACGGAAACTAAATGAAGCAATTTTTTTATTATTATTATGTGCGTGATAGATGTTTTTAATTATATAATAAGTAGGTTACATTCTACCAATTACTGTGTGTATAAGTTGTTTAACTTTATTAACTAACATTTTATATGATCTGACAACACAATAAAATAATTGAGACGCCGAAATTTGGCAAAACAAATTTCAGTGAGGTTCTTTATGTCCAGATTGCATCATCATATCTTAACAGGACCACACTGGTGATAACTCCTGTCTAACAAAAAAAAATATCAAAATCGGTTAACAATTGACGAAAATAGGGTGATCATAAATAACAAAAAACATACAAACAAACATGGAGTCGTTAAATAACAAGAAGTACTTTTTTTTTGTAGACTGGAACTCGCTGACATTCCTTAGGACTTTTTCAGCTTATTTATTATTACCGGGCGATGGGGCGTGAGCGATAGCGCTCTACCCAAACAAGAAATACTTTATCATAATTTTATTTAAAGGTTTGGTCTCAAAAGATAAGGGAATAAAGCATAGTTCTGAGGGATTTAGGGTGACAAACCTGAATGAAGCGAAGGATTCAAGTCTGTCCAAAGCTAAGACACTTTTACCCCCGAGCATACTCTACTTTATAACTGTGAGGTTAAATAAATAAATGTTTCGGACACTTAAATCAATCATCTAGTTCCAAACTAAGCAAAGCTTGTGCTATGTATTTTATATAAACATCCATTAGCCCAGGGAAAATACGGTTTGACCTCGGAAAAAAGAATAACCGCGATTTTCTTGAAACATTTAATAAAGTGTTGTAAATGTAGTAACAATTGCTAAAAAAATAAGCATTCGTAAGAAACGCAAGTACTAAGTAAGTAACTAAATAAGCTAAAGTGGACAAATGTGTTTCTTTAAAAAAAAATGCTCAATTGATGGGTATCTCTTTAAATTCAAAACATTTAGGCAAATTATCTTTACAAAATATTAGTTCTCATTTTTATTTCTTAAGCAATCCACGACTTTTCAGGTAAATTTTTTTAGCTTTTTTAACGTATTTACTCAGGGCTACATGCCATGACTAGGAAATAATGTTCGTATTCATCACACAAACATTTACCCTTCTCGGTATTCGAACACGTATCCAGGCTGTTTCGCTGACAGGGTCACTATCCACTACACCCATCGGTCGTCAAATAAAAAGAAATTATAAATTTTTTCTCTAGATATTTAGTTCCGTAGGCAAAGAAAGGTCAATAGCTAAGACATACAGCCAAGTTTTTAGTATTTTTCATAGGATATATTCAAGTGCATCGAGTTGAATACAATTTTTTTTTTATTGAAAGCAGGTTTCTTTTATAGATTGTCAGATAGATGATTGAAGTAGAAAGTAGAATATTCTTAATTACATAGGTTAGTTAGATTACTAAATTATTATTGACATTCAACAAATGATATCATGTATATTACGTTGAAATAAATACTTGTAATTTGAAGTATCAAAAATATTATTTCCGCAGGATAATTTTATTCGTTGCTACTAGGTACCTATCCTGTAATAAGTAAGTAAAATACCTATTTCCAGCTGGAAAAATAGATGCGAGTACACTTAGGCTGCTGTCACATGACGAGATAGCCCAGAGGGCGGAGTGTGAGTTTTGTTTCGACTTAATTTTACTACCGCGTTCACGTTTACGCGACGATTTTTATGAAGAAGTGTGGCAGCGCCTCTAGCGGATAGGTAGTTTGCAAAACGATTTTTTTTATAGATAGGTGCTTTTTGCGTAAACGCGAACATTTAAAAGTTAAAAACGAGACAAACAGCTCATTCCAGTTGACCAGGCTTCCAACTGATTGTTCAGGAGTAGGCCGCAACAAATAATAAATCAGGAACACTTTATCGAATATAATTGTAAATAAAAGGCACTGTTATAAAACAATGCCTTTAGGAATGATAATGAATATAAGAATGAATATAAGAAATGCGATAGCTCCAGCGGAAATATAATACAATAGGGTTATAATATAATAAATTTGACAGAAACGTCCGAGCTTTAGAAGTACTGAAAATATAATGACGTTGTTTTGTTCGGCCGTCTGAGTTCGAAATAGGAATTTGAATTTAAATATAGAGAAACGAAAAGGAAAAAGAACAAAAAGATAACTAACTAAAATCACCAACGAGACGCAATACCGTCACGTTACAAAGGAACCCCTATAGTGACGTCATGTCGGTTTAAAATTGAGTGACTAATTTTAAAAATATACAAAAATAGGTAACTATAATGAATGATATAAAATAATAATAAATAGATGTGTATCACGATAACTGCTTCAAGGTTTATCTGTGTACAGATGAGTAATTACAAATTATAACTTATTAAATTATAACATGTCTTAGGTTAATTAACAAGGAGGATTGAGGACCTACTTAACAAGCTTGAACGGCTCCAGAATTTATGCATACGTTTAATTTTTGGGTTGCGCAAGTTTGACCATGTTTCGCAACACCGATCCGAGTTGAAGTGGCTTCCCATACGACGTCGTCATGACGTACATGTTGTATCCTTCCTGTACAATATCCTCAACAACTCTTACTCTCCCCCTTACCTTCGTGAGCGATTTGACTATCTTGTTCCCCGAGGTAAACCTTGCAGAACAACCACATTCATGCTTAAATGCCCATCACACTTGACAACACGTTATAGTGATTCGTTCACGATTCGGTCAGTGAGACTGTAGAACGCACTGCCGCATTCCGCGCAAGTCCATCGTTAGAAATTTTCAAGAAAAGAGTTCAAGAGCATTATTTGTCTTCTGTAACAATTTTGTGTACAATACAGGTAAAATAATAATATTTGGCCTTTATTAAAAGCCCATCTATTTATTTATTAGAATTCATATTTTTTTATGCACAACTGGTTGATACTTGACCTCATTCACACCTGATGTTAAGTGAAAATGAAGTCGAAGGTGGAAGCGTACTCACCCGGAAACCCCAACCCCATTTGGGGGACTGGCTATCTTATCTCTGACAACCGGAACACAACAATGCTATAAACATTGCTGCTTGGCGGCAGATTTAGATAAGATGGTGGTAGCTAGCCAGGCGGACATTTAAAATGCCCTACCACTAACCAAACATGACCTACATATGGTTTGTAATTCTACGTAAAGTCAGCTGCAGAGAAACCAGACCCCCCGTACTTACAGTCAATATGTGAGTAGGGGTCTGGTTTCTCTGTAGCTGACTGTACATTATTGTAATTATACAGTTTGACATTTTTGTTCCTAACTTTATGTAGAAGATTATTATCTCACAAGTGATTTCTCTTTTTGATGGTCGTATTATTTCATTTAATAAATCTGGGTTATTGGTTTCTTTTAAAATAGAGAATTTAATGTTATCTTAACAATATATTCATAATTTTGCAATAATCGAATAATCCCTTTTCGTTATTTTAAAATTTCCTTTTAATAGTTTTCGGTTTTCAAGATTCTCAATTGCAGTAGGTAGTCGGAAAGGGGGTACTTAGCCGGAAGGGGGTCATTAGGTAACGTGATGAACATGTTACTTGGGCTCGAAGTTTAAATTTCGAAAAAAAATTTCAACTTTTCCATACTATAAGTCCTGATGATCGGTCACTTTTTTATTGAAATTAAAATTTTGAGCCCAAGTAATATGTCCATTTCACGATAGAATAAATTTGCCTATATGTTAATCCAGGTCCTAATCTGTCTACCCGCTAAATTTCATCCAAATCTGTCCAGCCGTATAGGCGTGAAGAGGTAACAAACACACATACAGACATACACACACACAAACTTTCGCATTTATAATATTAGTTGGGACTAGCTATTCAAATCGGCTCAGCAAAAAATTTTGCCCTAATCTATCAACCAAATTTCATCCAAATCCGTCAGTCGTTTAGGCGTGAAATCGTAACATATGTATACACACACATACGCGAGACGTAACTGACAAAATGACGATTTTGGGATAAGTACACCATTGCATTTAAAATCTGAATTCGTATAGGAACATGTAGTAATAGTTCAACGCGATGTGGCGTATATGAATACTTCATACAAACTGTTTTGTCATGAAAAGACGAATGTGAGTATTTTAACGGAGTGCGACAACAGAGGCATGAAACAAGTTTTTTATGCGACAGTTGTTCAGGGCGACACAAGAATGTTACTTTATGTGGTTTCAAACTTTCAATGTATTGAAGAAATCAATGTGCGTTTTTATTGTCCTTTTCAAGGGCAAAGACTTAGTTCATAGCGCCATTTCTAATGCATTTTCTAAAGTGGAAAATGTATTTGTCGCAGTCAGCTAGCTTCCCCATTATCGTTTCGCGAGATATATTTGTAATAAAATATGACGATTTGAAAGACTTCAAAAATTTAAATATCAATAAAATTAAAGCTCCTGCAACTCCAGAAAGATAAAGAAAATTTACATACTACTAATCCACCCAATCCATACAATACCACACGAGTACATTAAAAATATTATATCTTAGATTTTCATTTGGTTTAGTTATTTAATAATAAATAAAAATATCAACTTAAAAATAAATATCAGTAACTACGTAATCCAGTAGGCGTAAATTAAATTAACTCCTATTTACCTCCCATTTTGTTTATCATGAAAAGGCGTAAGTGGATCGCTTTTAACAAAATATTAATTTCCCTAAATCTAGATAATTTAACGTATATGTAGGTAATATAATGCATTTATTAATCGATAATAAAGCTTTCAAAAAACAGCGCTATTTCGTATATAAAAGCTTAGAATATTTTGCTGTGAGTGTCTATAATATACTCGACTCGAATATAATATTGTTCAATTAACTCTCCTGTAAAATTGTAATAAAACACATACGTCACTTCGTGATGCGACCGACGCATTTGTAATATTAGTACATGCAACCAAATTAGAATACAAAGAATAAACAGTATATAACACATAGAATAAATAGTAACATTATTTGACTGCATAGTGCACCAAGAAGGACGACTTTTTTAGCGGTGAGCTATACCCACTTTGCACTGAAAACGCTCTGACTCAGCATAATGCTGCAGTACCGACAGACGCCGGTACCACAGCGGTGATAATTTTGCCAGTACCACTTAAGGAAAAACGTAGGGAACATTAATGTAGCGAAACCAATTACAATTATTATAGCGACTACAATAATTTCAAACTATTAAAAACTTAGGAAATCCCCCAGAAAACTAATGATTATATCATTCAGATAAACCAAACAACAAACTGTGTTAAAAGCTTCGAAATGGCTTAACCGATTTCCAACAAATATGGCTAGGAACGTATCTCCGAGTTCAATGGGAAATATAAAAAAAAAATAAAACAAAAATACCCTGAAAGACGATATCATCGAAATACACCAAAAAAAAAACTATTTTAAAACAGCATCTTCGAAACGGCTGTACGGATTTTTATCAAACATGTCTAAGAATCTGTCCCCTCGTTTAGTCTTTAATATAAAAAAAAAACACATTCAAATCGGACCACGAATTACTAAGATACGTCCCCACAAAGACTGGATGACACAACGCCGTGAAACATAACACCGGTCGTTTTTCGTCGGGGATAATGGACTAGGTTTAAAGTAAGTTATTGCTGAGATTTTTTCATACAAAAAATAAATTTAAACACATCACAAATATCACATAATTTTCAACATGTGAACGATTATAGTTTTTATGGAAACTAGTTGCTTTTTTTTTTTTTAATATGAGAGAGCGGCAAACGAGCATGCGGGTCACCTGATGGAAAGTAATCACCGCCGCCCATGGACACCCGCAACACCAAAAGGGTCACAGATGCGTTGCCGGCCTTTGAGGAAGGTGTAGGCTTGTTTCTTGAAGGTTCCAATGTCGTACTCGTTCGGGAATACCGCTGCCGGAAGTCCGTTCCACAGGGTGGTCGTACGTGGTAAGAAGTTTCTTGAGAAACGTACAGTGGTAGACTTCCACTCATCCAGGTGATGTGGATGGAAATTTAATTTTCTCCGAGAACAGTATCGGTTAAATTGAGCAGCGGGTATTAGCTCGAACAGTTCTTCAGAACACTCCCCATGAAATATGCGATGGAGAATGGAGAGGGACGCGACGTCTCTTCGCAATGCCAGGGGATCCAGTCGGTCAGTGAGACTCTCTTGGCCGACAATTCGGACTGCGCGACGTTGAACCCCTAACATCTAATGTGACAGGTTCTTAGCCACGTTTGATGAAAATCGGTTAAGTCGTTTCAAAGATATTTAGCGTTAAACACAGTAATTGATATAATCACTTATAGTCCAGTAAGGATACACTTTTAAATTCCTATAATTTTAAAGGCCGTGATTTTTTGCACATGGATAGAATAAAAAAAAATCTAACAAATCGGTAGCTTGCTTTAGTTATAATATACATATTTAATAATAAAACATAGACTATATGATTAAAATTACCACTTTGAATTACATTGTGTCGGGGAATATACTTAGATCCCCCTGTAACTATTTTCAAAAAATCGAATAATAACTTCTTTACAATTTATGATAAATTTCACCGAGGGCAAATATCACGATTCAATAAACTATTTTTAGAAAATAAAAAGTAGCTATTGAGTAATTTTTTTGAAAATAGTTTTAGATATCTTCTACAACGCAATGAAGTGCATAGTGGTAACTTTAATTTAATATTGTAGATTTTATAACTAAATACCGACACTATACCTAAAGCAAACTCCTGATCCGTTAGAAAATATTTTTTACAATATCACTGATAGGTACTCTATGTACAAAAAATCAGGGCCTTTAAGATTATAGGAAGTTACACCCCTAAATATGCATATCTTGAATGGACTATTATTTTCTCGGGCGAGCTTCACTCGACCTCCTTCCCTATAGGGCTGATACGTATACGTGGGATATAAATTACTCGTAGAAGCCTGAAGATATAGCATCAACCTAGCGTGTCCAGCAGAGAGCGGCCCGTGGCTGTTGTCCTCGACTAAAGAACGGACGTGAGTGGTGCTTTTGCCTATTTTTATTCAGTGCGAAAGGTTTGATAGTACAGCTATCACAATCGTATTGTGATAGCTTTCCACTGTACCCTGAAGGCCGAATATTATAATTATCTATTGTTCAATACAGCCCACTTATAGTTAATTCCATCTTTTGCCTTTCCACGACTTCGTGAGTCGTCCCCTTTGTGGCTAAACGTTAGTACCATTTTGCTGGCTACACTCCCATTTGCCGAGGGGGGGAAGTGGGAAACTTTTCCCTACTAACACACCCTATTTCCTTCTTTAATTAGTTTGGGGTCCAAGGTAGCACTACAGTCACGTTGAGCACCGTCTACCTAGGCGCTGTTGATCCTGGCTTATAGGAGTTACAATGGGAGGAGTGCGGCGGTGGGATTATTTTCTCGAAGGTTTTCTATATTTTTTTAATTATAGTTATCCAACTTGTTTTACATAAGGTAGGTACCTAAAGCATTGACCGCACTAGGCACTCATAATAACGGCTAGATTGATATCATAAACAATTTTATGATAATGGCTAGGTCAATCAGCTTCATAATTGCATATACATACAGCCCCAGCGCAAACTAATTAGATTTTTCTGAACACCTTTGTCCCTTGAACATGTACTTACCTATCGTGTATTATTCTGTACCTATATAAATATTATTATTCTGATGTACAGTCGGCAGTACGACGAGTACTACTAGTTTAAGCAGTCCGTGCGACGCTATCGGCAAATTAGAACGCAGCGAGATCCACTTATAGATAGATAGATAAGCATTTATTTGCATCTATGTAAAGACACATAACAAATTTTACATATGAAAAATCCAACAAAAACAATAAAACATACTTTACATACTTTTAAAAATTAACGCTGCCTATACTTAACTTAATGTTATCCGATAATACACACAAAAGCTAAATTTGGATTTGCCGTTCCCAAAAAAAAATCAAAAATGTTTGTATGGAGAAAACAGTCTTAATGAAATTCTTCATACAAAACGCCAATTTCATAGGTAAGGACCTAATATTTATGAAGGAGTTCACACTACTTTAGCCTGCAACCATTACTTAGGTTACGTACTCTTAGATGACAGTGACCACTAATGATTATACGACGTGAATAGTAATCTTGAATTAGTCGATCTCATCACTTTGATCATGCATAGTAATTAGCAATATATCATTTGTTCATTGCAAAATACATATATATTTTTTTTATGCAATACGGGTTGGTACTTGACCTCAATCACACCTGATGTTAAGTGAAGATGATGTCGAAGGTGGAAACGTACTGACCCGGAAACCCCAACACATTTGGGAGACTGGCTTTCTTATCTCTGACAACCGGAACACAACAATGCTATTAACATTTAAAATGCCCTTCCACCAACCAAATCGAGTACTTAAACATGTACCCCGCTGGGGATCGAACCCGCGACCTCCAAATCGTAAAACCAATGTTGTGTACATTGAGCCACGGAGACGGTTAAAGTCCTATTGTAATCATTTTCATAATATGAAATAAAAAACCATCCAAATGCGTGTCGGGCTACGCGTAGCGTAGGATTCCGTATTTGCCCACAATATGCGGATTTTTAACGGAAAGTACTTTTTATAAAAATAAAATAATTTTTTAAGACTATTACTCGTTGACTTGTAAAACATTCTTACACTCGAACTCAAACAAAAGTTAGCAATATAAAGTTTCCAAATCGTTTAAACAACCAATACAACACTTTGAAAGTGATTAAATCCATATCATATATAGCGCAATATTATTTTTTTTAATACTGTATAACACACAAGAGGATCTTAAGTATCAGCTTAAGGTTATCTCAACCTTGAGATCGTCTTATACGTCGTATTAATACGAGCTTAAGCACCGACTCCGAAGTAGGTTCTTAGACGTGTGCCAACTTTAGACATTGCGGTAATATGATCCGTTTATTCCAAAAATAAATACATACATAATGTCACTACCTTTATCCCATATGGGGTGGTCAGAGGTGTCCAAAACAAAGCATGGACCCATGAAACAACAATGTAGGCCGGTATTAAACGGGTTATAACAAAAATAGACTTGATACATAATAGCGATCAATGATTCTAAAAATAACAACCCATCGTTGTCCATGGTGTTTGGTGGATATGGGTAGGCTGGTTATGTTTTGATGTTATTCATCTCATTATTAACATAATGACGTAACTGAGATGTTTGGTAGATCCAAACTGCTGTTATTAATCAAACAGATTAGTTTTAAAAATACTTTTAGATAATTACATTTTTAGGAAAGCAAGCGTACTGACGTTCTAAGTTATGGGAGGTGATTATCGCGCCGCCCATGATGTTGCAACACCATAAGGGATGCGCATGCATTGCCAATCCTTTGAATTTATAACTAGATATCGAAGGTCGTTGTGCCGGTCAAAGGATCTGAACTTGATTAACATTCTTACATCCGAAAAAACTTATATCAACAATGTTTGGATTATAACCTGGAGCTTTTCTCACATCTGCACATAAATAAATAATAAATAAATATCTTTGCATATACACACAGCGCCATCTAGTTCCACACTAAGCAACTAGGCATGTATTATGGATGCCAGATGGTTGACAAGCTTTTGGTATAGGAGGCAGAGTTTCTAACCACTACACCAAACACGTCGTCAACATACGACGTTTATACATTTGGACATTGAACGTTTGTACATATGGACATTAAAAGATTACATTTTGTCGCGATTTATAAGCTATTTCGATGTATCAGCTTACAGAGTGTTTATACAGAGTGAGTGGAAGTGACAACTGTACATGCCCGGCGATTATTATTTATCATACTGACTGATATCGAAACAATAAATGTGAAAGAATCTGTTTGTTTGTTATCTTGTCACGACTAAACGCCCTGAACCGATTTTTTGGAAATTTGGCAGAGAAGTAGCCCGGGATTTCTAGAAGGATATAGGTGGGGGCAGCAGAAGGATATAGGGGGCCTGCAGCTTGGGGGCTCTTACCCTCCTTCTTTGGGCAGCCTTATTACAACTTTAATTAAGTTTAAACGTGGCAAATTTTATAACAACATTCACCTGATCACTTATTTTAAACTGGTGAATTAAAACTTGCCAAGTTAAATTTGTAATAACTAAAACATTATTTTTTTTTTAATTGTAATCAAATCCAGATAAACCGAAACCAACTATATTTATAACTAAATAATATATATTTAAATAAATATTTAAAAATTATAATATATATTTACTTAAATAAGAATAATAATAAAAAATGTATGTATGATGTACGTAGTATATCAACCATCTGGTATCCACAACACAAGCCCGTCAAAAAAAAAAAAGATGGCGCTGTGTGTATGTCTAAGGATATTATTATTATTATTATTACTTACTTAATATGTTCGAAACGGCTTTATCGGTTTTACGAATCAAGAAAAAAAATCGGAACACTCTTTATTGGGATATATTCGGATAAAGACTGGACACACACACAACGCCATCAAACACACTTATGATGTTAAAAATGTGCATATAACTTCTAATGAATGTATGACACTGATTCCTATGTGATTACCCGTTTCTAATCTTTAATTTCGGTCTCCTTGTGATTGAGGTTACCTTTACCTAGTTAGGTGAGCTGAGTCACTGTCTGTAGAACAATCTAGATTTCTTTGATTGTGCAGCCACCAAATAGTTCATTTTAATTAATTATAAACAATTTGTTTCTTACAGTTGATAACGGCAAACTGTTTTCTAAATAAATTCAGTGTTATACTTACTACTGCAATGTCATTTATTATTGGATACGTATACGTATAATTAATTTTAACTTAATTGTGGAGCCGATGTCATGGTCGACATGATCCATGATGTATGCAAGTAATACGTGCTTGAACTTAAAATAGTTTTGTTTTAGGCTACTCTACGAACATGTAGTGCCTTTGAAATAGAACTCAAAACATCGTAAAAACATTTCTTTAAAATAGATCAAAAACAACCACAATAACATTGTTAATTCAATTTCAAGGCCCATCATATACATGATTTTGATGCGAGTTTTTACAGGTATATTTGCACGACACTTAGGATAAATTGTTGAAATAAAAAAAAGATATTTTAGATCAATGAACGATTTGTAAATAATCTTAGATTAAATTGAAGTGCATCCAGTTTGAGTGTTTTCTTTTTAGGATTCTGTATAATAGTCAACTGGTTTTAAAAGAATTGTTTATTTATGTCATTGTTTATTTATCTGTTTATCCGATGTACGGTGTTCGGTGTGGGAAGTGATTCGTTTTTAACTTTGCCATCGCGTTCGTGTTTACGCAAAAAGTACCTATGAAAAAAAAAGCGTTTTGCAAACTATCCGCTAGAGGCGCTGCACATTTAGTAGTAAAGTTAAGTCGAAACAAAACTCACACTCCGCCCTCGGATAAACCTATATAAGTTTGTGTGACTCATGTAAATATAACTATGTAACTTCTTACTATGTAAATGTTCAGTTATCCACGCAGACGAAGTCGCGGGCTTGAATATAAATCTGTTTGACGTATAGTTTTTATTTTCTAGATTTGTAGAATGGTTAGATTAGGAGTTGTAGATATTTTCTTTGTTTTGAGTAAAAAACGAGAGTACCGCAAACGTATAAATAATAGCCCAGGGAAAATACGTTTAGACCTCGGAATAACCGCGATTTTATTGAAACATTTAATAAAGTGTTGTAAATGTAGTAACAATTGATAAGAATTGCATTTGTAAGAAGTGCTATAGGTACTTGCGTTTCTTACAAATGCTTAATTTTTTCGAGATATTTTTCGAAATAAGTTAAATTTAAATTGGTGTTTCTTAAAAAAAAATCTCAATTTATGGGTTTTTTAATATAATTTTTATATTAAATGTGAAAATAACATGACATAACGCAAAATAACACGAAAATATTGTGCAGCAAAAGTCTGTCTAATCTCCCGTGTTCCCACAAGCCGCCAAAACCTTCCGTAGGGCACTGTCACCTTGTGGCAGGAGTCATTATTACAGTTGACACTGGCACACAGTCGCCCGAATAGGCTGGCGATGTCAATAGTAAGATGAAACAAAGAAGATCATGACAGTTTGCCATAGATAAATAAAGGTTTGCCGTCGGTATAGATGTCCGGCCGCCATGATTATTGTTTTAAATGTCGATGAAATTGTTTAAATTTCTTTGCTTTTATAATTTATATTTTTTAATACCCCACAGGAATATAAGCTATGATTATTATATTTCACCTAAAATAAAAAATATATAATTGACCGCCTGCGTAGAAGGTTTACGAATCTGAGGTCGTGGGTTCCATACCCAGCGGGGTACACGTTTAGTAATCAAGTACTAACTTATAAAAAAAATATAGTTTAAAGAAACTAAAAAACACGCTAGGACTCCACCATCCATATATATATATATATATATATCCGTATATATAACACCGTGTATATATATATATGTTACAAAAATATCCATAAAGCTGAAAGGGTGTTAAAGGATCTCCTGTCAAGAGTCTATTGACAATATATGAAAACCGTGATACAATATTATGACTTACCGAAAAAATAATTATTATTTTTAATTAAAACATTAAATAGTCATCATGGAAGCGCAACACTATTTCAATGTTTTTATTAAAAATAATTAATTTTTCAGCTTTACGGGTATTTTCGTAACACCGTGTATAATATGTTCAGAGTGTCCTTAAGTAGGTATTATCATAGGAATGTAGATGTAAGTTGAGGAAATAAAGACCCTGAACACCTACTGAATCGATTTTGATAAATAAAGTTCTTCGGAATTCGCTACATGACTCATAATATGACGTACAAAAATCTGTCTTTCTATTTTATGTTAACTTACTTAGATATCTTTTTGAATCTACTCATTTCATTTTTACGTATGTTACAGTGACAAGAAATGCAATTTAAAACCTACGTTAGAGCCAGTACCATATTGTTAGAATTTTATTTGTACTTTACACGTACCTAGATCACTATGGAATACATTATCTTCACTACACGATAAGTATCTTTTGCCGGAAGCACTGCACAAAGTTCAATGTCAAGTCCAAGGCCAATCGTAGGTACAATCCACAACGGAATTAAGTATACACGCCTTTTAAGTATCTCTTGATAGAGGAATGATGTAAACACTTCTTGCAATTATCATAATGTGACTGTCATAAATGTCGTGTGTAAAGTGATAAGTCACTTGATAAATTTTTTTGTCCCGTATATTTAATTTCGTTGCTGACTGTACTTACAGTCCACAATAGGTAGTCGACAGCACGACGACCATAAAACGCACCACACATGACGAACATAATATTTTTGTTTTATTTATTTACTTTATTTATTGGGTCTTTACCTATGAAATTGGAGTTTTTTTCTTCGTTAATCATATGTACCAATTCTTGCGATTTTCAAAGCTATATCCAAATTTGTTTTTTATTTGGAAAATGGAATATTATTTCAAGGTTTCGCATGAAATATTTTTTAATTTCTGGGCTAAATCACATAATAAAATAAATTTGAACAGAGCTCTTTTCATGTGCTTCCCATAATCATTTCTTAGATTCGCCGAATCTTTTAAAAAGCGGTTACTTTTAAAAACTAACGCTGCCTATACTTAACTTAATACACACATATCCGAAAATACCCACAAAGTTTAGCTAAATTTGGATTTGCCGTTCCCAAAAAAAAATCAAAAATGTTTGTATGGAGAAAACAGTCTTAATAAAATTCTTCTTACAAAATTCCAATTTCATAGGTAAGGACCTAATATTTATGAAGGAGTTCATACTACTTTAGCCTGCAACCATTACTTAGGTTACGTACTCTTAGATGACAGTGACCACTAATGATTATACGACGAGGAACAGTAATCTTGAATTAGTCGATCTCGTCACTTTTGATCATGCATAGTAATTAGCAATATATCATTTGTTCGTTGCAAAATACATATTTTTTTTTATGCAATACGGGTTGGTACTTGGCCTCAATCACACCTGATGTTAAGTGAAGATAAAGTCGAAGGTGGAAGCGTTCTGACCCGAAAACCTCAACACATTTGGAGGACTGGCTATCTAATCTCTGACAACCGGAACACAACAATTGCTAACATTACTGCTTAATTCTCTAATAACGAGTATTCATGCTCTTTTAACCAATGGTTCTGATACGGAGATTAGGGTTTCGATCCTGGGCACCGACCACCACTCCCTAGACCTAAATAAGTTCTTCAAAAACAAGCTTCTAATACTCCATCATGATTAGCACATCTTATTTTATTACAAATACGAGTATCATGAAGTACATCAAGGAGTCTGGCTCCATTTTCAGAACCATCATCATGTGTAATGAAATGACAAGTGCTCATGGTAACAAAACAAACCAGCCCAAATTCGATTATCTTGCCACATCAGGAAGTTCCAGTCCCTACATCCCGACTCCATCATCAGATCAACTTGGTACAGTCAGCTAGAGCTAAAAGTATACCTTTTCTTTCTAATTTCTCACTGTTATTCGCGTACCATTAGTCCCGTAATGATATCAGATACTAAACAAGCACCTAATAAGCTCACAACATTCGATTTCAAAGGTTGTTTTAATGTTTCCGTGCATGAATATGAGACTTTTTATTTTATATTTACTTTTATGCACGACGGGTTCGTACTTGATCTCAATCACACCTGATGTTAAGTGAAGATGAGATCGAAGGTGGAAGCGTACTGACCCGGAAATTTAAAATGCGCTATCACCAAACAAACAGAGTACCAAAACATGTACCCCGCTGGGGATCGAACCCGCGTCTGAAATCTACGCGGACCAAGTCGCGGATAACAGCTAGTTGTTTGTATAAGGAAGGAAGGAATTAAAGTTATTTAATCCAGTACCTGTTTGGTGTAGTGGTTAGAAACTCTGCTGCTTTACCAAAAGGTCGCGGGTTCGAATCCGTCTAGGGGCATATGTTTGTATCAACCATCAGATATCTATAATACAAACCTAGTTGCTTAGTGTGGAACTAGATGGCGCTGTGTGTGTATGTGCAAAGATATTTATTTATTTATTGTTCAGTACGTCACCGCCTTTATCCCAAATGAGGTGGTCAGAGATATCCCAAACATTAGTGTTTGGGTGTTCCAAGACTTTAAAAGTATTCCGAAATGCACACATTAAAAGTTTAATGCTTGAAAACTTCCCGAAATCTACTGAAATGCATATGTGACGGGGGTAAACGTGCCATATCCATATCCATCCATCCATCCATATCAATCGTACGTATCCATAGTAGCCTTATACGACCCACGGGAAGAGACGGGTACGTTCTAACTTTTTACGTGCCGATACCTACCATACAAGTTGACGGGAATTCAGAGGATTGGGATAAGTTATTCTTAAAAATGTAAAAATCGTTTCTAGGCATTCTAATATTCAACAGGTAGAGCAAATGAGTTTGCATCATAGTATCATTTATTATGTCGCTACATAGTACGGTAAATGAGTGGATGGTCATTATATTGTGAATGTGTAATGTCTGTTACAAATACATCTATTGCCTAGTAGGTACACGTTTTATATTAAAGTTTTGCGGTTTGTATACACTAGAAAAACTATCCAGTTATCACTCGAACGTAATAAAAAAGTTTGTTCGCTACAATTTTGACCGCCTCCGTGGCTTAACAACATTGGGTTTACGATTCGGAGGTAGCGGGTTCGATCCCCAGCGGGGTACATGTTTTAAGTACTCGGTGTGGTTGGTGGAAGGGCATTTTAAATGTCCACCTGGCTAGCTAAAAAAAAAAAAAAAACCAAAGTCGCATACGGACCCTCTATAACAATACAATACAAATACACTTTATTGCACAAAAGGAGAATATACATTTTACAAAGCACAATACTGAAAAGAGTACAATTAGGCGGCCTTATCACTAAGAGCGATCTCTTCCAGGCAACCTTTGGGTGTAGGAGTATAACTTTATAGAACAGGCAGGTTGTGCAAAATACGGATGCAGATATGAAATACCAACATAATGGATTACTTATTTAATAAACAAAAATATAACTTGGGTGTCATGACCCCCTAAGTCTGGGGTCTTTCCCTTATAAAGTATTAAGGCATTATACATACTAAATTTCCCATTTGTTATTCTGAAGCCTGTCGAGTATGTCTCTGATTTAAAGGCTGGATCCGCCATTGGCGTGTAATTCATCCCTAACTTTGAAGATGCAATACGAAGAGTATGGATACGAGATTTTGTACTCGAATTAAGCACTTTTCTTATTATGCTGATGCTTTCGTAAGTCGATCATAAATTTAGATACATCTCAATGGCCAGTCACATTATGAAACGACCGCGTTCAGTTGTAATTGAGAGATGCGATTGCATTGGATTATCTTTGTGGTACCTATAAACTTTGCAAACTAAAGCACTCCTGGGCGCGCAGTCTCGACATAGATAGCAACCGATTTCGGTCGCTAACTCCTAACGATCTTATTCTAAATGTTATAGTGTTCATAATCATATTGGTTTTTGTTGAAAGCCTGAATCGTAGTTTCAATGGAAACCGATATTTTGTTACTAAAGAGTCTAATTCTCCAATTAAAATAACTTTGTTAGGACTTAGCGACCGAATTCGATAACATAACGATCGCTATCTATGTCGAGACTGCAGGCCCTGGAGGCCGATCGCGCTGAGATTGAACGATAATGCCAAAGCTAAACCATAACCAAAAACGTTACGTTAAGCACATTTCGTATCGCGCTAATCATTTGAACGGAATTTAGTTTTTTTTCTATACGCGTGGTTAGCTCTAAACATTTTGGGTTTAGTTTTACTTTGGTAGCGTCTACGATACTTATAATCGTTCACAAAAAATAGCGCGATACCATTTTTTACATCAGCTAAACTAAAGCTAAACCAATAACGTTCCGTTCGAACGGTAAAACCTTTGTAAAATAGCGCGATTGGTCCTCTGGTTCAGTCGTTTTCGCTAAGTTAAGTTGCATTTATTTTGTACACTGAGATCTTAAAAATATTTAGGAGAATCAAATATAAATCCTGCTACATATCAATTAAATAATGCATGTACATAAATACTCTTTAAATCTCGGCCCCGGTTTTTTCAATTGGAGTGCTTAAGCCAATTCGGTGGCCTAAAGGGGCGGCTAAAAATACTACCTGTAAGGTGGCCACTGTCGAACACAATCCGCATTGGGCCCGCGTGGTAGATTGTGGCCCATACCCAGGTAAACAACATGGTCGTGTGGTTCTCCGCAGAGTAGAATAGGACCAATCATCTCTTACCGTGGGTGTGGTAAAAAGCGACTAAGTGATCGTGAACAATATAGTCCAGTACTGGGTAAAAGCTAAAAAAAAAAAAACTTTCTTTTCTTTCTCAAAAACGGGGGAGGTGTAGTGTAGTGTATGACGCACCTCTACCTTCCACCTTCCTTCAATGTAAGTAAGTTAAGTAGGTTAGTATATATAAGTAGAGACACGTGTAATTTACGAATCATTATACGCGTGACACCGAGTTGTGAGTTTTATTAATATTCTTCCTTGGTCCCCACATTGCAGCGTCATTAGTGCGAATCTCCCAGAAAAAAATTGAGATTTCCAATCCGCATGCCCAGCGTGGGTTTAGAATAATGCCTCCTATGGGAAAGCGATGCAGATCACTCCATGGGAGAAGCTTATGTGTAGTAGTTTTTTATGAGCTGTTAATGATGATAAGTGTGACATCAGGTGTGATTGAGGTCAAGTACAAACCCGTTGTGCATAAAAAAAAAAGTAAAGTCATTATACAGGGTGTAACGGTTAAGTGTAGTCATATTTTAAGGGCTTGTTCTACCCATCAATACGAACAACTTTTACTATGGGGGCAACTTCGAAATCGCGAAAAAAAAATCAGCTGTTTCATACATTGCATCGGGAGGTTATTGAAATTTTCTATGGAACAGCTCATTTTTTTTTCGCGATTTCGAAGTTGCCCCCATAGTAAAAGTTGTTCCTATTGATGGGTAGAACAAGCCCTTAAAATATGACTACACTTAACCGTTACACGGTGTAGACAGTAGGTATTACGTTATTTCTATTTACAACGTAACCTAAGTCCTAACTTAAATAGGTGTCTTATGAGTGTGTGTATGGTGGGGAGTGCGTTTTAATGTGTGCACAAGAGACAGAGAGCCGGTACCTTAGGATTTGATGAGTAACTCAATATAATAATAATAATAATAAATAAATAAATAAATATCTTTGCACAAACACACAGCGCCATCCATATGGATACCAGATGGTTGATAAACTACACAAAAATTTTTTTTTTTTGTAAATAAATACATGTATAAATGAAAAACATCCATAACTAGGGAATATCGTCATAAACTTGTCCCTCCAAGTTTTTAAGTACTATTGGCATAATCGCGGTAGCTTTTTCCTTCCAGAAGTATTGCTGGTGCTGTCCATGGTATATCCAAACTAAGGGGACAAACTTCAGTTGATCCTCTCCCCAAGCCTGGTTGTTTCTGAATCGAATTATGCACACTCCCATTTGCCGAGGACGGGTGAAAAAAATATTTCATTCTTCACACTTTTAACTGGTCTTTAATTACCAAGGGTCCAAGGTCGCAATAGAGTCACGTAAGGCACCAAGCACCGTGTCGAGTACCACTGTTGATCCCGTTTACAGAGTGTTATAATGATGATGAAATATAATATCGTAATACGCTGGTATAGTTTTTTTCTGGCTATAAATTCATGATTGGCTTGCAAAACTCCAATCTACAATTTACGTGTGTAATGGTACACTATCAACCCAAGGTTCCAAGTTAATAATTTTGCCGAAATCAGGATTCTAGTCCAAGAACAACCGGCAATTCTAATATATTCCACCTGTGCCCACTAACTACTGGGGTAGATCCAAACCGGTTTGTAAAACGGAACAGAGGCAACTTTGACCGCCGCGTATCAAATGTGCTGTAATGAGTCACAGTCACGTTCGAACTATGAACCACAAATAAATATAACTTGGAAATCGACTTCAATTATTTTTTTATACACAACGGGTTATCACTTTACCTCAATCATCGTTACATTTATTTGTTATGGAAGAGCGGAGTCTCCTAATACTTAAAAGGAGTCTCCAGCCACTTTATAGCATACTTGTCTGTGAAAATGCAAATAAACTATTTTATTTTATTATTTTATTTATTATCGTTTACACTCACTAGCCAGAATTTCATTTGCCATAATTTCATCTGCTATAATGGTCAACAGACATAATATTGTTTCTCATAGTTTCATATATCATACACATGCTAGAAACTTTCTTTCCCATAAAGTCAATTTCAATAACATCATTTGTTATCATCATTGTAAGCCGTAATTATCACATACCATAACATCATTTGCCATCGAAATTGGTTCTAGAAAAAAATCATAAAATCTTTTTTTTTTTTTTTTTTTTTTTTATGGTTAACTGGATACGCATTTGACCACAATCTCACCTGATGGGAAGTGATGATGTGGCCGAAGATGAAGCATGCGATCTCAGTAGATGCCTATTCACCCTGCTCTTGAAGATCCCAAGGTTGTAGGATTCAGGAAAGACTGACGCCGGAAGGGAGTTCCAAGCCTTGGCTGTTCGCATTATGAATGAAGAATCTGTTTAAACTAAACGATCAATAGGTTTAGGTTAGGTTAGAACATGAAAGACTACGCACGATTCGAGCGAGCGAAGCGAGCGTGTCGTGGCAGCGGCCGGCGAAGTGCTAAAAAGCCAACCGCGTTAGGTTAAATTTGTATGGCGTTGAAATATTATGTTAAATAACGGATAACAATACGTATGGCACACGGGTAAACAAGAGTGTGTCACATATCTTTTATAGTAAACAAAACATTCGGGTTAAATGAAATTCGGGCAAGTAAAATTCAGGCATATGAGTATTATTGCATATTATCCTTGCTTTAACCTTAGAGGAGACCCCGCTTGGGGAGATAATACTGGCTGCAACTAAAGTTTGAAGTCATCGCGAAAATCATGTTAACTATCAAAACAAATAGTGCATGCAAAACTTATTATCCGTGCTATTAACCGGAGTTCTCCTCGTGAGGAGACGAACCTGGCAGTAGCATCAATTCATGTCTGTCATATAAATATATTGTCATCATTACTGAACGAGTGTGCAAAATTTCAGCTAAAACAGAAAATGGTTCTAATTTGTCCTGCAAATTTTGAACGAACATTACATACGAAGTTAGCATAATGCCGGCTCCAAACTATCGCCCATTTGTCCAACCTTTCACATGTAGAGAGATAGTTCGTGCATATTTGACGATGTTCGATCGTGTTTTGATTGATCGTGAGTTGGGACAGATTGGAGGCATGTTGGAGTGTTGGACCGCTGGACAATAGTTTGGAGCCGGCATAAAAAAGAAAAGCTTGTAAAACAGAGACAAATTATCATTAGAACATAAACAATACTCAGTGCGTAAAGAAAAAAAAATATAGAGAGGAGAAGCACTGTTTGCGCTCATGTTTTTTGTGTGTTGTGCGTGTTTAGTGTTGTGTATAATAATGACAAAAATACATTATGGAATCCACTTTTCTGTCTACGAATAGAACAGTGGGACAAAAACATTGTTATATAAACAAAGTTGTTTGCGAGAGATTTTGTAAAAATATCGGTTTTCTATTGGTCTTTATCGTTTGCGATCCAAAATGACCGTTGACTCGAAAAAGAAACGGAAGCCTTTGTAAACTGAATCGTGCTTTAAGACGCGTATCATTAGCAAAACAAATCAATTTAGAAGCAACTTTAAATGGCAAAAAGAACTGCCTCTTGTTTTGTTTCAATTTAACTAATAGATAGAAATAGGTTTATTTACCAAAATGGACCATATATAATTATACATTTGCTGCTACATCTACACTAGGCTAGGCCTGTATCGTGACAGACCATAAATCTTAATGACATTCTCTCTCTCTCTCCAATTTAAGAGCTATGCGTTCTCGGCGGTGGAGTCCTGGCTATACTTCTCTACATTCTGCCTTTTCTTTGACTTCCTGACACGACACGACATGTATGTTCAATGATGTTCTTGTTAAAGTTGTCGTGTCGTATCAGATGACCCAACATCTTTCCCCTTCTGTTTTCAATGATCTTCAAAAACGCTCTCTTCTCATTAACCATCTGCAGGACCTGTTCATTGCACTTTCTTTCCAACTAGCTTATTCTCTACATGCTTCGTCAACACCACATTTCAAATACTTCTAATCTTTCTCTATAGCGTTGTATCATAGTCCACGTTTCACTTCCATATAATAATGGAATTGTTGTTATTACACCATAGAATATTCCTCGAACCGAGAAACTTCCGTGAAACACCTGTCGACTTGGCCCGGTTGCATTCCTAACTAAACCTGTCGGGTTATCTAATAGACGTTTGTGACATAATAACTGAATGAGCCCTGCAATTGGCTCGAATTGGAAATATTATATAAGACGTGGACGATACTATCAAATAGAAGTCAATAGAATTTTAATTTAGTGTTCTCAATACCATTCGGCACAACAGCTACAATGTTTAAAAACACTCGTAATTACGTTTGAAATTCAACTTCACATGAACGACTGCTTTAACATTATGTTATCATCATGTCAGCTGAAGGACATCCACAGTTGAACATAGAACATTGAATAACTCCTAAGCGCTTGTGTTTGGGATGTTTCTAACCTCCAATTTGGGATGGTTCTCGTGATACTACTATGTATATAAGCTGGGCGTCTCTTCTATTTGAATGATCAACTTTTATTTACGGTAAGTGGGTACACTTTTTCTCGCTAAGTTATTTTTTTTTCTTGTTTTTGAATATAATAATTTTTATGTAACCTATCTGATGCATGCGGTGTTTACATATAATTGTTTGTACATTTAGCTAATAACTAATATACATAAGGCTTCAAGTGTATATATATATTTATGTATGTTTATCCATTATCTAGTACCTATTACCCATAGTACAAACTTTGCTTAGTTTGGGACTAGATGATTGCTGGTATCCGAAATATTTATTTCTTATTGGTGTAGTGTGTGTGTGTGTGTGTGTGGACGACCGATTGGTGTAGTGGATAGTGACCCTATCAGCGAAACCAACGGTTGCGGGTTCGAATCCCGCGAGGGGTAAATGTTTGTGTGATTTTTTTTTTTTTTTTTTTCTTTTTTTTTTATTATCGAGGGTTTTATCGTAAGAAAACGATATGCCACCCTCATAACAGCCACAGTCCTCAATGCACTACCAGTGGAGTCAATTCCTTCCACTCATTGCGAGTTCTAGTAGGTGATAGAGTAACCTGGCCTCTCCTGATAAGGGAGAGGCCAGGATACCATTCACATATCCTATGGTACTATTTGTGAGAGGTGGATATATTTGTCTTCTCTGAGCCTCGTTCCGTGCACATTCCACCAAAATATGATAGACATCCTCTACTACCCCACACATGTCACAATTTGGGGAGTTCACTTTTCCCATCATAAATCCAAATTTATTAAGTGGTATATGCCCGGAACGAAGTCTCAGTCCTCTGATAATGTTGAGTCTTCCCATCTCACATTTCTCGAACCAAGGGAAACGGGGAAGGGAGGGTTGTATCGTTTTGTACCAGATTCCTTTACAAAGCGATCTTTCGTCAAAGTATTCGGACCATTTTAGGTAACAATTTTTCTTAACTAGGTACAATGATTCAGAAAAATTGGGTAACCAGTCGAGCACAATACCATCAGTAGTGGCTTCTTTTGCAAGTCGGTCTACTTCTTCGTTTCCCCCGAGTCCAATGTGAGATGGTATCCACTGTAGTACAATGTTTCTATTTTGCATTTGAAGGTCCCGTATACTGTTTAAGATTGTGTACGCAATAGGAAGACCACGAAAACTCGGAGAGGTACAACGGCCTAAATGTTGAAGTGCACTTTTAGAATCCGTAAGAATGACAAAGTCACTGTACTTCACTGATTTCAAATATGATAATGCTTCAGACAAAGCAATTAACTCCGCGTGCATAATTGAAATATTAACAGTGATACTTAACTTGATGTTAGTACCCGATTGGATATCTAAAAATGCAGCTCCAATTCCATTATTATCTTTTGACGCATCTGTGTACATTTTATAGAATTTAGGGTATTTTTCCGCCAAGAATTCTGTGCATAAAAGTTTCATATGGTATGAATTGTACGTCCGTTTTGGTTTGACTATGATATCAATATTATTATGTATGACATCGGTTAAGTCCACATTGCTAACCCATGTATCCAAGCAGAACATTTCTAATTCCTTAGTTATGTGAATATTTACATGTTTAAGGAGCTTGTGAGTTTCTATTAACAACGGTAACCTTTTGCGCCTCCAATATATATTATTAAAAAGGTTAGATAAAGTGTCTAGTAAACCAACTATTACATTTTCACTAAAAGCTTTCGATCTCAATAAAAATTTACCTGCCAAGTAGCGCCTCCGTATAGATAAAGGTTGTAATAACAATTCGGATTCCATAACGTGGATTGGTGTACTTTTTATGAAACCTCCTATCAATCTCATATACTGGTTCTGTATCTTGTCTAACTTAGTTAAGTGGCTTGGGCAACTGTTATCATATAGGAAACAAGCGTAGTCTAACCGACTACGTACACAGGAAATATACAGCCGCCGTAGGTGTTTTGGGTGTATTCCCCAACCTGGACCTGTTAAGACCCTGAATATATTTGAAAATTTCAGAGTTTTCTCTCTTAATTCATTCACATGTTTAGCCCATCTAAGAGACCGGTCCAACCATAGTCCAAGGTATTTAACACAGTCCACTGTTTGTAGCCGAGTTCCATTAATGCTTAAATATATATTCTCTCTACGGTGTCCACTTTTAAAAATGCAAACTTTACTTTTTTCTGGGGAAATTTCTAAGCCTATATCTACGAGTAATTGATGTAATGTATCTAGAGAGGTCTGTATGTTCCTTAACCCATCAATAGAGTTATTGTTATTACACGTATCGTACAAAGCAAAGTCGTCAGCATATTGTGACATATATATATTTGTAACATTTTTGCAGATATTCATTGTAGCAATATTAAACAATAACGGTGACAAAGGATCCCCTTGTGCCAGTCCTCGACCAGTATATCTACAGATATTATCGCCATCAACTTGTATTTTTAGCGTCTCTCTCCCAAAAAACTATAGAGGTATTTACAAATCCGTGCTCCCACTTTTAACTGATCTAGTCGTAATAGTAATGTACTGATATCAACGTTATTATAGGCGTTATCAACATCTATAAAGCATGCTATCGTGGTCCTACCTTCCGAAAACCCATTTTGAATTCTGGTAACCAGGCAGCTTAGATTATCAAGACACGATCGAGTTTTTCTGAACCCGGTGGTATCAACAGAGAAGTTGTGACTTTTTTCTAGTAACCATTCTAGTCTTGCATTGATAACAGAGTGAAAAATCTTACATAAGCAAGATAGCAGTGATATTGGTCGAAGGGATGACACAAGACTCGGATCACGTCCCGGTTTCGGAATAGGTACTACACCGATATCTCGCCATTGATTCGGTACGAAGCCCAAAAGAAGGAATTTATTATATAATTTCAACAACACGAATTTAGCATTATCTGGTAAATGTTTTATCATTGAGTAAGATACATCATCCAATCCAGGAGATGTATCCTTATTTTTAATACATTTATTTAACTCCTGGATGGAGATTTCAACTTCTATAATGGAGCTATGAATGAAGTTTGGTTGTGAATATTGAACAGAGTCTGGTGTAAGTGATCGGAGGAGATTTTCCGCTTTCTCTTTGTCGACATGTTGTCTGGGAGATCTGTGACCCTTGATCCACCTCATTTTGTTCCACATTTCACTAGAAGGAGTAGTTTCGTTAATGGAGGAGCAAAAGGTTTGCCAATTATGGTCTCTAGCTTGGCGTATCTGACATTGTGTTCTTTTTACTATCGTCCGAAAAGTAAGCAAGTTGTCGGGGGTCGGATTACACCGAAACCTTGCTAAAGCCAGCCTACGCTCAGCTACACGCTTAGATAACTCTGGACTCCAGTAAGGTTTAGGATTAAACTTCGTATCTGGATTCTGATTAATTTTAATTAGGGGGATGTGAAGCTCGGCTGCCAACTTAATACGCTCAATAAATAAGTCGTATCCCTTTTGAGGATCCTCAGGTAAGTTAATGTTTCTGAATAAATTTTCTGCGCAAGATTTATAAGCTCCCCAATCCGCCTTTTTAAAATTTCTTTTTTTTATTAGCTTTCCATCATACGTGCTTTCTGAAGAAATTTTAATTATAAAGTGGTCACTCCCTAGAGTTTCATTTAAAACCTTCCAATTGAATTTCAGTGCTATATCCGAAGATACTAACGACAAATCTGGAGAGGATTTTTGTAAATTTCCCATAACTAATCTTAAACGCGTTATCATTCCATTATTGAGTATAATAAAGTTATTGTTCAACGAAGAATCAAAAATTTGTACTCCCCTTGTATCGGTTTTATATGACCAGTTCGTGTGGTGTGCATTGAAATCTCCAACTATTAGTGTATTTTTACTGAAAGGGGAAAAGAGGCTATCCCAATCAAACTGGTTGGTATTCACAGGCTGTGTACAGTAAACGGCAATTATGTGCTCCAAGTTATGACAATTAAACACTTTAACATGTAACACTTCTATACCAGAGTTACCTAAGCGTAGGTGCCCAAGTTGAGATTGGATTGATTTGTGTGTAAAGATGGCTATGCCGCCATATGAGTCATTTCTGTCGCAACGATAAATTTTGTAGTTACTTAATTTGAGGTGGCTCTCAGGTTCGAGCCAAGTCTCAGTTACGGTAGCAATGTGGATTTTTTCCTGCAGAAGGAGTTGTTCAAAAGATAATAATTTTGGCCTAATGCTTTGTGAATTCCACTGTGCAATATTTATTCTAATGTTTTTAGAGTTACCCATTACCCCGAAAAAAAGTCTAATATTAATTTTAATACCGGCCACTCTGACACATTACTCACTGCTATTAAAAACAACCATTCTAAACATAACTTAATTGCCCGTTTACACTTAAACTGAATACTCATATTTTTGATAAATAATATCTCTTTTAGTCTAAGTAAAAGTTCATTAAAAGTTACTTTGGATTCAGACTGGGATTCTGTAGAAGACTTATGACTCTGAGTAAACCTCTGCGATTCCACGTCCGACCGTTGGTCCCATTCTTGAGCTTTCTTCTCCTTCGTCTCTTTTCGACCTCGTTTATTTGTATCCTGTCTATGAACCTGTGCCGTAGTCTTTACAACTTCCGTATACATTGCGCTGTTTTTAAATCGAGATTCCATATCCATAGGAGTGCTTAGATGAGATGAGTCCAATGCAGATGGGAGGGGGGGGAATTCATGACAATCCTCAATCACACATATGTCTTCTTTGCGTGGCGAAGGGGACGTGGGGGCCACGTAGATTGCCAGGGCTCTTTTATAGGTACAATTGAATTCTGCCATTATTTCACGCAGACGTTTTTCCTTCACATACGAGGGGCACGTTTTAGTTAAAGCCATGTGTTTACCGGCACAGTTAACACATTTAAATTTTTTTGTGTCACAGTTCTCATGCGGCTCACTGCATTTTGGACACACGTTCACCTTTGAAGGGCACATTTTTATGGTGTGGCCCAATCTCCAGCATCTAGAACATTGAGACACTGGGTATACATATGGCTCGACCTTGACCTTTATTTGATGTATATGTACGAAGGCAGGTAGTGAGGGCCCTTTGAAGCATAGACGCACCGATTCACTTGGACACCACCCGTCACTGTCACGTCGATTGAGTCGTATTAAAGAAACTAACTCAAAGGGTTCTGGGCACGTCAAACTTTCTAGGATTTCTTCATTGGGTAGGTCCAGGTCTACATCTCTAATAACGCCATAAGAGAAGTTTACTTCTAATGAATTTTGAATTCTCCAACCCTTATTTGTAAAATTTTCACATTTGTACAGTTTCTCGACATTTGAATCGTCTCCAAATCTGAGACGCACTCTAAAAGGTGATATATATTTAACTTCGTTAATGTTCCTGATCCCTTCTTTCAAAAATATCTTAGCTAGTGCAAATTGCTTCGGGAGGGGCTCTTTGCTGTTGATGTAAAGTTCTGTGTGTAGACTGTTAATGGGTTCACTGGTGCGCTCCTTCAGGCCCGATCTTTTACCTTTCTTTCTTTTCATTTCAGTCCATTCTTCACTGCCGTCATCTTCCTCTATTTCAAGACTTCTCTTGATTGGTCTATATCCACTATTTTCCTCTTGCTCATCCTTGTTATCATGTCGCTGTAGATCTTCCATCACAGATTGTAATAACTCACTTCTATAGACGCTATCTTCTAACTCCTCATTACATAAAACCACTTTCCCTAGGACATTAGTGTCGTCCATTAACGCACTGTAGGTATAAAAGGCTTATTAATTACATGTGTCTAGGAAACCGGGCACCTACGATGAACAAATCGTAGGTAAAAATTCCCTATGTTCCTGCGCTCGAACAAACGAAACCGGTCCGATAGGTATCCACGCGTGTACACAGCGTAAAACGCAACTCGCTCGCACGCGTGCCGATACGAGACTGTTTGTGTGATGAATACGAACATTTATTCCAGAGTCATGGATGTTTATATACATATTTATGTATGTTTATCCGTCATCTAGTATTCATAGCACAAGCTTTGCTTAATTTGGGACTGGAGGATTGGTGTAAGTGTCAGAAATATTTATTTATAATATAATTATTATTTTTTATAAGGTATGTAAAACTACGAGTACCAAACCTGTAATGGAAACAGTTGGCCGGCTAGTTAAAATACCATGGGCGTTATACCACGGCCTTTAACAAGGTTAGTGGGTCGGTACAAAGCCCTTCATAAAGCCGATGTTACACATGCGACTCCCACCGTCCGTTGACGACGCCTCTATCGATGGCTTTTTTTATTATGGACTAGCTTTCCGCCCGCGACTTCGTCCGCGTGGAAATTTCATCAAAATCGGTTTAGCAAAAATGTTGTTATATGTTAATCCAAGTCCCAATCTGTCTACCAACCAAATTTCATCCAAATCCGTCCAGCGCTATAGGCGTGAAGAGGGATCAAACATACATACATACAGACATACATACACATAAAATTTCGCATTTATAATATTAGTTGGGATTCGCGTTTGACCACAATATCACCTGATGGAAAGTGACGATGTGGTCAAAAATAAAGCACGCGATCTCAGTAAATGCCTATTCACTCTGCTCATGAAGATCCCAAGGTTGTAGGATTCAGGAAAGATTGACGCCGCAACGGAGTTCCATGACTTGGCTATTCGAATGATGAATGAAGAGTTGAACGTACATTGATAGAACTGCTTGGTCTATATCGGAATGAATTCTCGTGACAACTCTTTATCTAAAACAACTGGAACTAGACAATACTGTTACCTAAAAAAATTATTAAACTTTTTTACAAGAAACAAGATTAGATTAGACTTAGTTCATTTTCGCAATATTTTTAACCGACTTCAAAATGGAGGAGGTTCTCAATTTGGACGTTTGTATGTTTTTATTATCATAATACACGGTTATATTTTATGACTCCATGCAGGTTTCCTCACAATGTTTTCATTCACCATTTAGGAGCAGTGGGATAAATGCACATAAAATTAAATTTAAAACTCATTGGTATATGGCCTGCCTGGGAATCGAACCCGGACCTCCCAAATTTAGCCCAAGCCCGCGACTTTACCGCTGAGCCACCGACGCTCCTTAATGCACACCTAACGCACTCCGACCGATGTGTATTAGTAACAAAACAAATTAAACTATGTACAGTCAGATGCAGAGAAATATGACCCCCTATTCACATAATAACTGCATTTACGGTGGTCATATTTCTCTGCAGCTGACTGTACACCCAAATTCAAAAACTAACCTAGATTAACTTAATATTAGGTTATAAATTAGGTTTATTACCTATGAAATTGGCGTTTTGTATGAAGAATTTCATTAAGACTGTTTTCTCCATACAAACTATTTTGAATTTTTTTGGAAATCCAAATTTAACTAAACTTTGTGTGTATTATCGGATAACATTAAGTTAAATATAGGCAGTGTTGATTTGTAAAAGTAACCGCTTTATAAAAGTTTCTGCGAATCTAAGAAATAATATGGGAAGCTCATGAAAATGCTGTGTTCAAGTTTTTTTTATTATGTGATTTAGCTCAGACATTAAAAAATATTTCTTGTGAAACCTTGAAAATATATTCTATTTTCCAAATAAAAAACAAATTTGGAAATAGCTATAGAATCGTATGAGTTGGTACATTATGATAAAAATCTCCAATTTCATAGGTAAAGACATAATATTATTGTATTGTAAACTTGGGTCATGGATCATCATCATATCAGCCACAGGACGTCCAATACTGAACATAGGCCTCCCATTGGGTCTTCTATGAAAAAAAATGTTTATTTCTTTCTTTAGGAATCACATGCAACGTATTGTTAAGATTTCCTTTTAGGTATAAGGATACCTGTGCCAGAAAATCTTGCTCTTCCTTAACTAAGCATACTAAACATTGTAATTATTAATATATTAGATACTACCACATAAATTATTACTTTTATAGGTGTTTGGTAGCTCTTAATCCGATTAGGTACTAAACTTGTAGGTACACCGATGAGGTGTGAACTTGCGACCTCCGCAAGTAACAAACAAGTCGTTAACATTGAACCAAAGAGGTGGTTCAATAATTCTAATTATTATCAACGTATGTCGTTATTTTAAGTTTGAGTGACATAATTGTGTCAGTAATTTCAGGTCCAGGTGTGTAAAACTAGAATAAATAAGAGGAATAATTTGCCTATTCACCGACTTACATTCAATAACCTCGCGTCGATTTCAATATACAACCACCTCCATAATTACGCGTACCACTCTAATTCTACATCTTGGATGTATAAAGAAGTTTTTTTTTTAAATCTTATTTTAAGGAGCTTAGTAGAAAGCGACTATGCCGCTCCGTTGGTACAGCTTACTTTTATGTACTAGACGGCTAATTCCTCCGTCGCACAGCAATTTTATATAAATTACGTATACATATTTTTGCATCCACCTAATACCCGTATATTATTGTTTATAACTACTTCTCTTCTATAATCCTCGTTACGGAAACATTCCATCAGCACATGATAGGTATCCTCCACCACATCACACTCGGTACAATTCGGAGATGGGACTTTTCCCATCGTGTGAGCGAACTTATTTAATTTTGTTTGATTTTGATTGAAATTAAAAGAAGTTTATTTGATACAAGTCTGTAATATGGTAGCATTTGGTGACGTGGTGACGCTGGTGGATACTTCCCACTTTGCAATCAATCAATCAAGTACACTTTATTGCACAAAAATTCTACAATGCACTTCAAAAATATAGCTTCAAAAAAAAAAAACAATAATTGTACAACCAGGCGGTCTTATCGCTATTAAGCGATTTCTACCATACATCCTTTTGGTAGAGACAATCGTCAACTTATTCGGGTGATTTCTTCAAATATCTAATGTAATCAAATAAGCAACTAGGCTTGTATTATAGATACCAGGTGGTTGATAAACTACACAAATACTTTTTTTTTGTAAATAAATACACATATAATTGAAAAACATCCATAACTCGGGAACACATGTCTGTGTTCATCATACAAACATATGCCTCTAACGGGATTCGAACCCGCACCTTTTGGTATAGCAGCAGAATTTCTAACCACTACACCAAACAGGTCGTCTATATAGCTAGATTAAAATATAATAATAATAATAATAATAATAACTTTATTCCAAAAAAGTTTACAGTTTATCTTATAATCTATATTAAGCTAGTAATTTTGTATTCCAATAATATAGCCCCTGTTGCCGAACTAGGTTGAAAAACCTGTATTTCAGCATACAGTGCCCTTCCCCATAGGACAGCATCACTAGCCTTATAGTCATCATAACTAAAAACATAATAATAACATTATTGACACGTGTAGGGATACAACTTGACTCTCGACATATAAAACAATAAAAAGCATATTGTGTCTGATGCAGTATCCCAAAACGTGTCACAAATATCGATTAACTTAAAAACTAACATTAAACTAAAGAATTAACAATATATGTGTAACAAAATTGGTAAGTATAGCATTGCGGGATTGTTTGTTTGTTGCCCAATCACGGCGAAACGGGATGAACGGATTTGGATATATTGGATTATTGATTTGACTGGTTTTTGAATAGGTTGATTGATATAATTGAATAATATTCTACCTATATACATACCAAATTTCATCCAAATCCGTTCATCCGTTTCGCCGTGATTGAACAACAAACAAACATTCAAACTTTCCCATTTATAATATTAGTTAGATAGATGGACACGTGACAAATGCAATGTGTATTTTTTGTGTAAAAAGCGTTTTTTAATACAGTTGCTCAAAAAGTGGCATATTGCAGGGACGTATAGCGTGCGGGAAGTGGGATTTCCCGAACTAGTGCTTTTTCTTTTTTTTTTTTTTTTCGTTACATTATTAAGCTTCAAAAGTTAGAATGCACAAATTATAAGACTTATAAAGAAAAATGCTACTTCACTCGCCGAGTTCCCGCCAAAACGCCTAGTGCTTTTTCTTTGCAAACTGTCAAAATAATGTCTATTAAAAAGAAAAAACCAACCATGAAGTTTTTACTAAAAAAATTCATAGAAGTTTTTATGATTTATGCAAATATTTCTAAAAAAAAGCTACTAATTTGTTTCAATATCAGATTTAAAAGTAATTTTATTTGAAATTTAAACATTAAATTAATATTAGTATCGGCCAAATTAAATTTATAAATATAAAAAAGTTGGCTGTATGACGTATACTGCCATAGTCTCTGCTTGTATTCTTTTACGGTTGGCGCCATTTTCCAATTTTAATAGTTTGTCTCAAACAGTAAATATGCAACCTAAAACTTCCCCAGTTACTATAAAAAACTGTACCAATTTCAATGTATATGTGAATTATAACTTTTGTAAGAAATAAATGATTAGTTAGTTGAGTTTATTATGTTTTTATTATTTTATTAAATTGCTTAATTTTTTCACAACTGTATTAAAAATAGTCGTTCAGTACACGTGCGGAACCGTCATTGCAACTCGTTCCGACTGTCAACCCTCACCTTCGGCTGCGCCTCGGCTCGGGTGACATTTGTCGGAACTCTTTGCAATGACAGGCTTTCCGCACTTGTATTGAAATATACTATTTGCATCGTTTTGTGGCGTTCATAATAAACTATTCTTATTCTTATTCTTTTACGACTTCCACGGGAAAAAACGGATTGATTCAATTATTTTGAATTGACACGAATTCAAAGAATATTTTCTGTACTAAAATTATCAAAAAAACCGCTAATGTAGCCCATTCCTAACGGCAAACGTTTAATAAATAATTCCAATCTATAGATCATAATATATCATGTTGCCCAACGAATAGAGACCATGAAGCCCTTCATTTCCGTAGGAAATTAAATGTATTTAGGTAAGTAGGTACCTAGGCCGAATACATAATGTATTTATCAAGGTTTCTAACGTTTAATAGATAGATGAAAAGATCATTACTACTAAAAATATTACTACTTTAATTTGTAAATGGTAACACAGTCAAAAACAGTTATATTATAAATAAATATAAATAAATAAATATTTGTGACACTTACACCAATCATCTAGTCCCAAACTAAGCAAAGCTTGTGGTATGGATACTAGTAACGGATAAACATACATAAATCTTTATATAAACATCCATGACTCGGGAATAAATGTTCGTATTCATCACACAAACATTTACCCCTCGCGGGATTGTTTCGCTTACAGGGTCACTATCCACTACACCAACCGGTCATCATTATAACAATAATGATTGACTGGATTCGCGTTTGACCACAATCTCACCTGATGGAAAGTGACGATGGGGTTGAAGAGGAAGCACGCGATCCCAGTAAAGTAAATGTCTTCTATGAGTTTAGCTAGTGTTACTCCCAACCGATCGTAGTTACTGTAAGCTATATCTGTTACTGTCTTCTATAAGTGTCCAGTTTTACGTATGTGTGTGCATGTACCAAATATCATTTCGATCCAGTAGGGATCTTTAGTGAGCTACCTCTGCTTTCGCTTCTTTCTACTGTCAAGTCTTATATTTATAATATACTTACCTTAGACAGAGGGATGTATGTAGTCACCAAATTCAGGATACCGCTTATCTATATGACGCATACCTACACACAGAATGTGTTTAACTTCTGTAACGTGACGAATTTGATAGCTTCGAACCGGCCATATCCACATATAGCTAAGAACGATATTCATAGTCTACGTCTACGTCTGATACGATTCTATTGTATATTTCTGTTTTCAGGTAATTACTACAGAAAAGAATATGACATCTATACGTGAGTGTAAAATATGCATCTATATTGCACTGCTGGGACACGGCCTCCCCAAAGAGAGGTTATTACAGATATCATTGATATAGTACACTGTCGAGCAAAATAAATGAACACCCAATAAATGTTCTTTAACAACTCGAAAACTACTACTAGCTACGATACCAGCTATTCGCAGCTTTTACACCTAGAAGGGATTATTACCAGAAACTCGAAATGGCTACGAATGTTTTGTTATTCTGCCATCACCATAACCACAATTTTAATAAAATTTCTCTTGACAACTTCATTAAAATCATCAACAGGCTTACACGTCCCTACTATTGGGGTACAGCCTCCTCTTACTGGGAGAGGGTATAGGCCATTATCTACCACACGGGCCCAGTGCGGATTGATGGATTTATGAGACTAGTTGTCACCTGACAGTCAGAGTTAAGCCGTCCCTATGAGCCAAGCCTAATTGAAAACAACCGGGATGGACAATTTAACGTGCCGGCTGAAGCACGGAAATATTTATATTAAAATGCCACGAGTGGTCACCCATCCAAAGACTGATTAAATAAATAAATATCTTTGCACATACACACAGTGCCATCTAGTTCCACACTAAGCAATTAGGATTGTATTATAGATACCAGATGGTTGATAATAAATACATTTTTTTTTAGTAAATAAATACATATATATAAATGAAAAACATACATAACTCGGGAACACATGTCTGTATTCATTATACAAACATATTCCCCTAGCGGGATTCGAACCCGCGACCTTTTGGTATAGCAGCAGAGATTCTAACCACTACACCAAACAGGTCATCATTAATATCGATATAGTACTTTCCGAATTATTTATTTGTAAAACCCGAAATACAGGGAGTTTTATGAAGTTCTATTGGGTGACCTCACTTTCATTGTAAAATGTGACCTAGATATACTATAAAGTTACCTTTACGGTCGCTAGTCTCTCTCAATTTCGGTGAAGGAAAACCTCATAATAATGTGGAAACCTCGTTGTCTTTTGTGTAACATATGAACAATAAAGATTAACATGTCGTGTGCTCTCGGACGTTTTGGATAGCCGTTGCTAAATCATGTAAATTATATCAAGACAGTTATCTGGGAGACATGGTTATGTATGATGGATGCCGTATAATGTATATTGTGAAAGAGCTGCTTGTAAAGTTGGTTGGGAAATCTTGAACCACATCTTGGTCACTCTACTGGTTAGAAAGATGTTAAGAGAGGTTGTTTCTTTTAATGATTAACAGGACATAGTCAAGTAAAAATACCCAATTTTTTTGATGTAACTTCCTATAATCATAAAGTTCCTGATTTTTTGTAGAAGGATAGGAGTATCCATCAGTAATAAAATAAAAACGTTTTGTAACAATTATGTAGCTTGCTTTAGGTATATATAGTATAGGTATTTACTTATAAAATCTGCAATATTAAATTAAGGTTTTTGTATAAAAAATTCAATGCGTTGTAGAAGATGCTAAGAACTCCTAAAACAATTTTCAAAAAAATTAATCAATGGCCACTTTATATTTTCTTATAATAGTTTATTGAGTCGTAAAATTTTCCCTCGGTGAAATTTTCCATAAATACAAAGAAGTTATTGATCGATTTCTTTGAAAATGGTTATTGGAATTCTAAGTATTATTCACCGACGCGATGAAATTGACAGTTGTAATTTTAATCATATAGTCTATATTTTAGAAAATTGTTTTAGGAGATCTTAGCATCTTCTACAACACAATGACAGTTGGAAATCCACCACGGTGCGGTTCAGTAGACATTTCCTTCCACGTACCGTTACTTTTTGGAATAAGCTCCCGGCGGATGTCTTTCCGAACCGATACGATCTGGGAACCTTCAAGAAGCGAGCATATTCCTTCCTTAAAGGCCGGCAACGCCACTGCGGATCTTCCGTTTCCGTAGATGGTTATGGGCAGCGGTGACACTTACCATCAGGTGCGCCTCTTGCTCGTTTGCCCACCTCTTCAATAAAAAAAAAAAAAAAAAACAATGAAGTTCACAGTGGTACCTTTAATTTTATATTGTAGGTTTTATAACTAAATACCTATACTATACCTTAAGCAAACTCCTGATCCGTTAGAAAATATTGTTATTTGATTACTGATGGATACTCTATACATCAACACAAAAGTGCATCTCAGTATAACAGTGAACTACATAAGAGAGGTCATGGTAACACGCCTGAGAATCGAATCGCAAACATCAGTTTTCGATAATAAATAATGTTTTACAGTTCAATCGTTTGAAGCTATGCCACAGACAGACATAGTCTTCAAACTTATAACACCCCTCTTTTGTGTAGGGGGTTGATAAAGGTTTTCGTTAACTTTCGCAGACACCGGGGTTTGAAAAATTTTTTTTGCACAATGGTAAGCACTTGACTTCAATACACCTGATGTTAAGTGAAGATGAGGCCGAAGGTGGAAGCGTACTGATGCGGAAACGCCTTCTTATTTGGGGGGACTAGCTATCTTATCTCTGACAACAGGAACACACCGCTCATTGCTGGTTTGGCAGCAGACTAAGATAATAATATGGTGGTAGCTGGTTAGCTACCACCATTTTAAATGTCATTTAAAATGCTCTACCTCCAATCAAACCGAGTAATAAACATGTACCCCGTGGAATTGAACCCGTTATTCGAAAATGTTGTTTAATTTGAGCCATGGAGGCGGTCAAAGAATTAAGTACTAACATGTAAAATTTTAAATCGATAGAAGTTATTACGCGCCACCTACATTTCTGTGGCACTCTTTCTCAAAGTGGGCGATAACGCCCCCTTGGAAGCGCTGAACCCCTCTCAGGGGGGCGGCGCGGGCGGAGAAGACTCTCAGAGAAAATTGGCAGGCAGAATAAAAGAATAACTGAATAAAAAATACAGAAAAAAAATATAATATAATATTTCAATTTTACCTACTATATTCAAAGTATTTGAAAGAATAATTAACAATAGGCTTAACCAACTACCTTGAAAGTAATAATCTATTATCAAACAAGCACTTTGGATTCCGAACGGGTAAATCAACTGAAGATGCCCTTCACAGATGTACGGATATAATAGTGCGAGATCTTGACAATAAAAAAAGTGTATTTCTATATTCTTAGACCTTGCAAAGGCTTTTGATACAGTTTCTATTCCCATTTTGTTAAATAAACTTAAAAAATCTAGGTATTAGGGGTTAATTAGGTTAAAACTTTAACGATTTCAAAATTATCTCACAAATAGAACGCAATGCGTCAATATCGATGACGTTATCAGTGATGAAACAACAGCCTCTTATGGAATACCACAGGGTAGTATTCTCGGTCCCACCCTATTTTTGTTACTTAAATGATTTGTGTAACATCCATATAGAGGGTTGTGAAATAATTTCTCACGCAGATGATACTACTCTCACCTTTGTAGCCGATAGTTGGGAGGATGTGTTCCTACAAGCTCAAATAGGATTCAACAGAAAATGCCATTGGCTTGCTGCGAATTCTTTAACTTTGAATCCAGATAAAACAAAATTTATCCCTTTTGCAATCAGAAACCCCTCCTTTCCCCTAAATTTGAACCGAAATAGATGACATGGTTGTACAAATTCATTAATGGGTTTGTGCCAATGCCCACCTATACAGTGTACGCAATATGTAACATATTTAGGGTTAATCATTGATAAGAATTTGAGTTTCGAGAAATATATACTACAGCTTTCAAAAAGAATTAGGAAACTAATATACATCTTTAAGCAACTGAGGCATGCCGCTGCAGGTGGAATCGTGAGACAGGTGTATCTTTCACTTTGCCAGTCAGTTATCTCGTATGGTATTACCTGTTGGGGCAGATCTGCAAAAACAAACCTAATCCTAGTCGAACGAGCTCAAAGGATTTTACTAAAAGTATGCCTCTTTAAACCATACACTTTCCCTACAATTACGTTGTATAACATAACATAAGTTTTAACGGTAAGACAATTATACATATTACTTACCATAACAAAACAACACTCATCGCTCTACTACACAGAAGACCATTTATCAGCAAGTAAGCGCCTTGATCACAACGTCTGTCCTCGGAAATTATTTAGAACATCTTTTGCACACCGATTTTTGTGTTATCAAGGTCCGAGACTATATAACAAAGTAAATGAACAATTGGTTAGTCACTCTCTTCTACGATGAAACTGAAAATTTACTTTTCAACACAACCTGACTGTAGACTTACCTCTTACTTACCTTATATAAAAATATTTATATATCAATTTATATATCAAAAACTCGTGATTAGTAGGACCGACCTACCGATATTACAAATTAATAATATCTGTTATTTGGTTTTAAGAAGTAAAAATGATAAAAAATAAAAAAAATGTTCAACACAAACACACTCGAGAACACTTTCACACGCACCTACACGTCAACACAATTACACACAAACACACACCCTAAAAATATTTTTTCAATATTTTATTTTACCGTTTCTGCCATCGACTAACTAAGAAGAAGTAGTTCTTAAATATCACTGTCTTATCTAGACTATAATTCCTTCCTTCCTTCTTCCACCTTCGACCTCATCTTCACTTAATATCAGGTGCGATTGAGGTCAAGTACCAACCCGTAGTGCATAAAAAAAAAATTTAGAGCACTGCGGACGGTACATTATTAATAGCCGCAAGATGTTGGCTTTAATTATATTATACGTACAATATAAGTTTAAAAACCAAAAATACGCTTGCGCCATATTGAATTTTTACCATAAAATGTATCCTATAACCTCCAGAGATCATGATGAATCTAATGACACCATGCACTACGAAATCGGTCAAGCCGTTAAGGCTACAAGAGGAAACATAGAAATTTACATACATATATACTCGAAAAACATTACTCTTCTTCCTTCGGAGTCGGGTAAAACTAGCCCAGAAAATGAGTAACTATGGAACGGTGTGTAAACTAACCTAACTCCATTTTAACGATTTTCGGATTATTTTCTTTTACTTGTGCTGTTCTTACCTATTTTCATGATTCTAGGTCAACGTGACGTAACCTATTTAATGCATAAATGATACAATGCAATACAAATACTCTTTACTGCACAAAATAATTTACAACAATTTTCGATGATAACATAGAGAGATAAGCATTTATATTGGTGTAGTGGTTAGAAACTCTGCTACTATACTAAAAGGTCGCGGGTTCGAATCCCGCCAGGGGCATATGTTTGTATGATGAATACAGACATGTGTTCCCGAGTTATGGATATTTTTATTTATACATGTATTTATTTACAAAAAGAAATGTGTAGTTTATCAACCATCTGGTATCCATAACACAAGCCTAGATGCTTACTGTGGACGTAGATGGCGCTGTGTGTTTGTGCAAAGATATTTATTTATTATTATTTGCATCTATGTACACACACATAACAAATTTTACATATGAAAAATCCAACTTAAACAATAGTAGACATTTCGGCGGTCTTATCACTAAAACCGATCTCTTCCAGACAAGTCTCAGCTATGGGAAATTTGTTGATCGGAAAACAACTACGGTGTACGATACTACTAACTAAACAAAATAATTATAGATTACCTATTCATAAATATTTATCTCTTTATTTGCGAGTTTCAAAGTAGGTGGCCTATGGCCTTATTTTTGATTGCGTTGACTTACTTGCTTAATTTTCTTACAGCTCCGGTAAACCTGAGTATATGATATTAATTTCCCTTTTCACGACTAATGTCCAAATCGATAAACGTCCAAACTTCAAAAAGTAATTTGACCGGCCAGAAAAATGTCCAACTATAGAAACACCAACCGCATTCGACTTAATATCTCCCCGCGTTCCTGACAAAAAGCTTCTGTCTTGACCGCTCTTTTAATTTGCTTCGTATGTTTATATGTAACTATTTAGGTCCGTTCATTTTCAAGTCAAATTGGAACCATTTTTTTTTTTTTTTAATTTATTATTTATTTAAGGTCGCTTTTTAACATCAAGGGTCATCAACGACCACGGCAACTTACAAACATTTATATATCTGTATCATTTTCAAGAATTCGAGTGTACGTGTACATCCTTCCTGTGTTAAACAGTCTATTATATTATTTGGAACATTACATTTACTTTTTTCAGCATTGTAAGACGTACACTCAATTAACAGGTGAAACATAGTTAAGTCCAGCCCACATTTATCACATTTATTTCTTTCAGATTTAGTAATCAAATGGATATGAGTTAAATTTGAATGCCCGATACGGAGTCTAGTGATAACTGCTTGATCTTTTCTGCACAAGAAAGACGTCGGTGATTTTTCAAAAATTGATTTTCTTATATCATATAGTTTACTTGTGTTTTCTGTTTTCCAATCAATATCCCAAAGCTTCCTAATTTCTAGCTTTAAGAGCTTTTTAATTTCAGCTTGACTTGCTCTGAGTGATTTATCAATCTGAGTGATATGAGTTGCATTTTTAGCTTCACTATCCGCTTTCTCATTACCAATTATTCCAGATCAATTCAACTTGAAAGTTACTTCTTATAAGGTTAACCATTTTTCTCTTGATTTCTATAATAAGTGGGTGTATGTTTTTAATATTTTCCTTTTTACGTTAGGGCTAGAAATTTTACATACTCAATCAGTTCTGATGACAATAGATTTATACGATAGAATCGAACTGATGCTGCAGCCAGCATCGTCCTCGTGAAGGGAACTCCTTAACGGTTGTACTCATACCAAATTTTGCATACACGGTTAGTTTTCACAGTTAGATATTGTAAATGCGATAGTTTGGATGTTTGTTTGTTTCTCAATCACGACGAAACGGATGAACGGATTTAGATGAAATTTGGTATATTAGTAGAATATATCCTGGATTAAGACAGAGGATATTTTTTATCCCGATAAAGTGAGTAGTTCCCGCGGGATAAACAAATTTCTGCGACAAAGTTATTCCACGCAGGCGTAGCCGTCGGCGGAAAGCTTAAAAACAAATTACAAATGGTAAAATGAACTAAGTACTTGTATGTATATTTGTGTCACTAGTAGGGTCATACGTAGAAACAAATAGTACATTATAAATACTATCAAATTAACCTGTAGTCAAAGATCATTAGAACCTAAACCCGGTCAAGGCTGTCGGCTTCCTTCAATTTACCATTCGCGTTATCCGATCATGTATAACCTTAAATTACTGCTAGGAGTACTTACCGGGGAAACTGTGAAAAACATCGTGTTATAAATAAATTATTTCATTTGATTTACAATGGTAAGGATAAAATAAGGAATGAGTATGTAAGAGGGAGTTTAAAAGTGGCACCCGTGACAGAAAAACTTGAAAGGAAACCGTTTAGCTTGGTATGGACATGTTATGAGAAAGGATGAAACGTATGTTACTAAGAGAGTGATGAATATGGATGTCGATTTTTGGAAAGGAAGAGGAAGACCACGGAAAAGTTATAGTGATTCGTTCACGATTCGGTCAGTGAGACTATGGAACGCACTACCGCATGCAATCCGCGCAATTCCATCGTTAGAAATTTTCAAGAAAAGTTTAAAAGAGCATTATTTGTCTTTATGATTTCTCCTTAGTATTATAGTAATTATTTATCATAATATGAGTATTGATAATGTATATACTTGTTTATACTTCGTACTATATATATATGTATATTGGATAGGTTATGTGGTATATATATTTATTTATATATATTATTATTATTATTATTTTTTTATAATATAATTTTCAATTGTTGTGTACACTATTTTCTGCCCAATCTAATAAACACTATGTATCTCTAAGGTTTGTTGGTAGAAAACTCTATCGGAGTTAAGCTCGCCTTTGTACATTTTATAGTATACAATGCATATTTCTGTAACAATTTTGTGTACAATAAAGATATTAAGATAAGATAAGAAAAGATGGATGGATTGTGTGAAGAATGATATGAACGAAAAAGGCGTGAATGATGAGGTAACGGCGGATAGAGGAGATTGGAATAAAAAGACGTACTGGGCTGACCGCAAATAAATTGGGACCAGGGCAAGATGATCATAACACAAGCAATAATAATAATAATATTTATTATCTCACTACAAAGACATAAGTACATTAATTTAACAATAATGGTAGGTAAATACAAACAAATTTCTTTGTTAAGGATAAATAATAAAATAAATAAATACACATACACACAACGCCAACTAGTTCCACACTAAGCAACTAGGCTTGTATTATAGATACCAGATGGTTGATAAACTACACAAATACATTTTTTTTTTGTAAATGAATAACATCCATAACTCGGGAACACATGTCTATATTCATCATACAAACATATGCCCCTAGCGGGATTCGAACCCGCGACCATTTGGTTTACCAGCAGAGTTTCTAACCACTACACCAAACAGATCGTCAAGATGAGGTCCGAAAAAGATTGGAAACCTGTGCTACAGATCTCCAGGCTCTCACTCCCTTACATTACATTAGACACTACAACAGGAGCACTGAAAATAAATTATATAAGTGATGTAGTATGACATACGTCACACTTTTATTTTAAGTTATACATACATATGCTCACGCCTGTTTTCCGTTGGGGTAGGCAGAGACTATTATTTGGAACGATCCAGACATACTATTTTTACTTCTTCCATACTCATCAAATGCTTCACACACACTCGGTTATTACTCCAGTCACACACATGTTAAAAATTATACAAAGAATAGAGTTTAGTTTAGTACCTACAAAATAAAGCATTTTTTGATTTTGATTTTGATTTTGTTTTATAGGTTGGGATCACCTTTTGTAAAGTTACTAGCGCGCGTCCGACCCTTTTTTTTTTTTTTTTTTTTTTACCAGGAGAAACGCTCATGCTTATCCGCCCTCCTCGGGGGAGGGGGGCGGATTATGTCGGACTCCGGCACAGAAGGTGCCGGCCTACCGACTAAAAACTCCTGGGTGTTCCTTCGCGCGCGCCTGTGCGGCGTGGCCACGGGTACCATCTGGTATTCGTCCGCAGCCACGCCAGCGCGATGCCCGCCGCCGAACAGCGGCGGCGGGCCCACCTCTGGGCTGGAGCAGGGAGGAATCGCCTGGTCCAGCCACCTCTAGAAGGCGCGCGGAAACACCGCGCGCGCCTTCTCGCGGGGCCTATGTGTGGGCGGTGATCCCCCCGGATCGCCACCCAGGCCCCGCAGGGTAGGGGGGGAGAGGATCGCCTATCATTAAAGATAAGCTCTCCTCCGTGCCCCCCGTGCGGCTGCATCACCCCTCGCTCCGCCTCGCCTCGCAGAGAGAGGGGACCGCTTTCCACGGCCTCTCCTTGGCGCCCGCAGCTCGGACGACAATCTAGCTGCGAGCGGCAAAGAGTGGCCGTCCCGCACGGCTACGACCTCTCAACAGAGAGGTCGTCCCCTACCATAGCGGCCTGCAACAGCGGGAGGCCCGGAGAGGCGGCGATAAGGGACACCGCCCCTCCAACCCTCCCGCCGTCTCCCCCCCCCCCCTAACAGAGGGGGGGGGGCGCTTCCCACGACCTCTCGTCGACGGCCGCAGCCTTAGCTGCAGTCGTAAAGGAGAGGTCGCCCACGTGCTGCAGACGATTCCACGGCGCCCCCTGCCCAGATGGGCATTCCTCAGGGAGCGCCGCTTCCTCGCCGCAGCCCGCTGTGGTGGAATTTGCCCTCCACCTTCCCTCGTCGTTCCACTCCCGAAAACGAATCTTCGGAAGTAGAACGACGAGGGCATTCGGCGCCGAGGCGGGCCTCGGAGCCGAAACTTGGGCTGGTTTTTATAGAGGTTTTCCTTCCTCGCGGTCCGGGCGGTTAAGCCAAGACCCTCGGTCCCGGACTGCAGCTGAAAGCCGCAGTCCCGGATTACGAGCCCGGCGGTGGCAAGGGGTAGGAGGTTCCCCCTAACCTCCTCCCCAGGCCTGCTCGGCGGCAGTGCGAGTGCACACCGAGCCCACCCTTACTCCCCCACTAGGAGGGGAGCGTCTCCTGCTCCATCCGCAGTGCCCTCTGCTAAACCAGAAGGACACGCGGAGGAGCCCCCCAGTGTCAGACTATTCGCCATCGGCCAACAAGAACCCTTAAAGGGAAGTTGTTGACCGATGCCCAGGGTGCACCGGCCCAACGACTACCGTTCCCCCCAGACGTATCCAGGGGGACAAGTAGCCATCAGGCACACGAGGAGGTTGTCTGACATCGCACCCCCGCGCGTCCGACCCTGCCTCAAATAGGTGTAATTTAAATGTATAAGTTATAAGGAAAAATTATATCGGTTAAAGAAACTTCGTGAGTCTTGTCTTCTTTTAATTGCGCGTAACTTTAAATGTTTAAAAATAGTTAAAAAAATATTGTATTGTATTATATTGTATTGTATTGTATTGTATTGTATTGTATTGTATTGTATTGTATTGTATTGTATTGTATTGTATTGTATTGTATTGTATTGTATTGTATTGTATTGTATTGTATTGTATTGTATTGTATTGTATTGTATTGTATTGTATTGTATTGTATTGTATTGTATTGTATTGTATTAAGTACGCAATTTAATTGGATAAAGATTAATACTATTTAGCCAGTAAGTGCCCGAAAATATATTTTTCACGAATTACGAACTTTTCTTTACTTTCTACAAATAAAATGTGCATGTAGTATTATACATATGATACAATTATATTTATTATAAATTAAGGTTTATAATCCTTCTGGAAGAGAATTTCTAAATGATAGTGAAAAAATTTATAGACAACATCCATTGTATAGTTTAAAGTAACTAAACGCATAAAGATATGTACTTATTGCCAGAATATACACACCCAAATTAATATAATTTATTAAATATTAACATACAAGGACAAGATAGTCTGATAAAAAAGACATTATAAATGGCTTGTACGGAATATCGTTTAATTTTCTGAGCCAAATGCATCGGTCATAGGGCTGAGTGGCTGATGACCATGCGAGAGAAGGGCCCTGAGTGCGCCGGCCGGTTGTAGCCTGATGGATGACAGTCATATATAATTCACCGAGCAAAAGTTATTCTCGCCAATGACGGTGGCATGCCCTAGGGCAAAGTGGAGCAATGTCCAAGCCCTTGATATAATATGAGTTATAAATGAAAGCATTAGTGTGGTTTCGGCACTCAAATTGAATAGAACCAACCCCTCTCTTCCTTTGACTGTCCTAAAAGGCGACTGAGGGACTCCCCTCCAAAAACATCTAAAGATTTTTTATATTTCATAAGTTGAACCGTGGATGATGTTTCAATCATTAAACACTATTGTTTGGGTTATCTCTGACCACGCCATTTGGGATGAAGGTCGTGACGTTATGTATGGATATATGTATTTGACTACAATTGAAAACTAGTTGCTTTTTTAAAGTTTTACCGGTTGGGTTTTTTTTTTGTTTATTTTTTTATGCACAAAGTGAAGATGAGGTCAACGTGAAACCCCAAGACATTTGGGGGACTGGCTATCTTATCTCTGACAACCGGAACACAACAATGCTATTAATATTGCTGCTTGGCGGCATATTTAGATAAGATGGTGGTAGCTAGCCAGGTGGACATTTAAAATGCCCTACCACCAACCAAATCGAGTGCTTAAACATGTACCCCGCTGGGGATCGAACCTGCGACCTCCGAATCGTAAGCACAATGTTGTTTACATTGAGCCACGGAGGCGGTTAAAGATGATTAGACCCTGGGGCCCTGAGGCAAAACGCCTGATCCAAGATCTCATCGAGGCTTCTGGTGACCGCAGAGCGGGCGCTTGCCTGTTGGGCACTATGCCGCCTCGAGGATATGAAAAAATGAGGTGTTAATCTCTAAATAGTATAAAATAATACTTAAATAAATCATCTGACTCGAAACTTGCTACAACAAGCTTGTACTATGGATATGAGGTAACGAATAACGAAACATAAATATTTATATAAACATGTATGACTCGAGAATAAATGTTCATATTCATCACACAAACATTTACCCCTCGCGGGAAACGAACCATTGCCTGTTTCGCAGGCAGGGTCACTATCCACTACACCAATCGGTCGTCATAAAACAAAGTCGCTATCCGCGTCCGTGTGTTTGTGCGGTGAGTTGTTTTAAATTACCGAATTATTGTTGTTTTAAACCGAGATGTACCCCGCTGGGGAGCGAACCCGTCATCGTCGATTCATAAACCGTAACGTAATGTTGTTTACATTGAGCCTCGGAGGCGGTTAAAACTTCAAAAGGATAAAAGTATCACTTGTAAACTTTATATTTTTAAACTAATTGCAGTTCATTCACCAAAGGAATGACATCTGGGGATCAAAACGACTCAAAATGCACTTTGCATTTCAAAATCGTTCGCCGTTTAGGATGTAGGAAGTAACATAGAAATCTACATACTTACATACATCGGTCACAGCGTCGGTGGCTCAGCGGTTAAGACGCGGTCTCCCAATTTGGGAGGCCCGGCTTCGATGCCCAGGCAGGCCATGTACCAATGAATTTTTAAATTTACTAATTGAATTACTTATGTGCATTTATCCGACTGCTTTTAAACGGTGAAGAAAAACATCGTGAAGAAACCGGCATGCCTGAGAAATAAAAATTCAAAGGGCATTGAAGTTCCCAACCCGCATTGGGCAGCGTGGTGGACTATGGCCCATACCGCCTCATATGCGAGCGAAGGCCTATATCTCTGCAGTGGGATGTTTACGGGCTGATGGTGACTTACATACATGCACTCGAAAAGCAGTACCCACCTTCCTGAGGCAGTCGGGTTAATAAAACTTCATCAATTTTGTAATTTATACCTACCTACCTAATAGCCTGTGAAATGAGACAATATCTACATACTTATTGTTACGCACAAAAATAACTATTGTATAAAGGTATGAAACAATCATATGAGAATTCCTTTCCATTGTCTATTGATACTTTTTGCCCTTTTACGAGAAGAATTGAAGGTAAATGGTAATTAAAACTTCAAGTCTCTTGGATGTAGGTACAATAGAGGAATTAGAAATCTCAATAGCTTCAAGATAATTAAGTTTTTCCCTTTACAATTGGAGCGTGACCTTAAGGGTCCGCTCACTAGGGTCGGTGCTTCGTAAATGATATTAAATAACCACCGCCGATTCTGGGAATCAAGTAGACAAAAATATTGATGGGTAAGATACATCAACTCGTATTTACCCATTTTTTTACTAACGTTACAGAGCCTTACAATAATCAACATCGTCCAACAAAAAATGTACTTACAAAGCTTACAAAAAAAACTGAGTGTGGGTTGAGTGAGGTTATCTATTGCTTCAGTCGGCATGAAGCTTTCGTAATAAATTCTATCTTATTATAGAAAGGAATAAAAACTTTATCTTGATCCAACTTTATATTATTAATTATTTTTCAGCTTTTTGCCGAATGTACAAATTTTGTAGTTATGTATGTGCTTTTTTTTTTAAATATTATCTATTAAGTAAGACTATTAATATGATATTATTATTATATTTATGCATACTTATCTATAATTATTTCTACGTTGTCTACGCTACGCGTTGTTGTATGTACGCTACCTACAAATGTCCCATGGCTGTGGGTTGTCTGGAAGAGATCGCTTTTAGTGATAAGACCGCCTAATTGTATTCTAATTTGTGAGTGGCTCAATAGATGGCTCAGGATTCATTTGTAGAGTTTGATGCTAAAGTAACGAGATTTAAACTATGACAGCAAATAGCTCATTTTACTACGTGTGATTTTTTGTTTTTAAGATAATTGTTATTAGTTTTTGTCATATCATGCCGCGAGAACAATACATAGCAACATCGTTGTAAAGCTTTTGAATTAGACTTTATTTATAAGTTCTAAAAGGATCAGGTATGGACCTTTGTCCCTGATACCTTACTCTATCTCTGCTTCAATGGAGAGGAGAGGAGAGTAGATACTTTCTACGCTGACTAGGGAGTTCAAAAATGGCTCCAAATGGTTCTTTTAAATAGAGCGTGCGAGAATTCAGGTTTTTCTTTTTGTGAACTTGGCCTGCGCACTACCCTGCGCAGATGAGAGATTGTTGTTACGTATACAATAACGTTTCTTCGAATTTCGAATTCGTTTTGAAAATATGCACATGCCTATTTCTAATTTCAAGCAATCGACCCAGAAATCCACGGTGTTATTATTGCGACGCTATCCGTGTATCCCATAATTCGTTTTAAAACCTTTTTTTCTACTATAACCGGTTGATTTATCATCATATCAGCCACAGGACATCCACTACTGAACACACACAGGTTAATTACGAATTCACTGGACTTAGTCGGTGACTTTAGATCTTATACGGATTTCTTTTTTATCTTTGCACATAGACACACACTAAACAACTATAGGCTTGTATTATGGATACCAGATGGTTGATCATTATCATCTCAGCCCGTAAACATCCCACTGCAGGGATATAGGCCTTCCCCGGGTATATGAGGGAGTATGCTCCACCATGCTGGCCCAATGCGGGTTGGGGACTTCACACGCCTTAGAATTTTTATTTCTCAGCAATTAAATTACTCATTGGTATCGGGAATCGAACCCAGACCTCGCATATTGGGAGACCGCGTCTTAACCGCTAAGCCACCGACGCAGATAATTGATAAACTACACAGAATACTTTTTTTTTTAAATAAATACATATATAAATGAAAAACATTCATAACTCGGGAACACACGTCGGTATTCATCGTACAAACGTATGCCCCCAGCGGGATTCGAACCTGCGATCTTTTGGTATAGCAGTTTGGGTTTCTAACAACTACACCAGTAAGTAATTAAATTATATTTAAAAACTCATTGGTACATGGCCTGCCTAGGAATCGAACCCAGACCTCGCATATTGGGAGACCGCGTCTTAACCGCTAAGCCACCGACGCAGATAGTTGATAAACTACACAAAATACATTTTTTTTAAATAAATACAAATATAAATGAAAAACATTCATAACTCGGGAACACACGTCGGTATTCATCGTACAAACGTATGCCCCCAGCGGGATTCGAACCTGCGATCTTTTGGTATAGCAGTTTGGGTTTCTAACAACTACACCAATCGGGTGGTCAAAATTTTTTCTTCTTGATTTCTTCATTCATGTTCGATCTCATAATGCAACTCCTATCGTTAAAGTGCTTTTAAATCATAGTGTTTCCAACGTTCTAAAATACAGTCTCCCCAACAAGTATCTAACCTTCGACGATAAATGACATTAGTCTTTGTTCGGGTGTATCTCAATAAACCGTGGTTCGATTTTAGTGCGGTTTCGTTCATATTCAAGATTAAACTAGGCGAAAGCTTATAAGCTGTGTATGATGAAAATCGGTTCGGCCGTTTCGAAGATATTTAACTTTTAACACAGTTGCTTTGTGTACTTGGACGATATTATTACGTCTAGTTCCTCGGGGGTTTACTCAATTTTCAATTATTTTACACTTGAGATTGATCTACCATAAAAAAAAAATGGTCAGTTTACGAGTAATTCGAAAATTGGTTAGAATTTAATACGTTTTAATAGTTTTTGTTTTCCGAGTTTATAGAATGAACGCCGAGATCAGATGTAGCCTATACGGCTTAATCGATTTTGAAGAGCATGGTTCATTAGATTCGTCTTGATCCCTGGAGTGACATAGCAATATTTTACGATATAAAATCTAACTGAACAAATATAATACCTATCAAATATTCTGTCGGGCTTTTTGGTTTAAATCATTGTTATCATGTGAAACGGTATGTATGTATATTGCCGAAATGTATTACCATTTTGTACAATAAAGCGTTTACAAACAAACAAGCAAACAAACAAACAAAACGGTGATTTGATCTTAACTATATTAAAAAAAAGGAAAAAACCTCCTTTTTGAAGTTGGTTAATAAATACTTAGCGCGGATATAAATAGATACTTGTGTTGGACAAGCGAGTTCTACCTTCGACTCACATCAAATATGATCAATATCTAACGGTATATGCTCCAGTTCGTTCGAGAAATACTAAATAATTTTTGATTGTCATGACCTTATCGTAACCGTTCTGTTTACTTGTTAATTTAAACTAATCTATTGCACAACCGTCCTACGCAAACGGCAAGTTATTCAGAGCGTAGTATTTCCACCATCCGTGGTTCGTCACGATGTTTAACTTCAATTAAATGAATGAATGAGTCAAGTTTGTCACAATATTTGACGCAATCTAACTAATATTATAAATGCGAAAGTTTGGATGTTTATTTGTTTGTTTCTCAATTACGGGAAAACGGCTGAACGGATTCGGCTGAAATTTGGTGCTAGAACTTACCCCAGATTAAACTATAGGATATTTTTATCCCGATAAAGAGAGTAGTTCCCGCGGCATAAACAAATTTCCGCGATAAAGTTCTTCAACGGAAGGAAAGTTAAAACTACTATAAAACAAGCTTTTAATAATCACGAATAACACATTATGTTAGTCTAACTAATACTTTAATTTAGTTTCCGTGCTATGTCTATCCTATGTCTTAATTCAGGGTTTCTCTTATATACCAAATTTCATCCAAATCCGTTTAGCGGTTTCGCGGTGATTGAGCAACAAACAAGCATCCAAACTTCGCATTTATAATATTAGTAGGATTATGTTTTTATTACTAACATAGCTTATTGCGTGGAATAACCTTATCGCGGAAATTTGTTTATCCCGCCCGAACTACTCACTTTATCGAGATAAAAAATATCCTTAATCCAGGGTATAGTCTACCTATATACCAAATTTAATCCAAATCCGTTTACCTGTTTCGCGGTGATTGAGCAACAAACAAAGGAGAGGAGCTGCTGTAGCTGAAAGCAACAAGCGGCGCAAATACGGAAGTTTAAGACAGGCTTACATATTTACGCCTTTTGGTGTTGACACCATGGGGCCGTGGGGACCAGAAGCGCGCCGATTGGTTAAAATCCTCTCGGCCCGTTTAGTAGAAATTTCTGGTGACCAGAAGGCAGGCAGCTAGCTACCTTTGTCAGCGCATCAGCTTGGCAATCCAAAGAGGAAACTCCGCCTGCCTTTTGGGCACATTGCCGCACGGCAGCCTTCTAGAAGATATTTTTTATTTGTCATACATATTATGTCCTAAGAACTGATAATATTAGTTAGATATAGAACTTATTGATTCCGACACTGAGGGTACGGATCCCTAAAATGCATTCTAGATTGAGCAAGTTATGTTTTCAACACAGTGAGTGTAGAATAAAACCTCAAGGTACAATCTTCGTTCTAATTTAATATTAATACTCATTTCACTTGCAACTGTGAAGCAACGTCTATTATTGCAGTGGAATTGCGATTTGTTACAGACGGCTAAGGTGTGTACAAAGTTGTTTACTTATATTACATAAGCAAGTCGTTGCCTAATTTAGAGTTATTATAAATAATTGAGAGTGTGTCTGTCGAGCATCCATTGGCATTCTCATCAAATATTTAATTACATTAATTTCAAAAATTGAAGCGGAAAAGAAAATACTATAAGTATAATGACAAAATGCTTTTATGAATAATAAAAATCTACTTAAAATGGTTTTGTCACAATCTACTGAAAGTAGATCAGTGCCCCCCGCGAACCGGTAAATTAAACGAGGTGGTGTGGAGTGGGTGCCGGGTGGGTCTAATGAGCTATGACCTTTAATAAATAAAATTTATTAAAGGTAAATTAAATAAATATTAACGCGGCGTGATCTGCTTTCACTGGAAGTGTGCGATCGTCGTCGTGTTGCCGCGTACATACAGCAATAAAAATGACTATACACTGAACATTTAGAAAACGCCCCCAAATCTAAAATATCATCCAAAGTATAGCAAACAACTGTGTTAAGCTAAATATCTTCAAAGCTAATAACCTGTCTCCTCCTTTAGTCTTTAATGTTTAAAAAAACGCACTGAAATCGGCCATGCGTTACTGAGATATATCCGAACATAGACTGGACACACACGCACACCCTCACACACACACACACACATACAACGCCGTCAAACATATAACACCTGTCGTATTATGTATGTTGCGGTTTAAAGATAACGTTATTGTAAACTAGTAACTACATCATACTAAAGACATCAACGCAGGACACAATGGTTTAATTTGTCTTCTCTATGCAAAAAGAAAAATCAAGGTCAGAAAGTCCCCTTTATCAAAAATTATCCATTGTATCGACATAACGTGGAAATAACTGTAATGTATTTTTTCTCTATACGTGTTCTTGTTTTGAACTTCAATCTATCTCCGGTTCCAATTTCATTGTGTTGCACTAAATGGGCCAAGAAAACTATTTTTATTTTTTCTTATTCTTACTGCTATAAAACACTATTTTATCCCTCCGTGGTAAGCCAAGTTTACATTAAGATGTAAACAACATAGGGTTTACGACTCGGAGGCAACGGGTTCGATTCCCAGCGGAGTACATGTATAGTACTCGGTTTGGTTGGTCGTAGAGCATTTTAAAAATCCGCCTGGCTATCTTATGTATGTGTAGGGACACACCTGCGAAAGGTACTGCGCCGAGACTTCGGCCACTGAATTATCGGTCGCAGTATTCGGTAGGCATGACACACCAAACGCACGCGCTATATAAACATCGTGAGGAAATCTGCATCCCTGAGAAATAAAAATTCAAAGGCATGTGAAGTCCCCAACCCGCATTGAGCCAGCGTGGCGGACTATGGCCCATACGTCCTTATTATACGAGGGAAGGCCTATATCCCTGCAGTGGGATGTTTACGGGCTGATGATCATTATATTACAAATACGAAAGTTTGGATGTTTGTTTGTTGATCAATCACGTCGAAGCAGATCAATGGATTTGGATAAAATTCGGTAAATAGAACGTACTATAGATTAAATCATAGAATATTTTTTCCCCGATAAAGTGAGTAGTTCCCGCGAGATAAACGAATTAAACATATCCGCGTTAAAGTTATTCCACGCAGGCGAAGCCGCGGGCGATAAACTAATATAGATTAAGCGAGCTTCTCATTGACGTCATCCAAATTGATTTATACCTAAAGGTATTGATAGAGAAGAGTAACAAATAAGTTAGTCATATACCATATCGCGATTAGCGGTCAGCGGTAAACATGGCCGCCAGTGCCGGTTTAGGTAATACGAGCGCCCTGGGTAGGTTTCAAACTCGTCGATTTTATGTAGTCTGTGATAAGTTGTTAGACGACCGTTTGGTGTAGTGGATAGTGACCCTGTCAGCGAAACGAACGGTTGCGAGTTGGAATCCCGAACATGTTCATAAATGGTTTAGTTTGTAAATTTAGTATTTGAGTGCCTTAAACTTTTAATGAAACGGAGACTTAAGTTTACAAATTGTTAACTTTTAACCCGCGACGATAAACTATTATTATTATGTATTTAACAGTGTTGCGTGTATGCGTAAATAAGATTGGAACAAAAGTTTTCGATGTATTTCTAAAAATAAATAAAACCGCCTCCGTGGCTCAATGTAAACAACATTGGGTTTACGATTCGGTGGTCGCGGGTTCGATATCCAGCGGGGTACATGTTTAAGTACTCGGTTTGGTTGGTGGTAGGGCATTTTAAATGTTCGCCTGGCTAGCTACCACCATCTTATCCAAATCTGCCGCCAAGAAGCAATGTTAATAGCATTGTTGTGTTCCGGTTGTCAGAGATAAGATAGCCAGTCCCCCAAATGTGTTGGGGTTTCCGGGTCAGTACGCTTCCACCTTCGACCTCATCTTCACTTAACATCAGGTGTGATTGAGGTCAAGCAGCAACCCTTTGTTCATATAAAAAAAAAACACTCTCTAAATCTAAACAAAAAAGAACTCTTTAAAAATTTACATATTTGAAAATTCAGAATACCACCGACGAGGCAATGATTGCATTATCCAGATAAGTAAACCAACTGTGCACCAACTGTGCTGAAGTGTATCCTCGAAACGGCTTAACCGATCTCCATAAAATATGGCTCAGAACGATCTCAAAACATCGACTTTCGAAAATATAAACCAGTTTACAAATTACAATCAGTGGATTGCATTTGCGTTTAAATATTCTGAAAACTCTGCTTATAAATCGGTTAAATTCTTAAAGAGTCTAAAATATCCTTAGGTCGTAAGAAGCGTCTACTCCCACCTGTCCTGTTGAATAGTTCTGTCGGCAGAACTACTGGGATTTTTTTTATCATTAGTTCTGTTCACGGAACAAATGGGAATTGAATTCCTAGTAGTTCTGTTCATGAACAAACTACTTCTCCATGCAGTTTGCTATCAAATTATCGATTGATCAGTTTCTCTATTGACCTTTATTTGCCAATCTTTCCGCATTAGAATAGGTGGCATAGCACTAACGATAGCCATCTAGTGGCAAAATACGATATCTCTCTCTCAACCAAGTCATCATGGCGTAAACACGGCGCTCCGTAAAATAATTCACGAAATTCATTTTTGAGTTCAAGAAAGGTGCAAATACATGGTTATCAGCTGTTACACAATCATCATCAACACACAAAACCTCAATCACACCATCACACGTTCAAATCAACAGCTAAGTATAGTGATTTCCAAAGTGCACCGAACCGCCATCAGGCGAGTATAAATCATCATATACATGGAACACTAACACAGTTGGTCGGTGTATTTGGAAGATAGATATGATAGTATTACTAAGTTATAATTTATATTTATGTGTGTTGGCATGTAAGGCAGACAGATACACTATTGTTTTTTTATACTATAAATCATAATGACATTATCCTCTGAGATTTCAGAGTCCGAGACATAGCCCGCCGATCGAGTTTCGTCGCTAGCTTGCCCTGTTGAACCACGAGGCTGGCTAATGTTCACGGGTCGTTAGACAAGTTGTTGTCTGACGACCACGGACCCAGCGTTTCAGGGTCATATTTTTTTAATTTTTTTTATTAAAAAATGGTTTCGCGTTTCACTACAATCTCACCTGATGGAAAGTGACGATGTAGCCGAAGATGTATCACGCGCACCCAGTAAATGCCTATTCACTCTAGACTTGAAGATCCCAAGGTTGTAATTATATGTACCTAAGTCAAGCACTGTTTGTCAATGCATTTATCTGCCGTGACCAGTGTGAGGAAATACTAACCAAATTAATGCCTCTTTTGACGATTTTTTTTGTTTAACATTTTTGACTGTACCGGAATTTGAGAATTTTAACACAATTTAATGCAATACAATTTTATTACAATATGGCAATACAATGTTCATATTAGTCAGTTGTCAGAGATAAGATAGCCAGTCCCCCAAATGTGTTGAGGTCGGGTAGTGTTATTCCTCTATGGTTGAGGTTTCCGGGTCAGTACGCTTCATCTTCACTTAACATCAGGTGTGATTGAGGTCAAGTACCAACCCGTTGTGTATAAAAAGAATTATATATGTGTATATAATAATGGTATAATAACAATTGAATTCAAGTAGTATATGAATAGTTCTAAATCGAATCCAAATCTTAGTAAGCGGAAGTGGGACAAATCGTCTACGTTTAGTGTAAAAACCAAACACCACTTAAATCATAACTTATACCTACATAATCACAAACAAACAACATGATTAAGTACATAGGTACATATGTCAAAGAATAATATTTGATAAATGACTCGATTGGTTCTTAAAAAAAAACTCGTTATAACAAATTGGTAAGTTTGGAACTTTAGATTTTAAGGATAGGAAAATAACAATCCAAATATGACGCAAGCGCTCTGCAAAATAAAATGGTTAATGACTTGAAAATAAATCATGACCATCTGCCACATACATTTAATACGACAAAAAATGTAAGTCGGGTGTAGACAACAAAAAGGTGAAGCCATATGTATACATATATGCTCTTAGTGATAAGGTCGTCAAATTGTACGTACATTCTATTCTTACCACTTGTATATTTATATCCGTGATGCTGGAATAAACAAACTGAAATTCAGCTATTTAGGTTTATGTCAAAATTAAGGGAAAAAATTGTGCCACCGTAGTTTAAAAGTTATTCAATGCTAGCTCTCCGCCCGCGGTTTCGCTTGCGTGGAAGAACTTTATCACGGATATGTTTGATTTATTTATCACGCGGGAAATACTTACTTTATCGGGTAAAAAAAATATCTTATGTCTTAATCCAGGGGTATGCCTTTAGGTATACCAAATTTTATCTAAATCCATTAGTTAGATTGAGTGCATCACAGACCAATAAACATGTGCATTCTGGCGTCACGTGTTTCTGGGATCCTCATTCCTCACACGCTGAGACTGCTTTACCTATGATTATAATTATAATTTATATCTCAAAATATACAAGTCTCTTAAATAATACTTCAAAAACTATTTAACAATTTAAAAATCCCGACAGCATATTTTGCATTAAGCGGACTCCATGTTGGACTTCAAGCCGTTTAGCCCACAGGTGCGCCAAAGGAACGGACATACATTTAACCGCCTCCGTGGCTCAATGTAAACAACATTGGGTGTATGAATCGGAGGTCACGGGTTCGATCCCCAGCGGGGTACATGTTTAAGTACTCAGTTTGGTTGGTGGTAGGACATTTTAATAGCATTGTTGTGTTCCGGTTGTCAGAGATAAGATAGCCAGTCCCCCAAATAAGATGGGTTTCCGGGTCAGTACGCTTCCAACCTCGACATCATCTTCACTTAACATCAGGTGTGATTGAGGTCAAGTACTAACTCGTGTATAAAAAAAACATACATACACTTGAAAAACCTTACCCTCCTGTCTTGAGCAGTCGGGTAAAAACAACGAAGTTATTTAGGTGTCTTTGTGAAAAGGAGCAGCACAGACGTGGGACTTTTATGTTTTCCATTATGTGTTATTGCATAGAATGCCATAAATTCCATCCTCGTGAACAAAATAGTTCGACACCTGCAAAGTCCATGGTTTGTAACTTATGCGATATGACGTCGAAGATACCACAGTATCCTTGAACTTGTCACGCATTTGCTTTGTAATTCAACAATAAACCGTCAAGTAAGAGAGGGCGTTGTTCGGAGGGTTCCCACCATTCGACGTTTTACGATATCCTAACTACTATTTCATTTCTTCTTCTTCTAGTTAATTTTTGCTATTGACTTTTTAGTATTCATTTCAGTTATATGAAATGAATTGTTTTTCGTTGAATGACATATCCTACAACATGGTGCGGCTGGTGTAGTGAGTAGTGTCCCTACCTTCGCCACCAAGTATTTTTCAGAGTTGTATATTTCAGTAGCACTATTTATGCTCAATTTTTTGAGATCTAAATTATAATCATAAGTAAAGCCGTCTATGCCAACGCGTATGAGGATTCAAGCAACATGCGATGCTAGAATGTTGATTTACAATATTGAAAACAAACTACAGTGGCACAATTTCTTTCCTGTGGTCACTATTTCAGCACAGTTTATTGTCATTGTCAAAATAGCTGTATTATATATTTTGATATAATAGACAAGTCACAAGTTACATGGCGTGGTTCACAAATATAATTAATTACTTCTTAATTGAGTATTTGAATAACTATTTAAATATTTAAAAATCAAAGAACCCGACAGCATATTTTTTATTTCGCGGGCGCCATGTTGGACGTTTTACCACAAAATGTTATCATACGATACTCGGTCTCAAAAAATTAAGCTCGCTACCTTAATGGTGTAACCGACTGTACCTACGCATCGTAAAAAACTAAATTAATTTTGTTCTACTATATGCGTAGGTGTTATACTACGACGTACAGACTGCAGATGGACCGATGCGTAGGTATTTTTTGCTACAGAACCATTGAACCCTAAAATTGTATAATTGCTACTAACAAACAATTGTAGATGAGAATGAGTAGTTGCTCTTACGAATGTGTGTGTATTTGTTTAAAGATAGGAAGGAACAACACGAGGACGTGTATGTTTTTATTAGTCAAATCCATATAAGTACCTTTACACCATGAAGATAATAAAAGTGATACTAAGAGAAGCCGAAAACCTAGACGTTGACTATTTCCACCTCGTTCACCTAACATTGTAAAATACTATAATACATTTAATATTTTTTGTATTTTGTATAATTAATAAATATATTATACCTAATTCAAATCACCCTGTAATTAATAATCTAGTGACTACGACGAAAAGCGCTAATTACTTATTTTTACCCGACAGCCCTAAAAAGGTAGGTTAACTTTTTCGAGTGTATGTATGTATGTAGATTTATATGTTACCTCCTGTAGCCTTAACGGCTCGACCGCTTTTGAAATTCAAGGTATCGTTCACTTCGTCTTGATCCCTGGAGATAGGATACATTTTATAGTAAAAAAAATGCAACATGGCGCCCGAAAAATACTAAATATGCTGTCGGTTTTTTTGGTCTTTAAATACTTAAATAGTTATTTCCTTTGGGGTACTATTTGGCATAAGTAAGTTTTTAACATTATCATAATAGCTGAATCCCACTTAGGCCCATATTAATAAATCATTCTCAAGATTAAGAACAGTCTTGTGACCGGTCTCAAGTAAACGTGTTCATTAATAAACCTAACTTGAGACCTGAAAAGCACGTGCATACTCAAGCAGTATTCATTTGAGAGGTGCGCGTATTAATAAACGAAACTCAAGACTATCATTCATTCGCCGCTGAGGCGATTACTTGAGAAGTGATCTCAGCTGAGTAGATCTCAAGATTGGTTTATAAATTAGCACGGAGCTTGAGATAGCGTCATGATACAGCCTCAAGACTTGTATTGAGATTGGTTTATTAATACGGGCCTTAATGTATTCTAGCAACACTTATTATCGAATATTCATAGTACACTAGTAACATATTTATAACTTACTGAATTAAACTTCTATGACATGAATACATAAACCATTTAAATATAATATCTAATAAAATACATCGTTGCTTCAAGAAAAGGATGACATTTAAGATCTGCAATTCAAATTATAATAATGAGGATAAGTCGGCACCTACCTACCATTGATATTCATGATGATCAGCGCATGAACAATGGCTTGCACCATGTTAACTATTTTAATTGTTCATTTACGACAATGATGCAACATTAATGCCCGTTGCTAGACCGAATCATTCGACCCGATTTCACGGTTCGCGTACCAGAAACACGTGAGGACTTTGTAGCGATGACTGTGCGAGATGGTTCCAAGCCATCATCATCTTCTTGCCTTGATCTCAATTTATTTAGGGTCGATGTAGTACGTCTTTTTCTTCCAATCTCCTCTATCAGCCGTTACCTCATCATTCACGGCCTTTTCGTTCATATCACCACCGCAATACATACATCTTTTCCGTGGTCTTCCTCTTCTTCGTGGTTCTAAGACATGTTTGATGGAAATCGGTTCAGTGATATTAAAGATTAACACAGTTGGTTGTTATACCTACCTCTACTATACGACCATACAGACGGACAGTCATAGGTTTCAAACCTTTTTCTGCGACGTAGGTTCAAAATTGCTCGTAACATTGCCTACAAAACTTTGACACATTTGTAATGCAATTTAAAATGACTACAAATTGAAAATTTTGAATATTATCTAACTAATACTATAAATGCGAAAGTTTTGTTTGTTTGTTTGTTGTTCAATCACGGCGAAAAGGATTTTTTTTTTTTATATGAGAGGGCGGCAAACGAGCATACGGGTCACCTGATGGAAAGCAATCACCGCCGCCCATGGACACCCGCAACACCAAAAGGGTCACAGATGCGTTGCCGGCCTTTGAGGAAGGTGTAGGCTCGTTTCTTGAAGGTTCCAATGTCGTACTCGTTCGGGAATACCGCTGCCGGAAGTCCGATCCACAGGGTGGTCGTACGTGGTAAGAAGTTTCTTGAGAAACGTACAGTGGTAGACTTCCACACATGGACGGACTTGGATCAAATGGTAGGAGAATATACCCTGCATTGAGTCATAGGATATTTTTTATCCCGATAAAGTGAGTAGTGCCCGCGGGATAAAGAAAATTTCTGCGATGAACTTATTCTACGCAGGCGAAGCCGCGGGCGGAAAGCTAGTGTAAAATATTATAATAGTCTAACTAAGGAGTACTCTATAAGTAAAATTATAATGTGAACAACATAGTGTTTACGTATCGGAGGTCGCGGGTGCGCTCCCCGGCGGGGTACATGTTTAGTACTTGGTTTGGTTTGTGGTAGGGCATTTTAAATGTCCGCCTGGCTAGCTCCACCATCTTATCTAAGTCTGCCGCTAAACAGCAACGTTAATTGCATTGTTGTGTTGCTGTTGTTAGAGATAAGCTAGCCAGTTCCCCAAATCAGATGGGGTTTCCGGGTCAGTACACTTCCACCTTCCACCTCATCTTCACTTAACATCAGGTGTGATTGAGGTCAAGTACTAACCCATTGTGCATAAAAAAAGTCTAGCTAGGGCGTATTCTCTAATATATTATCTAGAATATTATAATAGTAGGTATTACAAATTTTCATTTTGTATTCTTATATATTGTTGTATAATAGTTTGCAGTACAATTTAGTAGGTAGAATTACGAATACATCGCCCACAGGTAAAAAAGAGTGTTATAACTTTGAACCCTATGACTGTCCATCTGGTGCCTGTATATCTGTGGTATTGAGCGCTGAACGGCTCAACTTATATGAAAATTATTTTTGTTTTGAAAGCAGAAAGAAATTCGGTTATGCGACTTCGAAGACATTCAGCTTTTAACATAATTTGTATATGAATGATATAATCATGGTCGCCTGGGGATTTTCAATTTATAGTCATTGTATAGAGTCTACTAATAATTTCAAGTAAGTATTCTATTGTTAAGTGTGAAAATTAAATTAAAAAATCGCCTTGAAAAACTGACATACACCGACACGCAATATTCTATTTATAGCCCACGACTGTAATTATTATGTTACTTTAATGACGAGGCAATATTACACTACGTTGAACCAGTACAATGACCTGTATGTCTTTATGTAGCAACTCTTATATAATTTGTGACTAAAACTCGAATTTATATATAAGTGCCTATCACGTTTGATTTGTGGTAGCTCTCTGAGATGATCATGTAGACGAAACAAAGATTATTCCTGTATTAAAACAGAACACAGTGGCCATCGAGCACAAAACTGTTTGCAAAACTTTAAAACATCGGAATCGAAATCAACTAAAGCTTGACATACTTGTTTGTCCCTGGCGGCCTTATTAGATAAATTAAGATGGACTCTTAACAGGCTCACTGCCGAATCATTTTATTCATTTAATCAATTTAAGTTATTTAAGGGGCAATGTATACGCTTTTATAATAAGGTTCCAGTGGACGTTCAAAATTAAATCAAAACAGACATTATTTACCAAGGGCTATTATAAAATTCTGACTATCTGGATGATAAGCAAGCATGGACATAGATCGCTCGGCGATATTCAGTCTAATTATACAATATAATATAATAGATGATCAAACGAACTTGTGAAGTTCGATCGATATTATTTGAGTCGCTTTATCCGAAGATATAGTATAAACCAGGTAGTAGTCCTTGTAACTTACAGGCAACATTCGCACGTCTTTAGAGAGAATTCATTCGATTAAAACATCGCAATATAATCGACATTCCCACCACTAGTACGGGCGCATCACTATATCTCATTCTTTTAGAGTTTATGCTAACAAGACTTCCTATTTTCAGGGTCTAACTAAAACGTGATACAAGAAAGTTTTGTTTAGGGTGGGTTAGGGTTACTATATCTTCGGATAAAGCGACTCAAATAATATCGATCGAACTTCACAAGTTCGTTTGATCATCTATTATTTTTCGTCGCTTTATCCTTCAGATATAGTATAAACCAGGTAGATGTTTAGAGAAGGAAGTCTTGTTTCCTCCCTATATTATATTTTTCCAGACTGCGGTCAGTAAATAAAACATATGGTATATTTTGTAATATCCCTTTTTATTAGAATAAGTAAAGAAAACGTCAATAACACAAAGTATTCAGATTCTTCTCTATTGATTGAAAATATATAGATAATAGAATCAGATGACTAACATCAATTGGATGAAAAAACAACAGCTCTTGCGAAATCACTTTCGTTTGATTCGATAATTGGCCTATTGTAAAAACGGGCAAATGTAGTAGAGGAGCCGGTCCAACCGGCCGTCTTTCTAATGGTGTCTAAGCACAGTCCTGCGGAGCTGGCGGCGGACGTGGCCGCATGCCGAGTGCTGTGTGCGCTGAAAGTGCATGTGTCTACGCCGCTCTCCGACAACACCTGCTTGATCCAGCGACTGATGGACTGAGCTGTGGCAGCTGTGTGTGGCCGTTTTATTGTCAATAATAGATTACCCGCATTCGTGGTTCTCAAATTTTTTGTCACAAAAATATAATCTTTGAGGACTGAAGCTGGGCATATATTTAAATTTTCTCGGAAAAAGGGTAAGAACAGCGATGGTTGTTCGCGTCCTGGAGCGGAGGTTTTTATTATATCAGTTATGGCTATCTTAATACCGCTTTGTGCTATTGAGATATTCTCGATTTTTATAAGTGATAGGGTTTGAACTCTATGTGCCGTGCACAATGCCAAGAGTGTTACTAATTTTTTAGTGATTTTTTCGATATTTAATTCCAAATTTGGATACCACTTAGAAATATTATTCAAAACCACCTGAGGGTCCCAAGTAGAGGAATATTTGGGACGAGTTGGTTTAATTTTGTAAGCACCTTTGAGCAGACGCTTAATGCGATCGTCATTACCAATCGAATCTCCTAGAAAGAGTGATAAGGCTGAGCGGTGACTATTAAGAGAGCCATAAGAACAACCTCTAGTGAACTGCTCCGTTAAGAAGGTCAATACCAAAGGTATTGAATCGTTGGACACAGCACTATTATTGTCCATACAAAACTGCCACCAAAGCTTCAAAGTAACGCTGTACTGTTTGATAGTGTTGTCGGATAGCGACGCCAGCATCAGATCTAGTGTGAGGGGCGGGGAACCGCGCCGCGCGAACGCCGTCCGCAGAGCTTCGCGACACCCAGGGTAAGGGTCGCATGCAGAGGGTGATATTCCCTGAAATAGGATTGCAGCAATGACTTACTGGGGTTGAGAAAGTGTATCTTTGACACTCTTAACTTTTGTAGAACAGGAAACCACGGCTGGGATGGCCAGTGAGGAAAGACTAATATACCCGTGGCTTCGTCGTCGATGATTTTCCGTAGACATTTCAAAATCAAGGAGAATGGCGGGAAAGCGTAAAAAAATTTAGATTCCTAATTTATGGTAAAAGCATCGACGGCGAGGGCATCGGGATCTTGTTTCCATGAAATAAATATGTCGCATTTGGCATTGCTACGAGAGGCAAAAAGATCTATTTCGGGATGTCCAAATATTTGAATTATTGTTTGAAAGGCTTCCCTAGATAGTTCCCATTCGGTATCTGGGTTGACCTTTCTGGATTCTGCATCTGCGCAGTTTTCTCTAGTATTAACATAAGAAGCAAAAAGCCAAATGTTACGTTTCTCACACCATTGCCAAATGTCCCTGGCCAGATCGTTTAAATGGGGGAATTGAATGCCCCCCATTCGATTCACGTAACTTATTGCCGTGGTATTATCGACACGCAACAATATTGTACAATTGGATTCGTTCATCAAAAAACTTTTCAACCCCAAAAAGACTGCTAATAATTCGAGATAGTTAATGTGGTGTTCTTGTTCAGCTAGCTTCCATTTTCCATTTACTCGCATTTCGTTGCATACGGCCCCCCAACCTATACGGGATGCGTCAGTAAATATTTCATATTTATATACAACTTTTTCCAGGCTGCAAAATGTTGTGAATATGTTATTTACCCACCAATTCAAGTCTTTTAAAATAACACTCGAAAGTTTTATTTTTGCTTCATAGTTATTGTTATGTTCTTGTAAAGCCAGAAATTTATATCGCTCTAAAATTTTTGTATACAAGAATCCGTACTTGGCTGCAGGACAAGCTGCGATCAGAACACCAATTAATTTAGCAAATTCACGAATTGTACATCGTGGTAAGAGTGAGTATCTTTTTACCAGTTGAGCAATATTGTTACGTTTTTCCAAAGGTAACGACATAGATAGATCCTGTGTATCATAAACGAATCCTAAGAACTTTATTGTGTTTTTGGGATATAAAGAACTTTTTTCGTAGTTTACGATAAAGCCTAAACAATACAATAATTGTAAAGTCGCGTGTACGTTATCTGCGCATTCAAGGAAACTGGTACCTATGCATAAAATATCATCAAGATAAATCACAGATTGATGACCTTGCCTTCGAAGGTAAGTAATGACTTCCTTCATTATCTTGGTGAAAACCCTTGGCGCCACAGATAAACCATAAGGGAGGGCTTTGAACTCATAGGTAATCAGTTTTAGAGAATCAATTTTCGGGGTTTGGAACTCGAATCTAAGGTACTTTCTGTCTGCTGCAGCAATAGAAACTAAAAGATAGGCCTCCTTCAAATCAATGGTAGCCAAAAAACCATCTTGAGGAATTAGTTTAGATGCTGTTCGGTGATCCTCCATTTTAAAATGGGTACTTTTAATAAATTTATTTAAGGGCTTTAAGTTTAATATGAATCTTTTGCTACCATTTGGTTTCGGGGCTAAAAATATTCTGGAAATAAACTGATCGTTTCGGGGTTTGCAAGGGGATACAGCTCCTAATTGTATAAGATTGTCAATGGCCACAGACATTTCTCGCCTATCTTCGTCGTTGAATGTACAACGTGGAATTACCGATTGGTTTACATTTTTACAAAATGGAATTGCGTACCCTTGCTTAATCCATGACAAAACCACCGGATTGTTTGTTATATTTAGCCAACAATTATACAGGAATGTCAGTCTGCCAGCATGTACCTGGGTTATTGCTGCGCGTGTGCACGACCCTTGGGCTGGTTGAAATTCTTCGACGGCACTTGAGCCATCGTAGTGGAATAAGGCCGCCGGACTGCGGGCGCTGGCTTCCTTTGCGTCTGACCTCCCCGCCCCCCCCTGTTCGGCGGGTACTGGTAACGAGGAGGTCCTGTCCAGTTTCCCTGGTGGACGGGACGGGCGACCGACGACTGTTGTGAGGTGGTAACAGTAGCCTTCTGGTTTGCCATAAATTTTCTAATTTGGCGGCCTTGTCTTTCAATTGCCTTGCTAGCCTTGATTTTATCCGCTAGTGAATTCCCAAAGAGGGTATCGTCTCGTTCAGTATCTTGAATTTGATGCAAGAAATTTTTATCTAAACTTGGTGTTACTAATTTCTTCCTATCCGACGAAAATGAGAAATGTAGGTCCGCCAACAGGCGGCACCCGTCACTCAAGTACTTTAGTGCTTCAATCTTGTTGTCAGCTTTAAGCATAGAGTCCATGGCTCGGTTAACCGCGGAAGTACCTGCACCTAGTTCCTGTTGGAAGCCGACGAGCTTTTTATCCCGGGCTCGTACCACCTCGCACACGGCGGCTGATATCTCGGCATTGAGCTTTGGAGCTTGCAATAAACTGCAATTTGAAGGTACTAGATATTCCTTCATAAGATTGTCTTTATCTTCCTTTGCCAACCCTCTTTTAAGAAGCGGGGACCAGAGCTTAGATAAACTATCGTGAATGGGTTCCCCGAAGTCCGGAGTATCAGATGTCGACGCACCCAGAGCCGATAGTAACTCTGGATCTAAATCAATTGTTGGTTCAGCTGGCGTGGTTTCTATAGGCGCGATAGCTACATCTTGACACGCGTCGGGCGGCCCGACCTCCGTAACTGGTGGGGGCAGTGGCGTTTGGAATTCATCGGATTGATTCTGCGGCACGGCAGGTTGTGGTTCTGAACAGTATTGTTCGCCATTGGGAGTACCTAAAAACATGAAATATTCATGTATTTACGCTTATGTTCACGTTAGTGAAATAAATAAAAGTTGAGGGTAGTTCGAGGTTTGATAAGTAAGAGAAATTTTATTGTCTCGCAGACAGTAAATTAGCAGATGAGCGTGTATCACTTAGATTCCACGTATTTTCTGCGCTTTTTAATTCCGCGGATAGCTCGCAGCTACCCGCGTTATCGCAATTAACTCGCAGTCAATCCCGATTTCTCGAACATGACAATAATTTGCATTGAACATACCTGAACTATTTTCATCATCTGACGAATCTAACGGTCTTATAATACGCCTCCGCTTCTTTTGTTCTTCTTCAAACTTCCTTATTTTTCTCTTGTAGCGCACTAATTTATCCTGGACGCTGCGTTTCGGCATTTTTTATTTTTATTTTTTGAGAGCGTGCACTCGTTGCCTCGCACGAAAAAGGAATGAGATATAGTGATGCGCCCGTACTAGTGGTGGGAATGTCGATTATATTGCGATGTTTTAATCGAATGAATTCTCTCTAAAGACGTGCGAATGTTGCCTGTAAGTTACAAGGACTACTACCTGGTTTATACTATATCTGAAGGATAAAGCGACGAAAAATAATTGTAACCCAAACTTATTTAAAAGAGCAACCCTTGAGTTCCTTGCTCGTTCTTCTCTGGGGAATCAGCTTTGTGAATGAGCAATAATGTCAAAAACTTTAATAATAAGATAAAAAATGTGACGTTTTCAAGTGATAATTTTCATCCTACGAAATTTTTTTTTTTTTATTTAAATCGCCAGGACCGTGTCTTAGGCATTTTTTTTGTGTAAATTAGCCCTTTTGAACTGCCAACAAGAACTAAACAAATAACAGAGAACCAAAAACGGGAAAAAGAACACAAAAATCACACAATAAGGCCCATATTACAGAATGTTACTCAAGCTGAGATCTCCGCTTGAGGACAGTTAAAAAGGGACAGCTTTATGTAACTTGTATAGCGACATCTCTTTCTAACTATGGTCAAGCGCTGATCTACACTTCCCTATGAGAGTTAGTATGTATGCGACACGCACCGGAGCGTGTTCCGCATATCGCGTGAACCCACTCCAATGCACCGGAGTGTAGTCGGCAGTGGCACTGTTTTTTTTTTTTAATAAATTTTCTGAATAAATAAATATCCTTGATCATACACACAGCGCCATCTAGTTCCACTTTAAGCAACTATAGGCTTGTGTTATGGATACCAGATGGTTGATGTACTACATAATTTTTAAGAGGTGGTTTATGAGATATATATAGTTATTTACTTGACTGGCAGCACCGTCGACTGTAATTTCTAGAGGTGACCTCTTAAGAAGACGTTATTTCTCAGGGTGGGAACTGTAACCATTATAATTATCGACCTTTTCACTGAGAGATTACAGATGTCATAGACAGTAAAATACATTCTTTCAACTATTTAGTAATTTCCTCATAACTTTCCAATATGCTATCACAAAGCGGCACTTTACTGCTCGCTGCAAGTTGGATAAATATGTATTACTGCCGCAGGAACATACTTTTTTAATTTCAACATAAATAATAGCAATAGTTTTGTGCAGTAAAGAATATGTATTGTAGACTATCGTAGTCAGTCCAAAAAGTGTAATTGCAAAAGATTTATCCCGAGTTGCTTCCCGTGACCCGGACTGAGTTGTTCTAAATATGAATTTTAAAAAAAACATTTGAACAAAAAGACTGATTTCAGTGTTCTATTTTATTATGAACTAGCTTGCCGTCCGCGGCTTCGCCTGCGTGGAATTACTTTATCGCGGAAATTTGTTTATTTATTTATCGGGATAAAAAATATCCCATGTTTTAATCCAAGGGTATGTTCTACCTGTATACCAAATTTCATCAAAATCCGTTCATCCGTTTCTTTTTTTTTATGCACAACGGGTTATCACACCTGATGTTAAGTGAAGATGAGGCCGAAGATGGAAGCGTGCCAACCCGGAAATTAAAAACAACAAACAAATAAACAAACATCCAAATAATGTAGTTTTAGTCATAGTTTTTATAATGATGGTGTTGATTCTGTATTATTCAAAAATAAAATAATGCATTTATTAAAAAAAAAACATCGAAACTTTCGCATTTTTATTATCAGTTAGATTCGATACTTCGTAGTTGTATAGTTGAAATTTCTTTTTTAGTCTGTAGAAGAAAAGCAGGTTAATGACTTCTTCGCTACGCAGGTTCTAAATAACACTTGAAGCAATTATAATTCTATACTTACTTCAACTTATGTACAATATTAAAGGTCCACCATTCCCTACAGGTCACAATGACGGAGGCCGTGGAGGGCGGAGCGGCCCTCGCGTGGCGCCTACTGGCCACCCTCGAAGGAGGCTCGCTGGTTCTAGCCACGTCAGCTCTCCTCGCGTACACGGCCCGCCACAGGTGGACCACGCATGGGGCTGGGCGGCCCCTTCGGAGTGTCATTGTAAGTATCTTTACTTTCCAAACTAAGCCAACTCCGTACCGTACATCCATCTGTGTCTGTCATGCCTCTGCGCTCCGAAATGTGTAGGAACTTTCAGTTTGTGTACCCATTTATTGGCTTCATCTGAAAAACTTGATTTTACAAAATTTCTTTCTTCTTTCTTCTCTGCTTCCCAGTATTGGCAACCGTCGGCCTATTCTGGCGAAAGTGTCGTATGTTAATAAAACTTCAATTACATTACATTATACAATTGAAGACGACCGATTAGTGTAGTGGATAGTGCACCTATCAGCGAAACCAACGGTTGCGGGATCGAATCCTGCGAGGGGTCAATGTTTGTGTGATGAATACGAACCGCCTCCGTGGCTCAATGTAAACAACATTGGGTTTGACTTTTATAGGAGTGATATTAACTAAAATCCCTATGTTATACAATACCGCCTTATTAACTGCCTCCGTGGCTCAATGTAAACAACATTGGGTTTACGATTCGGAAGTCGCGGGTTCGATCCCCAACGGGGTACATGTTTAAGTACTCGGTTTGGTTGGTGGTAGGGCATTTTAAAATATCCGCCTGGCTAGCTACGACCATCTTATCTAAATCTGCCGCCAAACAGCAATGTTAATAGTATTGTTGTGTTCCGGTTGTCAGAGATAAGATAGCCAGTTCCCAAATATTTGAGTTTCCGGGTCAGTACGCCTCCACCTTCGGCCTTATCTTCACTTAACATCAGAGGTGATTGAGGCCAAAACCCGTTGTGCATAAAAAAAATAACATTTATTCCCGATTCATGGATGTTTATATACATATTTATGTATGTTTATTCGTTATCTAGCATCTATAGCACAAGCTTTGCTTAGTTTGGGACTAGATGATTGGTGTAAGTGTCCGAAATATTTATTTATTACATACAAACATTACACAACGTCATGACCGAATGTGGTGGTCAGAGATATCCCAAACAATAGTATTTGGGCGTACCAAACAACATTAAAAGTTTAATGCTTAAAACAATATCCACGGTTCACCATACGAAATATGTACAGAAATGCATAAGTAACATGGGGTGAGCCTATCGCCGTTAAAACGTGGAAATCTGTTATATGCAAGAGACGGGCAGAGCGCTCCCGCGCTCGCCCACCCGCCCGGCGACGCAACTGTTCCTGCTTAAAAAAAAAAGTTTTTTGGTCAAAAATCCTTTAGTCGCCTTTTATGACACCTACCTATGGAGAGCCTGGTTGGTTCTATTCTTAATTAACCTTACAGCACTAACCCCGGTTAGAAATTATTCATATTTAAATAATCTTCTGTAAAGTAAACAGTAACTTCTAGCATCACAATATTATATAGAGCAATTTAATAACAAATTATATTGAATTATACAAGGTGAAATTTAATTTGTGTAATTCCTATTTACTGGTGACTCCAATCCTAGTTACGAATGACTTTCCACTTGGAACCATGGCCGAATTCGATCAAAAAATTTTCCATTACCCATACAAAGTAAACCAATCTGAAACCACCTTTAGTATGGACTACTACTAAAGGTGGTTTCAGATCAACAATTTTCGTCTGACTTCGATATTGGTTCCTTAGGGAAAGTTGTTCGTAATCAAGAGTGGCGTAACCAGTTAATGGGAATTATACGAATTCACATTCACCCTGTATAATGTCATTCTATACCGCGTTCGCTAGAATACACACAGTGGAATTCACTCATTTTGTTAAAGTCATAAAATAGTGTTCATACTTAATAGAGTCATACTTCTAGAGTCATGCGATGCTGGAATCATCATTTCTCATCCACAGATACTGTTTTACCTGTGATTACAATATATATATATTGCAAACCTGTAACGCATTCAATTTTTTCATTCATTCAACCACCCTTGCATTTTACTTTTCAGTTGACAAATTCAACAAATACATTGGGCCGAGAAATAAAACAAAAGCTCGAGTCCCTCGACTGTGTAGTGCGCACAGTGTCAGACGAAGCGACAAGCGGAGCTGAAGCGGAAGCGAGTAAAGTAGACGCGTTGGTAGTAGTTGGAGCGGAGCAAAGGTCGAACGGACTTGACGGATTGGCGCGATTAGTATCCGAAGACGTTTATAATAATTTAAAGGTATGTTTGTTTAGGTGGACATCAGATCCTATAAACATGTTTATACAGCCGATAATTCTTGTTGTTAGTGCTATATAATGAAATGTTAATAGTAGAATTTTTTCCTAAAATTTGGCATTTTTATTTTAAACTAAGTGTTATTTTAGGGGTAATTTTATCTGCGTTAATTAACGTCAAAGTGCATCCAAGTGTGTACAATGCCATCGATTCGTAAAGTTTTGGATCTAAATTAGTTTCACAAGCCTGAGTTAGACAGCTAGGTGCTAACCCCAGCACAGTTATGTTCTGTGATTCAACATAAAGCTCTGATTAGTACGTCACAATCGAAATCATCTATGTATGAAAACGCAATTCGTAGGTAGTATAATTTATGCGCACTATGTTGATATGAAAGCGACACATGGGGTTGAGGCCCACTTCCTTGTTTTTATAACCTAACCATAGAGCACACCACTCATATTTATTTCTAAAGAGACGATCTTCTTAACAGTCAATGTATACACACTTATTAAAAGCAAATTATTTTTTCAGTACTTAGATAAATTGGCGCCGCTCGTGCGACACGGTGGGTACATGGCATGGGCGTGCACGGGAGCGACGAGTGGCGCATTCGGCGGTGCTACGGAGACTTTCGACGACGCCATACAAGCAAGCCTACAACATGTTGCTAAAACGTAAACATTTTCTATTCTGTTGGTCATCTTATAGATACTTAGTGCATGTAGTTATGTACAGCATTTTTACCCTTCTGATTAACGGGAGATGTGTGGATTGAGCTTAGATGTTGTATCTCCAAAAGCGTTTTTCAAAACGCCGTAGAGGAACATAATTTCTACGTTCGCTAACGAACCAAAGTGAATTCTCGGAAAAGATTCCAAATTTTTTTGTCGAATGTAAGTAGTATGTAACAGCCGATCTCATACATTTTCTCTCTTGACGGTATGCTGCGAAGTTTGCACGCGTAGTGTAGAGTTCTGTTTTTTTTGTAGTTGATTAAAGAAAATTTTAAGTATATTTCATAACTTTATAGGCGCTATAATTAATATATAACCATGTCAAAAGCTTTATAGCACCAATAATCTACGAGTAAAATGATATACATGTATACATACATGCTGTGATATACAGATAGATAGGTTGGCTCTCTGACTGTAATAAAAACAGTTACAAAGTATTTAAATCAATGCAACCATGAATTGTTGATTAGTTAGGACTAATGGTTAAAGTAATTTGAGATACTTCTTGTTTTGTCCTCAGCTATCAATGTCAACCGGTTTGGGTGGGTCGGTGTGAGGAAGCGGAGCGAGGAGCGGAGCTGCTAGCCGCTGCCCTTGTGCCTTGCACCATACACAATGCCTCTAGGTTCTCAATTAGGTATTTTATTATTGTTTTTGTATAATTAAACCCACTAAATACATTGAAAATATTAGACATTACTTTCCTGGCGCAGTCGGGTAAAATTAGGGTTATTTCAATTCGTTCAATTTTTGTTAAAATACAAGATTTTTTTTTTTAATTATGAATATTGATTATATATTGACCAATTTATATATTGATAATAGGAAAACATAATTAGAACAACCAGACGTCAGCTTGTATGAGATTACAATGGCTCTTAAACAACTTAAAGGCGCCGGGTGAGGACGGAATCTCGGCTGAACTTCTGAAAGCAGACGGTAGACCAATGCTGAGAGCTCTTCAGAGGCTATTTCATTCCGTCATACTCAATGGAAAGACGCCAAAGGCATGGCATAGAAGCGTTTTGGTACGTTTCTTCAAAGGCAAGGCGACAAGGCCCTGTTGAAGAACTACATACCCATCTCGCCTCTGAGTCATGTCTACAAATTTGTCTCGAGAATCATTACGAATCGTCTCGCACGCAGTTTCGACGACTTCCAGCCTCCCGAACAAGCCGGTTCACGAAAAGGCTTTAGCACCGAAGACCACATACATACGCTGCGGCAGATTATACAGAAGACCGAAGAGTATAATCAGCCATAATGCTTAGCGTTCGTGGGCTACGAAAAAGCCATTGATTCGATTGAGACCTGGGCTATGTGCAGTCCCTCCAGTGGTGCCAAATTGATTATCAGTTCATCAAGTTATTGAAGTGTTTGTATGAAAGCGCCACCATGTCAATTCGTCTCCAGGATCGGATCTCATGGCCCATCCAACTGCAGTGAGACAGGGAGATGTCATATCCCCGAAACTGTTTATCGCTGCATTGGATGATGCCTTCAAGCTTCTGGACTGGAAAGGGCTCGGCATCAACATCAACGGCGAGTACATCACAAACCCTCGAATTGCCGACGATATCGTAATCACGGCTGAAACCCTTAAGGACCTCACAAAATGCTCGATGACCTCAACAGAGTCTCATAAGGAGTGGGTCTTAAAACGAATATAGACAAGACAAAGATCATCAGACAGTTGTCGACGTCGAGTACGTATACCTGGGACAAACAGTCCAGTTAGGTAAATCCAACTTCCAAAAGGAGGTCAATCGTCGAATCCAACTCGATGCTCGATGACCTCAACAGAGTCTCCCAAGGAGTGGGTCTTAAAATGAATATGGACAAGACAAAGACCATGTTGAATGCCCATATTGTACCCATCCCTCTGAAGATAGGAGACACTATCCTCGAAGTTGTCGACCTCGAGTACGTATACCTGGGACAAACAGTCCAATTATTCTCGTCCCAAATTCCGCAATGTCTCAAGACGAAAGTCTTTGATCAATGTATGTTGGACAGATCTTTGTGGAGAGCCTTGGGGGAGGCCTTTGTCCAGCAGTGGACGTCTTTCGGCTCATATGATCACATGATGATGATGAATGCGAACAAATCCCGATAGAATTTTTTAGCAAAGTAGTCACTGTTTTTCCACAAATTGAATCAGAACTCGGAAATAGGAATGGTTTTAAGTGAAATGTTTCGCTAACTAAAACATTATAAACATTATCAAAATCTTTTCTAAATGACAGATGGCACTGATTCAAAGTAATGTGTCAAATTCAAAGACAAATATCCATTTATATGAACTATGTTTTATATATGTATTTTACAACAAATCAAACAATTTCTACTGTTTAGTAAACACGAAAACTCAGCCTTACATTTTTTTTTATGAACAACGGGTTGTTACTTGACCTCAATCACACCTGATGTTAAGTGAAGATGAGGTTGAAGGTGGAAGGTTGAGGAGACTTATACACTTCCCTCCAATTTTAGCTATACAATCTGCACAATACTCTGCCGTTCTTACATATCAAAAGTCGAAATATACAATTTGCAGGAAATATAAAAAGCGCCACTGCACATAACTCACCTAATTCCCACCAAAAAACAAACAAACTTTTTAATCCACAAAACTACCAAATTATTCAAGCGTACATCGCACAAAAACGCTTCCGCACCCGCAGCACACAATACATTTATACAGAAATCCTGTAAAAACAGTATAAACACGTTTTATAGAGTTTTTTTTTTCAGTAATGGCACAAAAAGTTAGTGTTAGCAAAGCATTGTAATGTTTCTCTACCGCACAGGTACATCTCTGACACTTTGTGAACAGTTTTCCTAAATCCTTAAAGCGGCCCCGTGAGGACGCTCTGTGGATTTTGTGCATAGGGTAGGTAGGTACTAAACTTAGATTATTATAATGTAAGGTACTAAACATCACAAGCAGACTTCAAGCGTTTCTTTCGGCTAGTCGCAACTAGGCGAAGGAAACGTTTGATGTCTGCTTAGAACTTTTTACATGAAGAGCGCGAGGATTTTTTCGTATGATAAGACCCTAAATCTGTTGTTTTGTTAATTTATGGCGGTTAAACTCTTGAAATGAATGCATCCGTCATATTGACGACCTGTTTGGTGTAGTGGTTAGCAACTCTGACCACTATACCAAAACGTTACGGGTTCGAGTCCCGCTAGTGGCATATGTTTGTGTAATGAATACGGACATGTGTACCCGAGTTATGGATGTTTTCATTTATAATAAGTATTTATTTACAAAAAAAAATGTATTTATGTAGTATATCAACTTTCTGGTATCCACAACACAAGCCTATAGTTGCTTACTGTGGAACTAGATGGCGCTGTGTGTATGTCTAAGGATATTAATTTATTTATTATTTATTTATATTCATTCTTGCGGCCCAGCAAAAAAAATCTCAGGAAATCGTGAATGATTTCGATAGTGATTTTAATTTAAATAAAAGAAATTGCCTAAAACATTGTTATCTGTTTGTACTGTTTCAGACTGTACCTATACCTATTTCTTTTTATTTTTCAGAAATGCAGTGTCAACAGTGAGCACTTACGTTGGACGCTGGCTTAAAATAGTTACGTGATACTGAAACTGCTGAATTATTGTTAAAACCTGTGAAATATTGTGATTTGACCCCTACCCTCTCTAGTGAGAGGAAACTGTGCCCCGCAGTAGGGATTAAAGGGTGTATGTGCGTGATTTCGATAGATTAGTTAATTAGATAAATGTCACACAAACAAACAGGAATATAATGACCCTGAAGGGTTGTCACCAAAATACGAGTGACTTTACCGTGGCCACGGCGGCGACTCGAAACCATTGCGTAATGGAGATCATGATTATTGTTATAGGTCACCCAATTGAAAGAGTCAAAGATAAGGTAGCGCGCTTCATTATTTTTGTGTAGAGCAGTGAGCCGGTCTGTCAAGCTCTGGGTCACCACACTCATGAAAAAACGAAAAACCGTTTCATTTCTCCTAAAATGTAAATAAATAAGGCTCCGTAACCAAATGGGTGTTAGATAAATCGAGTAACAGAACGCATCCTTTTTGAGCTGTCAAGTGTCAAACCTTCTTGATCGATTGCGGCTTTTTGGCGGGAACTCAGCAGACCCTTAGGCCCGTATTTCAGCCAGAATGTTTTTTTTTCTCTTTATTAATTCACCAACAGTTATTAACACTTAAAAATTGAAATAAGTACTATTTGATAGATGGTGAGCGTTATAACTAATTACAAGTAAACACCTCATGCAATAAGAAATTATTTACAGAAATAATATTGTTCAAGCATAGATCTGCGCTTGAGCATAGTTAGAAAGAGATGCCGCTATACAAATTACATAATGCTGTCCTTTTTAACTGTCCTCAAGCGGAGAACTCTGCTTGAGTAACATTCTGCATTACGGGCCTAGGTTTTGCACAGACTTCATACTGGTCAACATCATTCAGCGTTTTAGCCATTTAACAGGACTCTGACAGTAATGGTCGATCATAATTATATGCGACCGATCGTCATGAAATAAAAAGTTGAAGTTGAGATATATGTTGCATTTTTGTTTTTATTTCTTGAAATTTGTGCATTCTGAGTTTTGTAATTTAAAACGGCCGAATATTGTTCGGCAAATGTCAGTGATGGTGTACAAGTTAAGGGAAGTGTAAATTAAGTGCGTAACGAAGCTTTCGGGTTCCCACAAGAAGCCGCCAAAAACTTCCGTAAAGCATTCTGTTCTGTCACTCTGTCACTTTACTGAAGAATACGACAGAAGACGCTCATGGGCTCTGGACCCTGATTCTCGCGCATTCGACATTTCAATGTCGAACGACATCAATAGGTTTGTCACTTTCACACTTATATACGTGTGTAAAAGTGACAAACCTATTGATGTCGTTCGACATTGAAATGTCGAATGCGCGAGAATCAGGGTCCAGGAGCCTGATTCTCACATACTCGAGATTTCAATGTCGAACGACATCAATAGGTTTGTCACTTTTACACACGTATATAAGTGTGAAAGAGATAGACATGCCAATGTCTATCGATAGACAAATGTCGAGTGTGCGAGAATAGGGGTCCAGGAGCCTGATTCTCACATACTCGAGATTTCAATGTCGAACGACATCAATAGGTTTGTCACTTTTACACACGTATATAAGTGTGAAAGAGATAGACATGCCAATGTCTATCGATAGACAAATGTCGAGTGTGCGAGAATAGGGGTCCAGATCTGTTGGCCTTGTTGTGAGATTGCTGGAGAATAAACAAAAAAAAATTGGCCGATTGCTGTGGAAATACCATTAGATGCATTAATTTATATGCTATTTAATATGTCTATGTTACTAGATCTATGTTAGTATGTGATTATATTTTAATTAAAGCAATTTTCATAATGCTCGAACACCGATTCTTCATTGCTCTTCAGTCAAAAGTAACAGACTTTAGGTCTGTATTAATAAAAGGATCTCAATATCGACGTGAATTTAAGTTGATACAATATACTCTTGTATATTTGAACAGTAGGTATCAAAAAAGATGTATTGGGGGTGAATCGGTTGTCAGAGATAAGATAGCCAGTCCCCCAAATGTGTTGGGATTTCCGGGTCAGTACGCTGCCACGTTCGACCTCATCTTCACTTAACATCAGGTGTGATTGAGCCCAAGTACCAACACGTTTTGCATAAAATAAAATCTCGATCTCAATCTTGAGATTGCTTTATTAGTACGGCCCTAAAATTCTGACACAGGTGAGGGGAGGAAGAGCAAATACCCCTCTGTTCGTAGTTGCCCATCTGCGTTTAACAAGCGTGAACAAACGCATTGTTTCATTCGATAGGTACATAATTTGTCTTTCGGTTAAGGTTTTCACAAGAAAAGTAAATTTTAAATTAAATTAAATAATTACACTTATTGTTAAGTATTTACAATAATTATTTCATAATAATAAACAATACCTAATTAACAACGATTTGTTAATAAAAGTTTAAAGATGGTCGTTTTATTTCATGAATCACATAATGGGCTGAGGACGTCTTTCATACAGAACAATTTTATGTGGTACCATGCCGGTTATTCCGAAATGACAGTCTAGACAAGAGGGTCATGAGCTTGAACAGGCAACATGCTGTCATTAATCGTCATAAAACAGTATGAATAACTATGACACCGACTGTAGCTACCAGACAATGATATGAAAACAGACGTCGTATGAACGTAGTATTATGTTGTCTACTATAGAACGTTTTGTACATTACTTTAGAACTTAAAAAGTACCTTACGTAATTTAGATCTTAGCAGACGTCATGTTACGCTGCCCGCCCACGGCCGACAATCGGTGACCGATTTTTTGTAGGAGAAAAATGGAACGTACTGATTACAATATTTCAACGCCCACGTCCTACAAAAAATCGGTCACAATCGGTCGGTGATAAAAATATGGACGGAAATATCGGACCGATTATCGGTCCTACAAAAAGTCGGTCGGGGTCGGGCACACTTGCTGACTTTAGTACGAATAACAAGTGTACCTACTCATTTTACAGGTGTTATGTTATAATTACCTACTATGACTCTGGACGTCTATCATAAAAAGGTGGTTTTCTGACATGCATTTGTTTTTGCCTTGGTTTTTCCTTCGACATTCACTTGCTTCTCCAATGAGTAATTTATTTTTGACATTAATTTATGGACACTGCTGCCATTACATTAAACATCCTTTAGTTAAGAGGAAAGTTATTTATTAATTAATTAACGGAAAATAGAGATTTAGTGAGACTAGTCAGGGGAAATACTGCCTACCCCTTTGTTACCCCTTGGTAACAAAGGCTTGGTTGGGTGAACACGCGAGGTGTATTTGGCCTAATAAAATGGTACAAAAAATGTGTCATGCTTGGTTTTATACAATTTGATGCACTTGCGTTGTCTTCCAATTTGTCTATGGTAGGTAGGTAGCTTAGTTACAGGGTTACAGTCTGACTTATCAGAGGACTTATAGTATGTGGGTAGGGCTTTTTGGCGGGATCTCGGCGAGTGAAGTTGCATCTTTGTTTATATGTCTTATAATTTGTGCATGCTGACTTTTCAAGCTTAAAAATAGAGATTTAGTGAGACTAGTCAGGGGAAATACTGCCTACCCCTTTGTTACCCCTTGGTAACAAAGGCTTGGTTGGGTGAACACGCGAGGTGTATTTGGCCTAATAAAATGGTACAAAAAATGTGTCATGCTTGGTTTTATACAATTTGATGCACTTGCGTTGTCTTCCAATTTGTCTATGGTAGGTAGGTAGCTTAGTTACAGGGTTACAGTCTGACTTATCAGAGGACTTATAGTATGTGGGTAGGGCTTTTTGGCGGGATCTCGGCGAGTGAAGTTGCATCTTTGTTTATATGTCTTATAATTTGTGCATGCTGACTTTTCAAGCTTAATAATGGCAGAATATTGTGCAGCAAAAGTAAGTGATGGTGTACAAGTGAAGGTAAGTGTAAATTAAAGTGCGTAACGGAGCTTTCGGGATCCTAAAAGAAGCCGCCAAAATCTTTTGTAAAGCATTCTGCCACTTTACTGAAGAATGACTTGACCGTGACTAGACTTTACGCCAAGTGTACGACGAATTACTTGTTTTGACTGAGACTGACTTACAAACTGAAGAAATAAGAGAAATAAGACATGGCTGTTATGGGCTAGATCCGTTTGCCTTCTCCTAGAGGAAAGAATAAAACGAAAAAAAAGTCTCTGCACAAGCCTACACGAGATCTAGTCGTAGACAGAGTCTCTGTCTACGGATCTAGTAGCTATACTTTCAGTACTCAGAGACAAAGAGTAAAATAACTATACCAAAAGGAAGAGAGCTATACCAAAGAGTACTATAATACTATACGTTGATGTTTTGTGACGAGAACCCCTAAGGTTGCTTTTAAATGTACAGCGACCTAAAGCACACGTAAAATGTAAAAAATGAGCGGGCGGAATAGGTTTACATAATGGAAATCGCCAGTGGCACAGATTGGTTTCCTAGGTGGATTACAGAGTAGGTAAGAATGCCAGTATAAGCAGAGCTATATTACTCTTTGGCAGAGCTGCCGTACGGTAGCCCGCCCATACAACGCACAGGTTGAAGTGTTACGTCTGATGGGCTCTCGTTTGAACCTTTAATACGAAATTTTTGGAACAGCTACATAAAGTAGATAACGTAGGTAATCAGTGGGCTTTGCACGAATTTCTGTGAAGCGTACCTAAATGTGATAATTTTTTTAGGGAACCAGCACCACCTACTGAGTGTAAAATGAACTAAGGAACCCCAACAAATTCATTTGTATGAACTTGCAGAATTTGAAATCTAAGATTTGCAGATACAAAACGCAGATGATTCAGTGTTACCACTTTATTTAAGTTTCGACAATTAATGGATTTTCACCGATTCTTTTCATTTGGGCACAAGTTGGGAGAAGCGAGGCTGTGTCCAGAAAAATTCTATCTTACATTAAATATTTAAAAAAGGTAATCAAACAAGAGTGCGATTCATGCACTGAGAGCTCCGTGCCTTATACCGCGATTGACAAACTCAAATAGTTATGTAGTTTAGATACATGGCAAATGATGCTAGTACGTGGACAGCACTACGCGACCACCGTAACACTACCAGGGTAAGCAAGCTGGCCGCGCAACGCTACCGAAAATGTAATCGCAGCAAAAACTGGAAATGTTACGTACCTATTTAATAAAGAATGCAAAATTAACTTTTTTATTTGATAATTTCACATACTATTTTACACTTTACTCTGCACACACCTCGAAATACACATTATAAAGAATTAAATAAAAATGTACAAAGGGCGAACTTATCTCATTAGGAGATCTCTTCCAGCATACCCGCGAAAGCGAAACAATTTTGAAAGGTAGACTACATAGTGTGGAACATGAAAATGAAAGATAATTAACCTAACTAAATAATAATAAAACTAATAATAACAATACTAAATACATAAATATACCTATAAACATTCTTATAAACGGCATACACCCGATGAATATACAGGGCGTCCCAAAGTTATGGGACATGAAGGGGAAGTACCTTAAATATCGTAGATAGTGAATTTTGCTCAAAGAAGACTTTATGTTATTTTTAAAAGTTAGTAATTCTGCATTCATAGATTTTCTAAAAATTATTTGCTTCGGCTGGGAATCGAACCGACTCAAATGTGAAAAAAAAAACACCCTACTTTTATGATGCCAATCGAAAGAATAGCTAAAAAATAATAACTCTGCCTAAGTAACATAGTATTTTAAAAGAAAGGAACAACGTGAAATTAATCATTTTAATCAAATAAAAAACATACATGAAACTGCCGTAGTCAATTAAGTAGGTATTTTTTTGTAAATTAATTAATTAAATGCTCAAAATGTGATCCCTCTTGTCTTACGCAAATCGCCAATCTTTTAATGAGCCCGCTGCCTGTTGATTTTCTAATCATTTTATGGTGAACACTCGATGTGATATGGCACAATTCTGTTTGCAACTCGCCTACGTTCTCGTATCGCTTTTTGTATAGCATATCTTTCACGTATCCCCAAAAGAAGAAATCACTTTAGCAATAAATAACTTTCTTGAAATTTGACTCAATCATTTTATGTTGTTCCTTTCTTTTAAAATACTATGTTACTTAGGCAGAGTTATTATTTTTTAGCTATTCTTTCGATTGGCATCATAAAAGTAGGGTGTTTTTTTTTTCACATTTAAGTCGGTTCGATTCCCAGCCGAAGCAAGTAATTTTTAGAAAATCTATGAATGCAGAATTACTAACTTTTAAAAATAACATAAAGTCTTCTTTGAGCAAAATTCACTATCTACAATATTTAAGGTACTTCCCCTTCATGTCCCATAACTTTGGGACGCCCTGTATATACATAAATATATTATTAAAAACATATAAATATAACAAATACATAGATAGATAGATAAAAGTTTATTGCATAAACTACATATATAAACGTAATACCTACATAAAATAAATTTATACTGTACTAGATAATAAATGAAATACACGACAGCCGTTTCCCTAAGTTAAGTTTCCAGTAAGTTACCTATTGAAACGCATAACGTTTTTCACCAAAAACTGACAATACATAATATTACTCGCCATAATAGTCATTTGCAATAAACCGTTATAACATAACTTCATTACACATAATATCTTATGGCCGAAACCTGTAAGGCATAATCATAGAAAGGCATAATTTTAATAGCATAAGTAATGAAAGGCATAATTTTTGTTGACCATAATATTCAAAAGACATAATATTTAAAAAGCATATATTTAATAAGAATAACCGGCAAAATCACTAAGGATGCATACATGTCAACCTAACACGAAGGGTATGGCGGAAGCGAACCGGGCGAGCAGAGCGAGCTTAACCTATCCATGTCGGGGTGCCAAGATTGATTTATAATTTATGCATAATTAAAATCTGAGTTTCAAAGTATGCCTTATAAAAATATGGCAAATGAAAATATAGATTTATATGATTATGGCTTTTATTATTATGCCCTTGAACAAATTGCGTTATTATGTTTATGCGTAATAATAAATTTGCGAAACACTATTATACTTATTAATTTGTATGCCATATGATGTATGTCAATTGAACTTATGACAATAAACATTATGCGTTTCAAAGTGTCACCTTTCCAGGCACATTGGTGACTTTGAAACCACAACACATACGAATAGAGGGTAAACAATAGGTAGGTAGTTAATTCTTGTCACAAACTAAACGTTTCTGTGGCTTAATTGTTAAATATTCTGAGGTTCAGACAGATGATAATGCGTTTAAATCTTGTGGAAAGGTTTATGCGACTATTATTTTTTAATTATTATAACATTCAATATAATATGTAATAATCATGTAAGTAACTGTTTCTTTTAAACTTAATAGATACCTTGACTTCTTGCCAAATTTCAAGATTCTTGATCAACTGGAAGTATCAATTTTGATTTTCTTTTGGTAGAAATAGAAGTTATGTTCATGTTCCAGTTAATATGGGAAGTATGTGCTTGAAAAACCCGTATCTTTTTATAGAATTGAGTTACTTAAAGCTTTTATAAGTCTTTAAATACATTGACCTTAGTACTTGATATTAACTTTGTGATACCTCTGGTCGAAATTTCTATTGTTAAGTAACATCGGTGGGCAACTCGTTAAGTGAGAAATTTTACAACTTGTATTTTATTTTGAGCAAAACTAATCAATCAGTAACCAAAAATACCAGTTAGAAGATTATGAGATACGGGTTGCTTAGATAGATTAGATGGGGCACCTTGATACAAAATAGAAATTATATCTAATTTCGGTAATTATTTCCACAGTTTAATAACCAATTTTTGTTATGAGAGATCTTAATGATCAAAATGACAAATAAAACCAGTGTTAACTAGGCAGGCAAGGAAATTAGTTACCAACGTGCACTGTTTTATTGTTATTATTGCGCATGTAAGCATACATTGGGTTTGCTTAACTTTCGAGTAAGTACATTCTTCCAACTCGTGTCAAGGTCGCGAGTTAAGCACTTCACATGCATACACACGGTTTCCGTATACACGATACCGCGACGATTTCGTAATGTAAGCATTCTTATTGCAAGCGTTCAGACAGCACCGTAACCGTGCAGCGTACATTACCAAACGGTTCATACGGAAACCGTGTGCGTGTGTGTGAAAACGGCCTTAGCGAGGGCGCAAGTGTGTTTTCCATTAGCTCTTGGATTTGACATGCGCTATATTAGAATTATTTACTATAGGTAGGTATTCAACCAGTCAGGGAATGGAGTGCATTGCATTAGTCGGGTGATTATTATAATATAAAAATATTAATTAAACCTATTTGCATCTAATTAAAATAGTTATCTACAATAACTAATAGAATCTAATTACGAAATTAATGATAGGTAAATTAGTAATTTCTTACTAAGTAATTAGCGCGTTCTACAATCGACGGATGGCCACACTGAGCTGTCACTCGCTTGAGTTTCGAAATGGAGTGTCGGACGTGTCCCTTTACTCTCTAACAATAATAATTTCTCTTTTTATTTTACCATAATGCTTTCAGCAATTTAAGAGCTGTTGCCAATACCGCTTTATTATGTCCGTTTCGTGTGAAGTTTTTATTTTAAATTCGCTGCAGAAATATGGAAGAGGTGAGTGTTTGCAGGTTAATTTAGAAGAATGGGAGCTTTTTGTGTTGTGTCATACATATTGCATGGTATTTTTATGTGTCCTCAATACATGGGGCTTTTGTGGTTTATGTTACAGGAGCTTAACGAAAATGAGCTGGAAGAACGGTTTTATTCCATGCTACATTATGTCGACGAAACTCAAGCGAATGTGATCTCTAGCCAGAACACTTTGTCGCTCTTGGACAATGCGCCGCAGAGCACCGTGCGGCGCTATTGGCGGCCTAGCGAGCCGCCGAGAGAGATCAACCCGTATCAGAAAATAAACACTCCAAAAGAGGCTCCAAAAACCCAACAAAAAGTGATCCCCAATGACAAAACTAAACCAAAGGAGGAGAAAAGCGAGATACCCCCAGAACCACTACCTTTGCAGTTGTCATTGTTCCAAAACTCAATACCACAGAATTTGAAAAACAGCATTGAAATAATTGAAAATGATGATGATTCTAACATTGTGGAGCTGCAATCGAGTGATGAGGATGAAGTGGTTGAAGTGGCTTTACCACCGAAACCTACTATCACTATTGAAAGTTCTGATGAAGATGAAAGTGGACCTCAGTGTGTATCTAAATCTAAACCTCTACAAGATAAACTCATTAACATTGATAGAGAAGTGTCTGCAAGCCCTGTACCATCTGTAGTGTCATCAGTATCAGACGAATTCATCCGTGGTGATTGCATTGCTTTGAATATCTCATCAAAACAGCCTGACAATCACAGCCTCGATTTCAGTGTTCATACTGCAGATAACCTCGGTCACAGCACACCTAAAAAGAAAAAACGGAAGAAGAACAGAGAAGTGACATCATCACCCATTATTATTGAATTGACACCAGATAAATCTGTGAGTCATGTAGAAGAGTGTTTTGCCACACCAAAGAGTAAAGCAAAGAATAAGAGACAGAAGAACAAGTCATACACAGTATCCGCAAAAAGTGTTCCTAATGCTGATGTGTATGATTCCGACAGTAACCAATCAATCATAGACTTAAATAAGAGTAAAAACTCTTATGTTGTGACAGATAACAGTTTACCAAGCATTGATGTTTATGATTCTGATTCAAATGCTTCAGAATCTTCTAAAAACAATGACAAACCTAAGCGAGCTAAATCCATTAGCATTGATATTGAAAGTGGTGATAGTTCGGAAGATAAACAAAATGATATGACAAAAGTTACAGCAAGAAATAATTCTATTGCTGAAATAAAGGAGACAACTATAACAATTGTCAATTTAACAGATAACACACCATCGTTTCGCAGCCCGGATATTCATGAGAGCATTGTTATTGGCAATGTGTCAGGTTTTACAGAATCCACGGATAATGAGGATGATAGAACTCCAAACGATGTCACTAAGCTGGGATCTACAAAAGTGCCGGCGATACTGTATGAAAATCTAGATTTTGACAATCTAAAAGGAAAAGACAAAGTATGTAAGAATCGCAGGTACTCTTTAACATCCCTTCGGGCTGATATGGAGAAATTCTACAATGAAAGCTGGGGAGGTGAAGACTTCAACCATAGAGAGATACAAAAATATATGTCACGTAAGTCTTTTTATTTCAAAAACTTTTTTTTTTTTTTTTTTTCTCTCAGAGTCATCTACAATCAGTTGTTTAACTATAAGTAGATTTATTGTAGGTCCTTCACACATTTCGAGTGCATCCTCCAGCGAGGATATCTACCCATATTCAGATTACGCATTTCAGGTCCCTTAGTCACTAAAGATATCTTTCCGTTTCAGACGTTTGTTGTAGGTACGGTTTGTCAATTGTGTAGCCAGTTCATTGGGATGTTTTTCCAACCTCTTTTGGTATTTGCCGACAGTTTCAAAAACTTAACATTTTTATTGCTCATAATATCATCATGCTGCCCGAAACAAAAATAAAAAAAGATTTAAAGAAAAGAAATGCTATCTGACTGTATGAGGTCCATATTACAAAATAACTCTTTGAGTCTTATTGCCACCCCCTTTCTCACTGCAAACTTTATTTACTCTTGACAACAATTTCACCTGATAGAAATTGACAATCAAAGACTTAAGATGTATAGATAGATAGATAAGCCTTTATTTGTTTCCACTGTCACACACATACATTTACCTTGTACATATTGATACACAGATAAGGTAACAAATCACCAACAATAATATAATTTTGTACCACTAACGCATATGTGTGCTGCAGCAGTAGAAATGGATCATACATAGCTCAGTGTATAGATTAGCTATCCCCTAAGGAGCATGTATCGGTTTAAAAACTTTAGAAGATTAATTTAGTTGTCATGTTCGAGAATCACAAAACAATTCTCTGAAATAATGTTTCCATTTATTTTTGTAGTAAGCATGTAACTTAATGCAGCAGTATGGAGTTAACTTCCAACCTAAATTTTGGGTGCTGCATAGAATTTAATGTTTATTCGTACTATTCCTAATATGAATAACCCCACGGAATTCCCATCTGGTATCAGATTTTCCGCGATTTCCAATCTAAGAATCGTCCAGACTACTCCAAATTAGCTAAATAGGCATTTACAGAGATCACATTGCTTCATCTTCGACCACATCATCACTTTCCATCAGATGAAAGTGGTAAAATGCATATTCAGCCCATGATAAAAAAAAATTTTAAATCTCATTTTTATGACGGTGCTACTGAACCATAATATTATGCACTATTAGAAATTCACTGCCGGATATAAAGGTGATGGATTAATCTTGGCTAGGATATGTACAACTTGCGAATATATAGAGAAAAATAGTAGGAATTACAGAATAATACTGATATCTAATGAAGTTCTGTATTTAAAAAGCAGAAGAGTTTTAAATGTTTTAGAAATTGGCAACACTATACATATAGGCAACTGACGACAGATCTCAAAAAAAGAAGAATCCAAAGTCAAAAAAAAACACTTATCAATCATTGAACAAAAAAAAAGGGGCTTTTTGGCGGGAACTCGGCGAGCGAAGTAGCATTTTTTTTTATAATTCTTATAATTTGTGCATTCTAACTTTTGAAGCTTAATAATGGCAGAATATTGTGCAGCAAATGTTAGTGATGGTGTACAAGTGAAGGGAAGTGTAAATTAAAGTGCGTAACGGAGCTTTCGGGTTCCCACAAGAAGCCGCCAAAATCTTTTGTAAAGCATTCTGCCACTTTACTGAAGAATGACTTGACCGTGACTAGACTCTGTATACGCCAAGTATACGACGAATTACTTGTTTTGACTGAGACGGACTTACAAACTGAAGAAATAAGAGAAATAAGACATGGCTGTTATGGGCTAGATCCCTTTGCCTTCTCCTAGAGGAGAGAATGAAACGAAAAAAAAAACAAAAAAAAAGGCTTTTTGGCGGGAAGTCAGCGAGTGATGTTGCATTTTTATTTTACAATTTCTTGTAATTAGTGCATTCTGAGTTTTGTAGTTTAATATAATATTTACAAAAAAATCTTCTGCTTTTTACTGGATGCTGTAAATGATAATTTATTCCTTTCAATTAGTTTCATTAGAGTTGCAGAATATTCTAACATTATGTACAATATCTAGCCAAACGTTCAAACAAAAAAAACTATCTCCTTTCTTCTTTTTCAATTTTGATTTAGGGACTTTTATACAAAGGGTATACGCCAGTCCCATCGTACCTCTTACTGACTTAATCTATTTAAATCTAATTCTAGCGAGACACCGATGACTTCACAAAGGCAAATAGACTCCGGGCAGCGTTAGATTTTGGATGAGCTAGATCTCATGGAATATTCCCCCATCTGGTCTATTTAGGCTCTGTTCCATCATCAGCGTCTTTCGTTGGTGCTCGTTCCGGACACATTCCACCAATATATGGTGCACATCTTCTACAATACCATTAATACTCTTGAAAAGTAGCCTGGCATGGTTTATTTATTATTATGTAGTGCTAATTCCTATGCAGATTACTGTCAGGTTTATTTGGCCTCTAGGATCCATTTAATTGTAGGTATAGCATAACTTTTCACAACAATTCATTGTTCTTAAGATTGTTCAGACGTAAGTTTATTGAAAGTTGTCATGCTCAGTAGGTTAAAGATATCAGGTTCTCAGTAGGCAGGACCTAATAAAAGTCGTGAGAAGTCGCTGGGTACAGGCCGCTTCCAACCGGTTGCTCTGGAAATCTATGGGGGAGGCCTATATTCAGTAGTGGACATGATTTTATGGACTGATGATCTCTCACTGGTCAATGGTATTGATGATAAATACTGATGAAGTTACATAATTTTAAGCTAGATGTAGTGAAAGGTTATGGATATTAAAAAATAAAATTTCAGTTATATGCAACTGGTATTTTTAATGCAATTACCTATGACTTTGCTATGCCATTAACAATCCATAAACTCCAATCTAACAGATGTCCAGAAACTTCGATTCAGTTATTGGCTTGTCCTGTTTCTCTTATTGTACTATGATTGGCTCTGTCCAGGATACGTAAATAACAACCGTATGCACTTGACAAAATTTATTTGGTACAGTATATCAAACACTAGACGTCTATGGACTCTGTGGTCCATGGTTTGACCTCAATCACATCTCATGTTAACAGAAGATGAGGCCTTGACTCAAATGAAAAATACGATTCAATTGCCCCTATGCTAGTTAACTCACATATAAAATAAAGAAGAGGTCTCTTGAAAAATGGGAGTACCACTTTGGAGTACAGTTGCTAGTTCCTATATGGGCGCCTTGGTTTGACTCTGTCAGCCTACCCAGAGGGTGGTCTCAGCTTTTAGACTGCGCTCAGGACACATACCAACAAATCAATTTTGTCATATGATGGGAATTAAACCGTCACCAGTGTGTGCAGTTTGTGATAAACCAGATGACGTGTTACACTTTTTGTTGGAGTGTGACCGGAGTGCAGATATTAGAGAATGACTTTTGATTAAGTCATCGGAGCTATGCAATGGGCAGCTCAGCTGTGTATTGGCTGATATGCTCTGTAGGAGTGCTGTCAGTCTGTATAAATTTGTTGGATTGTCCATTCCAAAAAGAGAGTGAGGTTTAAAAGGGTGAATGTATCAATGAGACTGGCATAGTCACCCAGGGTGTACAAATGCTTCAAATGAAAAAAAAAATAAAAAAAATCTGTCTACAGGTGTCTTTCGCCTGCATTCATCTCAATTTCCATTCTCTGCTGTGTGGTATCTTATCAGTTCTTATTTTTATGTTTTCAGGAGACAAAAGTTTATGGGCAATTGATCCAAAGGACAGGATGCCAGCCTTGTCTAAAAGGAAGCCTCCGTAAGTAACATGCTATTTTATATGTGGTCAGTCACATTACATACAACGCCGGTTATTTAGGTTAGGTTATTAAGGCCCTTATTGTTCCTAGCTAGGGCTCGCGCAATTAAGACGTGTTCCGGAAAATAGCTAGTCCTTCTTTTTTGGAGTTCTGTACTGCAAAAGGGAAAAGAAACCCATATAGGATCATTAGATTGAACGTTTATCCGTAATTAATATCAAGATCCGCAGTCCCTTGGAGCTGTAGAAGCGTCTGAGATCAGAATGGCGGGCCACTTTAAACCTTTAAGGTACTAACTTTCCAATTAAAGGTAGAAATTAGTAGAATGCAGATACTAACTGTTTATGGTATTAGATATTCAAATTGTTACTTTGGTCCCGCAGTTCTGACACACAAAAATCAAGCTTCTAAGTGAAATAATAATAATATACTTACACACTTCGCTCTCCCAGTATAAATAAATAAATAATGTTGACTGATTATTCATCATTATTCACTTATCTTCTAAATCAAACGTTGTCTTCTATCATTAATGCTGAGTACATTTGTAATTGGTAGACATATAAGAACTGTACCACAAACCATGTCACATCGAATTATAATATATGTACTAACTACTGTTAATGTACCTAAAGTAAATAAATAAATAAAACAATTAAAAATTTTACCGCATATTTCGACACTTGCAAATAAATCATAACCTATAGGATACTCCCCGTTGCCCTAGCATAATGCAATTTGGTAAGAAGATAGACCTTCGGTACGCGAATCAGGCTCTCACATTGTATGATTTTTTTAATGCACAACAGCCCCGTAGTATGTCAGGCGCGATAAACGTTTTTGTCGCGCGAGGTAATATTTGTCCTGCTCATTCGCTTGGACGGATACAACTATCCCACTCTCACAACTACGTCGCGCGCGACATACGCTGTCATGCTACACAGGCATGTTAGCACTTAACCTCAATCGCACCTGATGTGAAGTGAAGATAAGGTCGACGCACGCCCACCAGGAGTTCCCACTTATTTCGGGGACTGGCTATCATCCGGTACACAACATTGCTGCTTGGCAGCAGACTTAGACGGTATGGACTATCTACCCATGGCCCAGTGAGGTTTGGTGGAGTTGTTACCGGCTAGTGACCACAAGACAGTGTTTCCAACCCCTGTGAGCTACTTGGCTAAACGACAGCCTTTAGTTAAAAATAAAAACAGACTGTTTACCATATTCCCACGATCAGTCCTCAAAAACAAATAGCGAATTAGACTGCCCCACGAGAGTGTATCGTTTCAGGAATACCTCCTAATATATTGGGGAGACTGCCTAGTGAATGAGCGATAACTGTATGTCATGACGATTTCAAATGTTATTCTTATAACTTGCGAAATAAAAACATTTTTGATTTTGATTGAATGTGGATTTTATTATCTATCTTTTTTAATGCACAACGAGTTAGCAGTTGACCTCAATCACATCTGATGTTAAGTGAAAATGAGGTTCGGCTTGTGGAAGCCAATGTGAACCAGGTGGAAGCGTTCTAACCCGGAAAACCCACCTTATTTGGGGGACTTTGGCGGACTGTCTATCTTATCTGTGACAACCGGAATACAACAACAATGCTATTAACATTGCTGTTTTAGCGGCAGACTTAGATAAGACTTACTTATACTTAAGATACAATAGTGAAGCTTAGAGTGACACTACTCTATTTTCAGGTGCAACTACTGCAACCGGGCGGGCCACCGCGACGACATGTGCCGTTTCAAGCCGCCCGTCTGCTACATGTGCGGATCCGCGGGACACATCGAGCCGCGGTGTCCGAGCAAGATATGTGTCAATGTAAGTGTCCAAGTGAGATAACCATTTAAGAATAATTTTTTATGAGCGTATCACAATTACGTAACGATACACCTTCCTTATCTGTGGAACAGTGCCGGGGATGTCAATGATTGTGTCAAGAGTCCAATGTTAGTTGTGGGAGGAGGAAAGTATTTTTTTTTTGTAATGGTGTGACAAATGAGCAAGCAGCTAATATACTTTCATTCAGAGTCGATGCTTTCAATCACAAGCGTCCCAGATGTGTTTTTTTTTTTGCTTAAAAATAAATATCTATTGCGGTACTCTAGTCCCAAACTAAGCAAAGCTTGTACTATGGATTCTTTTACCTCTAACGGGATTCGAACCTGCAGTCAATGGATAGACAGGCAGGGTCACTATCCACTACATCAATCTGTCGTCATGTTGTCGGTTATACAACATTGGTGTCTTAAGAAACACCGACAAAGCGTGGCCTATCATATATGTCATATATCGCCATAGCGATAGCGCACCTCTTTGGTCTCCACGATAAAAGTTGGACGTTGATCCTCTGCATACCTATACCTTTTCGAGATAACAGTGGAATGTTACGAGAGGTATAGCCTTTGTTATTTTATTATTATTTTTGTACTAATTATACCTATGCTCTACAGTTTTTCACAATAACGAGACTGTTATACATATAGACTAGATTATACATAAACCTTACGGAAGAAATTCTCTAAACTGGTAGTGGAAAGCGTATCAAAATTCGTTCCGTGGTTTAGAAGTTAGCGGAGAAACAGGCAGAGGCCGACAGTACTATTTAGTGACTAGGGATACGTATGTTGTTCATTTAGCTTGATACCGCGTATTTAAAAAAAATAATTATGCACGAGTTCGTACTTGACCTCAATCACACCAGATGTTAATTGAAGATGATGCCGAAGGTGGAAGCGTACTGACCCGATAACCCCAACACATTTTGGAGGACTGGCTACCTTATCTCTGACAACCGGAACACAACAATGCCATGCTGGTGGCAAATTTAGATAAGATGGTGGTAGCTAGCCAGGCGGACATTTGAAATGCCACACCACCAACCAAACCGAGTACTTAAACATTTGCCCCGCTGGCGATCGAACCCGCGACCTCCAAATCGTAAATCTGGGCAATGTATAAATGAAATTAAAATGTGAAAACAAAGAGGCCCCGCCTGTCTGCGCCATATATCGAGCCACTCTGAACTACTTTATTACGCGATCAGAAAATCAAAATTTTGATATTATTAGCACAAATTATAAAATACAAAGAGTTTCATATTCCTGCGGCCAGAGAGGAACGGGACAAAGTGAACAATATGCCATGCGTACAATAACAAAGTTATCTTCTAATGTAAAAATCAATGCGCTTGACATGCCAGCATTGGCGAAAGTGATGAAAGTGCGAGATGGTCATTATTAAATTCTATGAGATTAATAAGTACCTATTTAAGCATGACATATCACACTACACACACAAGCATAACAATTATAACATCTTGATTTCAGTGCGGCTCGCCTAACCACGTGTACTCAACAATGTGCCGCAACTGCTGTACTTGGGGCCGCATTAAGTGCGCAACGTGTGGACAGACCGGACACCCATCCAGCCATTGCCCGGACTTATGGCGGCGCTACCATAACACGGTAAACATCAACGAAATACTTATCCAAACTAGATCTTTTGTTAGGATATTGACAGCTTCTTATTACGACAGAAAGTAACAGTTAACCTGAGTGTGATATGGTTTTGGTATTGTTTCAACCTGACTAGGATTTTTTTTATGCACTATGGATTAGCACTTGGCCTCAATCACACCTGATGTTAAGTGAAGATGAGGCCGAAGGTCGAAGCGTACTGACCCGGAAACCCAAATATTTGGGGAACTGGCTATCTTATCTCTGACAACCGGAACACAACAATGCTATTAACTTTGCTGTTTGGCGGCAGATTTTGATAACATGGTGGTAGCTGGCCAGGCGGACATATCAAATGCCCTACCACCAACCAAACTGAGTACTAAGCATGTACCCCGCTGGGAATTCGACCTCCGATTCGTAAACCCTATGTTATTTACATTGAGCCACAGAGGCGGTTATTTATAGATATATAGACTTTTGTGAGGGTAGGCATGAGGCTAAGTCGTAAATAAAACGACTCCGTGAATATTATTTTGATTTTAATATTAATTACGATAATTAACGCATAAACCAGCTTCATTACTGTAATTAAGTGTATAAATGAGATAATTGTATAGTTTGTAAGTGCTTAAATTGTGTTTTTCAACGTAAGTATAGTGACGTAAAACTTACCTATACAAATTTCTTAAATCATCTCCAGTGACTGTTTGAGGAGTTTATTTTGGATATATATCGTATGTACATAATACTATATTATATTGTTGTACTATTAATATAGTTCTTAATGAAGTAACTTGAAGTTAACCTCAAATAGTCAGCTGTAGTGATTGCTCACTCGATCCCTTGTTGACATTCGTGTTTTGTACCTACACTATTTGCTTAATAGGTACAGTTAATACAAAATGACCACCCGTAGTATGTCCATCAAAACTCGTCAGTTGGAGGACAACCTTCAACGGACACTAAAAGAACTGCAAACATCAAGGACCTTGTGTGAGCAGTTACTCCAAGAGAGAGATGATCATGAGAAGGAAATATTGTCTATCAACAATAAATACAAACTTTTAAAGAGTGAGATGGCAGAAATGTCTACTGGATTAGAGGAGGTTGCAGACCATCGAGACCAACTACAGCGAGTGGTGGATGAGTTTGACAAGAGCTGCAGCGTGTACCAGGATGCCCTGGAACGTATTACGTCACTGGAGAAGGAGCTACGCGATGCCCATAACCACATTTCGGCATTAGAAATCCAAAATGCTGACCTCAAATCAAGTCAAACTCAGTCGTTGTTTGAAGAACTCGTCACTACTGCGCCTTCCATGATTTCTGCCATCTCCTCCCGTGATCACCCTACTGTCACTATTGGCTTGACCAGTGACAAGTCAATACCCAAGTCAGTTCAGTGTTCAAGTAAAAATAAGTTAAAAAAATATATTAAAATAAATAAATATATTAAGAAGACAAATTAATTAATTAATAAAGATAAAGTATTTTGTAAAAATATTAATTTTATAAAAGAAAGAAAGGCATTATTATGTGAATTAAATAAATTTCAATTAAACTTAGAAAAAACTCAGAATGCCTATGATTGTGACACACAGCGCCTCCAGTCAGAAATATTACAACTAAATAAATCTTTAAATTATATTAACACGCAATATGAATTATCACAGAAACAAATTAAGGAGCACACACTGGCCATGGACGATCTGTTGGAGTTGTGTAAATACAACCATGACAGATTTGAATCATTGACAAATAATCACCAATGTGATTGTACTAATATGACTAAAACGTCAACAGATTTCTCCCCGGCAGTGTGTCAGACAAACTCCATAATTCTGACGCAGGAGCCGTGTGAATATAACGAGAATACTTCCTTCTCTCAGTCAACCAGCAAAAAACATAACATAGAAATGTTTAGTGATGAAGTTGGTAAAGACATGGGTTTGCGACTTAGCCATTATATGGGACAGGCAATACTTAATAACTGTATGCCTGGTGCCTCCTACTCAATTATATTAAAAAAGATCTTGTCAAAGACTTTTAAAGAGAATACTACTCTGATAATTTTTATAGGACGACGGGGAAATGTAAATAAAAAAACTCTGATAAATTATTTCTCTCAATTGAATGATTTAAAAAATGTTCATAAGATTTTATTGTTTGCATTTCCATTTAGCCAGAGTTTAAAAAAAAATGAAAATGACTTTAGACATAATTTAAATGTAACATTGCATACTCTGACATGTCGTCATGAAAATAAATTTCATTTTTTTGACACTAATAAATTTATTAGTTCCAAATATTTTTATGTGACAGGAGATAATTATTATCTTCCCAAATATTTTAGGAGACAATTAGCAAATATGCTATCCTATTTTATTTTAAATTCAGTCACTTTAGTGACTGACCCAACAGGCGCCTCTATTGGGCAGCCATTAATTATTAATAAATCCTTGGAAATCATTCCAAATAATTTAAATTAAATCATAAGACAACAGAGACTACCTCTGGCATTATAAAATATATGTTTGAAAAGAAAAATTATAAAAGGGTTGCCACGCCCCAAAATAGATATAAAAAAAATGGTTTAAAAATTCAAAAATGTATTAATCTGGTACACCAAAATATTCAGGGTATGAGTGGCAAAGAACTAGAGGTGGAGCTGTTCATGAGCTGCACTAACATTGATGTATTATGTATAACGGAGCACTGGTATAAGCAATGTGAGCTCATGTTCGGCTTCAAGGAGTACCAGATTGCAAGCTCGTTCAGCAGGACGAAGGCAATACGAGGCGGTAGTCTCATTCTAATTCGTAATAATATTAAATTTAAAGAGCGCCTCGATATTGTAAACCTTTCTGTTGAGCGAACTATTGAAATAGCCTGTGTGGAAATTGCGCGGCTTACTGTATTATGTGTATATAAACCCCCTTCTTCATCTTATGAATTATTTGAGAAAATCATGGATGAAATCCTGTGTAAAATTACTAATTCAAATAAATACATTGTAATTTGCGGAGATTTTAATATAAACATATTAGAAGATAGCATTCAAACCAGAAGACTTAAATCTTTCTTCAGTTGCTATAATCTTGCTAATCTTTTTTCAGTGCCCACTAGAATAGCTTCTACATCAGCTACTTGCATTGATAACATTTTCTCGAATTTACAACCCAGTGATAAATCTATTTTAAATAAATTAAGTTCAGATCACTGTGGTCAGTTAGCGGTTTTTAACATAGCAATTAATAAAACGCTGAAAAGAGATATATCGTACGTGCCAGTAACTGAGTCACTACTCGATCAATATAAGAGTAAAGTGACTGCGAAATTAGATTATTTATCGTACTGTGACGATCCTAATGTATTATATAAATCAGTTTTTGACATTTTAAAAACTGAAAGTAATAAGGTTTTCTTAGCAAAATCTGCTAAAATCAACAATTCCCTCGTTTTTAGTGATTGGGCGACGGTGGGAATTCACAAAAGTAGGCAAAAGTTATATGAGCTTTATGATGAAAGGACATATAATAAGAGCGAAAGTTTTATTGAATATGTTAGGCAATACTCGAAAATATTCAAGCGAGCTTGTGCCACAGCAAAATCAAATTTTATAAATAATAAAATAAAGAATAGCGCGGACATAGTAAAGACAACTTGGAAAGTTATAAATAGCGAAACTGGCAAATTTAAAACTCTTAACACTGATACGCGATTAAAAATTAATGATCGAATTCTAACTTCACAATTAGAAGTTGCAGAAGCTTTTGAAAAATTCTTTACTGATATCCCAATATTAACTACAAATTCTCTGAATTCATGTCCCACACTCGCTGAATCGCTACTTAAACAAAATGTGGAGATTTGTGACTCCCATTTTAAATTTAATCATGTAAGTCCTATAGACATCTTAAAAGCATTTCGTTCTTTAGACAAGAAAAAAACTGCCGACCTTCACGGTTTATCAGTAAAAATTATTAGTGCCGTAATTGATTGTATTTCACCACACTTAGCTTATATCTTTAATAAATGTACTGATGATGGCATATTTCCTGATCTCATGAAGCACAGTAAAGTCATACCTTTATTTAAAGCCGGTAGTACATCAGACCCCTCTAATTTTAGACCTATTTCAATACTACCGACTCTCAGCAAAATCTTTGAAAAAATTATATTAAATCAGATATCGAGTTATTTTTACAGTAACAATCTAATGTCATATAAACAATTCGGTTTTACAAGGGGCCGCTCGACAACCGATGCAGGTGTCGAGCTCTTACAATATATTTTTGAGGCTTGGGAAGATGCGCGGGATGCAATAGGAGTATTTTGCGACTTGTCCAAGGCCTTTGATTGCGTTCATCACGACACTTTAATCAGGAAATTACGTCATTATGGTGTAACCGGCCGAGCTCTCGACCTTCTGAATTCTTATTTGAGTAACCGAGTTCAGAGGGTTGATATCAGTGGTAATACATCGTCAGGGTCGACAGTCTGTATGGGCGTCCCACAAGGCTCCATTCTCGGACCATTTTTGTTTTTGGTTTACATAAATGACTTGCCAAACCTTGTAAACGATAAACATGAAATAGTATTGTTTGCTGACGATACCTCTGTAATGTTTAAAGTAAATAGACTAAAATTAAATTATGACGACGTGAACAATGCTATTTCTCAAATAGTAGAATGGTTTACGGCAAATAATTTGTTACTGAATGAGAAAAAAACTAAATGTGTAAAATTTGTACTGCCTAATGTCAGGGAGGTGCCCACAAATATAATGATAAAAAATGTCACTCTAGACCTTGTTGAGTCCACTGTATTTTTGGGCATTACTTTGGACGCCAAATTACAATGGGGTCCTCATATCCATAAATTGGCGAAGAAGCTCAGCTCTGCAGCGTATGCAGTCAAAAAAATTAGACAAATATCGGACGTAAATACTGCTAGATTAGTATATTTTAGTTATTTCCATAGCCTGATGTCTTACGGTATCTTGCTGTGGGGAAATGCCGCGGATATCAATACAATCTTTGTTTTACAAAAACGAGCCGTTCGCGCAATTTATCAATTGAGACCTGCAGTGTCACTTAGAGATAGATTTAAAGAGTATAATATTCTAACCTTTTCGTCACAGTACATTTTTGAAAATCTAATATATGTCAAAAAAAATATAGCATCATTTAGGAAAAATAGTGATAAACATGATGTCAATACAAGAAATAAAGATAAACTGGCAGGTCACATAAGTCGCCTCCACAAAGTCAGTAATTCATTCAAAGGGTTATGTATACGCTTTTTCAATAAAGTTCCTGTTGATATACAAAATCTTCCTTTCAATAAATTTAAAGATACTATAAAACAGAAACTTATTAAGAAAGCATATTATAAAATATCAGATTATTTAGATGATAAACAATCATGGACATAACCAGCCCGTTCGCATAACCAGGCTATTTCACAATTAATAATGAAATATTATAATATAAAATAATAATTTTGTAATATAAAAACCTTTTTTTAAAAAGAGCGACCTCTCGAGTTTCTTGCTTGTTCTTCTCAGGGGAAAATTGCCTTTTGAACAAGCAGTAGCTTTAAAAATGTAAAATCTGACTATTTTAAGTGTACCCTGTGTACCTACAAAATAAAGCATTTTTTGATTTTGATTTTTGATTTTGATTTTATAGGATGATTTGGAATTGGTATTAGGGTGGTAAAGTAATTTTTACCATTTGTTTTATACAAAACTGATTTATTCCTTGTTACAGGTTGATTTCACTACGCGACTGGACGAAAACCGTTTCACGAAAAAGCATTACCAGCTGTTCTGCAGTGGCTGCACTCGCCGCGGCCACCTGGTCCACACCTGCAACCTCTCCCTACCTTTTTCAGGTCTTCCCATCAACTCGCCCTATGTACACTTCTACTACCCCATATATCCTCCCCCGAGTTACGTTAACCCACAAAACAATTTGAGAAACAGACACGACCTCAACAAGTCTTTCCCACAAGATTCTACCGTTTCTTCCGCAACTTCGCGATGCGCTAGTCACAAGCGACAATCCAAATCTCCGACCGTGCATGAAGGTCATATGAATAAAAGAAGAAACACAATCACGGCTGAGCCTACAGAGGCGCAATGGAATACCAAAAGCCCTGTCACTAATAGGCCACAAAGGAAGATGTCTCAAAGTAAAGATCTTCCGAAAGACACAGATCAGACTGCAAAAGAAGTAGATAAGAATACCGTAGCTGTGTCTGAAATTCCTGTTTCAACAACTCCGACCATTGAGAAAGCTCCCGATTTCATTCCAATCGTATCAACTAATCGCGACAAGAAGGGGCAGGTCATCCAGGATAACGAAGTCTCGGATACAAGTGACGTCGTCACGTCCGCTAGGATTTATATCACTAGTGAGATCATTGATAAGCTTAAAACAGAAGATGGTGCAGTATGGTTGAAAGAAACCACGGAAAAGCATAGTGTTACCCTAGAAAACACGGACATAAATTCGTTTTTGAGCATAAAAGGAAAGGTTATCGATCAGGAGGCTTTCCAATTCGCACTCAGGGATTGGATAAAAGTCAAAACAAACAACGATCAATCAAAATCCGACAGTGAAGGCAATGTAACACGGGAATCAGAAAACAATCTTCAGACCCAATCTTTATCCAGTCACAACATACCCAAAAACCGAAATAACGTACTGCGCAAACTTAGTAAAGCGCTAGATTCTTTAAAAGAAGACTTGGGTGAACCCACCGCAATTTACAAAGAGTTGACTTATCTTCAAAACCGCCACCAGCAGCTCCTAAAGCAGAAAATAATTAATCCTAAACAATTGTCCAATAACAGGGATAATATGAATGATGTGCTAAAAAAACTCAATATGGTTCTTCTCGGTCAAGCAGGTCTTGCCGACGGTTCCAAGCATTTGAGTGAATTATATTCCCTGCAAGAGAGACTCATAAATTTTAGACAGAAAAACATACCGATTGACTTACGCAAGGAGATCGGGCTGCATTACCATTGCATATTCACTCCTATACCGAGAGCAGATTATGGAGAATTACTGCAGTCATATTATACTTCCAAACAATCTCCATCGTTCAAGAAGAAAAAGAAGGAGAAATCTATTATAGCCACTCCCAAGAAGAAAACGTTCAATATCATTCCATCTCAACAGAAGAACCGTAGCTCTGAACATGATGCCAAGGGTGGTGGTGATATTGTTGAGAGCAAAAGTTCAAAATTCGGGAAGCCTCTTGTAGAGAAAACTATGAACAAGTTAGTGTTCTACCACAGGAGGATCCTACAGGCTCGGCCGATCGACGCTGTCCTAAAGAAGACAAGAGTAGAGTTGGTGAGGAAACTTCACTCTCATATAGCGGCTTTGGGCAGAAACGGTAATATGTCTTCAAAAAGTTTGAAAAAAATTAAGAAGTCTCAAGAGCGGGCTCAGTTGTTCTTGAATAATGTATAATATTTGTGGTTTGATCACTAATTATGTAGGCGCGCGTTTAGAAGTTATACTTCGGAAATAACGCGTGCCCCAACTCTGCGGCATGTCAGTCATGTAACATCATACCATGACACACGTTTATTTTATCGATTTGCCGATCTGGTAAGCACTAATATTGTGCTTGTGAAATAAAATATACTTCTTAGTGTAAAGTGTTTCTGTAGTTTTATTCTCCAATCTAGTCTCTAACCCTCGACGCAAAGAGGGGTGGTATACAGTACCGCCTTCACCATAAGGGCACACGGGGCCCGTGTCCAGGGCCCCCATTCTCAGGGGGCCCCGAAGGACTGACAATTTCTCTCGCACATTTATTCTCAAAACTAAGTAATTTGTCAATTATGTGCATAGAAAGTGATATCCTTAAAAAAAATTACTAAGGATAAGGATAATGATGGTGCACAACAGAAATCCCGAAAGAAACCGTTACCGTAATCGTAACCAAAAAACCAGCTGCATTCTAATATCATTAATGACATATTATATCATACTGTATTTCATTACCTATAACAAATGGTCATACTTAGTAAAACAATGTTATTATAATTCGCTTTTTTTACTTTCCAAAAAGGCCCCAAATTCTTGTCCAAAAAGGGCCCCGGCCTAGACGGCCCTGGTGGTATAAGTTTGTAGGTCCGCCGAAAGGGCTGCCTGAACCTTGTTTTTCTTCACGTTAGGCTCCTATGAATGCCAGCGCTGTGGCAATTGCTGCAGTATATGCTGTAATGGAATCCATTTTTGATATCGCACTGCATTCACCACATTTCTAAATCTCCATCTTTCTGTATTTGTTGTAATTTTCTTTTTGTGAACGTTGTTACTCTTGCTGATGTTAATGTGTGGTGTGAAATAAATAGGTAGTTATGTTGTTTTGTACGGTTAGGTTACGGTCGACCATACCTAACGGATCCAAACCCAATGACTTATAAAAAAAACTAGTGGGTAGGTTCAGAATTCTGAGCAAACAGATAAACACATCCATAATAACCCATAGTCACATGGAGTCGGATATTAGTGTTCCTAATTAGATTTCCTACAAATATGATAGTGTATTAAGCGCTTAACTGAAATTCCCATCCTGGGCCCATCGCCCTATACAAAAATAAAATTGCTGCAATACGAAAAGAAAATAATGTTTGAAAACAATGCAATCCACTAATTAGTAAACGTAAAGCGTCTGAGAAAATTTTTGATAGACAAATTGGGAGTAAACATTTTGTGACTCACTTTGGGAATCGGATAGAGGCCTCAGTATCAAACACATAAAAACGCATCTGTTTGAGCTCAATTCATAGTTACTTTTTAATCGTGACCACTTACCATGATGAACATCAAGCAAACATCAAGTGTGGTGCACGCATCAAGCTGCTTGACAATCACAAACTTTCGAAGCCCTATTTGTTAATGTGACTACTCTATTCAACCTTGACGTATCTTCGGTTAGTGGCACAAATTGGTTATAAACCCTGCCTTACTGATATACCAAAAAGTCACGGGTTCGAATCCCGTTGACTCGCCGCTGGGTACCTATGTTGATATGAGAAATATGTTTGTATGATAAATACGGACACGTGTACCCGAGTTATTAATGTTTTCATTTATAATTGTATTTCTGCATTATAACAACCATCCATATACAATCCTAGTTGCTTAGTGTGGCACTAGATGGCACTGTGTGTATGTCCGAGAATATTTAAATACTGAGGTATGTGGTTTATAAACTTAATGTTCCCAACTTAACTTAACTTTGCCCAGCAGTGGGACAGTATGGGCTCCTAACCTTTAGGCGGACGCCGACACCGATCGGTGTTCAAAATACTTTTATACCGACAACACTCGCGAACATCGATCGGTGTTAACGGACACCCGACTTTCAACTCTCAATTGTAATGATTATAGAGTTTCAATTCCTTTGGACGGTGTTTGAACTTGTTCTCTAATAAATTCCGCATCCAATAATGTGCGCCATGTCATGTTAGCTGTGATATTTAGTCTGTATTTGCGAAAATATTTTTTTTCTCTTTGGGTGGGAGTGTAGGCTTACCTGGAGTGTAGGCATAGAATTCCAACTACTGTTTTTTATAAGAACAGGCTTTGGAACCTGCCATAAAGCTTCCAATTCTCATAACAATTTATTGAATTACCCGTTTTTTTAAGAAAAACATGAAATAAATCTGTACTTTCCGTAAAAATACCAATTATATCGTGGATATAGGTATACCTACATATTACAACTCGTAACATTTTTCTGATTTTTTGTATTATAGCTGTAGTAGTGTTCATTCATTACATCCATAGATAATATATTCCCGTAGCTATTGCTTTTCACAGATTACAAATACACCCAGTAGAAGAGTATCTATACCGCTAAAACTTAGGGGTATTTTCTTGAGGAGTTGGTAACCCTGTCCTGTATATACGTCATCACATAAAAAGACTGTCAACAACGGAGTGTGATAAAAATTGATAAGTGGTTTTTACGTACTTACTTGTTGATTTGATTATCATTTGATCAATAATAGACAAACTAACCGCAGCGCCGCGCGGCATAGATTGATTTACAAAAAAATGCAATTATTCGCTTTCGTAGTCTATCTATTCCAAATATTGTTAGTTCTATTCTGTGTGCTAAACTCTATTTGCGGGCGAAGGGTAAGGAAATTGAATTTTGACTTTAATGATTTTGAAAATTGAACCTAGTTTTTAAAGGAACATTTATTATATACAGTATCCGGAAGGCTACCTTCCAGGAAGTTACTATGAAGATGAAGAACTTGAAACAAAAGTAAAAACCGCTCTTGGGAAGCTTGAACATGGTTAGTAGGTATTTATTTACTCAAATTTTTCGTGTCTTTATTATTATTTCATATCAATATCATCAACATCCTATCATCTACAGGACATCCATTGCTGAATATTTTTTCATATACTTAATATACTCTCAGATATTTTCCTGTAATCTGAGCATAATATACTTAATTTTTGTCTGCTTTATTTTTTGTTGCATTAAGTAGGTACCTATGATAAAATTTTTAACTGATTTGAGCCCTGTTGGAAATCCTAACGATTCACAAATACAAGTGTTTCTAGAACTTTTATTGCATTGAGCTTTAAAAATCACAGCAATTTTAAAATTATCTGTAACTGCACAACTTAGCAGGACATGAGTGTGAGAGTCACGAACGCCACATAGAAATAAAAGAATTATTTATTTTAAACTTTAATAGACTGTAAACTAAAATAGAAACTCTCAAGTATGTTGTACATCGCTTTAGTAAAATAGTTATTCTGTGATATCGCCGCCTTGCTATAGCCATGTGACCTCATGGTCCTATCATGACATTCATTTTCTCAATCTGTGAAGTTGTGCTACGAAAAGACAAGATTTATGACTTGTGAAATTTTGTTAAGGTCCTATTATGTCACCTCATAAAACATTATATATAATATAATCAAAGTTGTACTATCCAGCAGAAAAGAGCAACGAAAATATATGGTGTCTGTGCTATGTATCACACTTTTTTATGCATGTTTGGCTGACTTAGTCAAGCAAATAAAAACTGTTAAACACATCCATGGAATTGATAATCGATAAGGGCTATTCTGAGAGATAATATAAAAAAAAGAAACTTAGGTTTCGACTGTAGCGTGAATACTAGAGGATAATGAGTTGTAGTCAAGTGTCCATCAAAAAAACAGTATTCATTATTATTTTGAGGCTCAATTTTTCGTCATTTTAACAATCGTGAAAATTAACAGTTGAAATTATTTGATTTACTAAGTAGTGTACTATACATATATAAAAAGATTTTTGTCTTTAATTTTGACACATTACTTTGAATCTGCACTATTTGAGGGGACTATTGGTACTGTTTCTTTTTAATTGTTATCTGAAAATCCTTCATTACTAAACAATAAATAATTAAAGTGTTTTAATTTTATTTATGTTATTTATTATGTTACTTATTGTGTATTTATTGTAATTTAAAAATATATTCCTGGTCACGACTGAATCGTTACAATCATTATTAACTATACACCCACATCGACTTCAATTTGCATTATTGAATCAATGGATAATTGAATTGTTTACTTATTGAATTAAATTAAATAGAATTGTGCTGAATTGAATAGACTCAATGTTAATTATGTTTATGAAATATTGACAAACTTGTAAAATTTTATAATATTAAATGTAGATATATAAATCTGAATTTATATTATTTATTGACGACCTATTGGTGTAGCGGATAGTGACCCTGTCAGTGAAACCAACGGTTGCGGGTTCGAATCCCACGAGGGGTAAATATTTGTGTGATGAATCCGAACATTTATTCCAGAGTCATGGATGTTTATATAAATATTTATGTAAGTTTATCTGTTATCCAGTATCCATAGTACAAGCTTTGCTTAGTTTGGGACTAGATGATTTGTCTTAGTGTCCGAATTTTTTAGTTATTTATAAAATAATTATTTTTGTAGTATACAGATCATTGTTAACTATTTATTTACTCATCCCACCAGCACCACAATTGGTTACAAACTGGCCAGATGAGGGCGTCAAACTGGGCCAAGTCTCTGGAGTAGCTCTGAACACAGCAGGGCAGCTCTTAGTGTTTCACCGAGGATCTAATGTGTGGGATGCATCCACCTTCACTAACAGACACGTTTACCAGAATTTAGGGGAGCCCCCTATATCACAGCCTACAATCATGGTGTTTAATGACACGGGAGATCTGGTGGACATGTGGGGGAAGGATCTGTGAGTATTTTCAATTAACTATGTGTGAGTAAGTACGAGTATGATATACATTGCGTATGACCGAAATCCCATGCCATATTTAAAGCCTTTACTTATAAAATAAGTGCAGAATCGACTTTAAACTCTTGTTTAGTCTAATCTAATCTTAGATCTAATTGTTCTCAAAGACTGTCTTGTGAATAAAGTTTATCTATTTACTTACCATATAATATAAAACTTCTTCTATAAAGGTGGATCTAACCTTTGAGTCAGCAGGGTCACATACTCAAAGTTCAGCTTGGACAGGCTCCACAATAACTATAATAATAATAAATTACTATAAGGCTGCTTACCATGAAAACTTTAAAAATGTTATGACAAAGACCTAGAACCAGGGTGGGTTATAACCCCTATAAATCCCCTTGACCAGTCTTTGGTCTTTGTGTCCGTACTTTAACTTGCGACAATAAACAATTTATCGGTGTCAATTTTATACCTGGGGTGCGTTCATGCACGCCCGGTAGGCGAAAATTTGTCGTCGCCAAACCTCAAAGCACCAGGACCCGATTCCCAGTCCATACAATTGGGATCCAAGAAGAAGATTCTCCAAATTTTCTCAGTTCTGAGTGTTTTGGGTAATGCTCCCAAAAGTTGCTATCTGAATCTCATAGTAAAGGGTATCCTAGGGTGCACATGCAGAGGTGGTCAAGTGTGCTGGTCTAGCACTTGTGTTATAACAAACTTAACATAAAATGTATCGAGCTATAAAAAAGGGGAGTCTCATAACACTGGCTTTATTAAGCTTATTTTAAGTTATAAGGATGCTGTATAAGGGAGGCTCCCGCCACAAATGAAACCACCTTAATAGAAATAAATGTATTATGAATGAATTATAAACATGCCTAAATTATTACATGTTTCACTCTTTTTTAACCCCCGATGCAAAAAGAGCGATGTTATAAGTTTGTCTGTCTGTGGCATTGTAGTGGCTGAACCGATTTTCAACTTTTTTATTTTGGAAAGTTGCTTAATTTCATGGAAATCAGTCGAGCCAGTTCAAAGATTACCTAGTTTATTTATCTGGATGATGTGTTCATTACTTCTCTCGGGCGTTTTACCAATTTTCAATTTATGGTTATAAAATGCTTTATTATTTTTATGCAATAAATATATGTACCTATCCTTACTTAATATATAACTCAAGAAAAGCGTCCTGAAAAAATTTGTAATATTAATTAATTAATTACTGTCCAGCTTCCACATGCCGCATGGGATCACGACAGACAGAGAGGGCAACGTGTGGGTGACCGACGTGGCTCTGCACCAGGTGTTCAAGTTCACGCCGGACCAGAGACAAGTGCCGGCGCTTGTGCTGGGAGAAAGGTTAGTCCAACTTGATGTTATTATTGTGTGTTTGTATTTTTACACTTGATCTCGAAATCATATTCTATAATCATTATAAAAATCTGCAAAACTAAAATTAAATCTCAAACTGATTTATATTCACGACCTGTTAGGCGTAGTGGTTAGAAACTCTGACTGCTATACCATCAGGTCGCGGGTCCGAATCCCGCTAGGGGCATATGTTTGAATAATGAATACAGACATTGTGTTCCAGAGTTAGGGATGTTTTTCATTTATATGTATGCCGTAGATGGGCGGGTGGGCGTTGCTAGCGACCGGGACGGTGCCAGTCGCATGGTAAAGGGTTGCTCGGGCAATGGCGACATTATTGCAAGCTACTATAGGCGAATCGACAACGTATTCACATTCGATTATGATCATGGAACCTGAGATGCTTACTGGTGAATAGTAAAATTATGCACTCCCCTTGTGCCATACAACTTGGCCCCCGCGTGCACTCTGTGGAACTCAGCCGTACCTTGTCTATAATTCCTCCTTGCTCAAATCCCATGATTAACTTCTTATTAACTAACGAATCACCGGAAAATCCAGTGTCGGTGATAATGGTAATCAAATCACTCACAGTCGTAGATGTGTTCAGTGGAGCTCCGACTCCTTGGAAGGCTCGTAGCAAAATCCCTGTCACTTTCGATATGCCGACCTTATATTAACGTCGTCACCGCGCCATTTCCGGCGATACCAGCGCCACCAGGTTTACTTCCCATTAACCGCGTATTATGATAGTCAGTTGACCGTTTGAATAATGAATTCTATCGCTAATTTATCGCTATCTGCGACATGTATATGTATTTCTTTACAATAAAAAATATATTTGTGTAGTTTATCAACCATCTGGTATCCATAATACAAGCCTAGTTGCTTAGTGTGTAACTAGATGGGTGTGTGTATATGTGTAAATATTTAAATAAACTTCCATGACGAGGGAATAAATGTTCGTATTCATCACACAAACATTTACCCCTCGCGCGATTCGAACCCGCAATCATTAGATTCGCTGATAGGGTCACTATTCACCACACCAATGGGTATAGGCATAAAACTGCTTATTTGCAATCGGAATAAATTTATTTAGTAACAACTAATAAAAGCTTGTTTTAAAAACATTTTTTTATTCGTTTATATATTAAATAGTTTTTTTGAAAGTTAGGAATACCTTGGTGACATATTTATAATGACTTTTTTAGGTTCGTACCTCGAGACGATGACAGCCACTTCTGCAAGCCGAGCGCCGTGGCTGTCCTCTCGACCGGCGACTTCTTCGTGGCAGACGGGTACTGCAACACGAGGATCATCAAATTCGCGCCAGACGGCACCAACATACTGCAGTGGGGCAAGAGTGAGTACTACTTGACCACAGACCCTACCGAGCTTATATGCTGGCAATAGTAGCTGATTCTGTTAAATAACTAAATATCTGAAAGAAAATTTACAAGATAAAAGCGATAAAACTGTACTGTATATACGGGTCGCGGGTTCGATCCCCAGTGGGGTACATGTTTAAGTACTCAGTTTGGTTGGTGGTAGGGCATTTTAAATGTCCGCCTGGCTAGCTACCACCATCTTATGACCCAAGCAGCAAAAAGTTATACTGTGGGAGTTTAAAATTTAACTGTAATTGGAGATTCCGCGGGCTAATTCGCTGTGCTGCAAAAAAATTACACATTGTAAACTAATATACAAGAGGTACGCATAACACGCAATGGTCTTCATTTATAATGAATGTATCATTCTTATCTTCTATCATTGTAGTTCTAAAAATTTTTAAAGAATGCTTTCGACTTAAATAATGAAATTTATGCGCATTTATGCAGGAAAGAGTAACAGCCGTCCCACTCACCTATCTCTTGTTTTTCTGCTATCTGTATGAGTTAAATAAAATCTTGTAAAAAATACAACGATATTCCAGGAGCCGGCGATTCCCACTTTGTATTCAACGTCCCTCACGCTCTGACGATCGCCGAGGACCGCGGGCTGGTGTGCGTGGCGGACCGCGAGCGGGGCCGCGTGGGGTGCTTCCGCTCCGATAACGGCACCTACGTCACTGAGTTCCGCAGCTGGCTGCTCGGGCCCCGGCTGTTCAGCGTGGCCTACTCGCCTGTCCGCGGTGAGTGGCGTCACACCTACGGCATAGCTACGTCGCACCTACGGCATAGCTACGTCACACCTACGGCATAGCTACGTCACACCTCCGGCATAGCTATGTCACACCTGCGGGACGGCTACGTCACACCTACGACATAGCTACGTCAGACCTACGGCATAGCTACGTCACACCTACGGCATAGCTACGTTACACCTACGACATAACTACGTCACACGTACGGCATAGCTACGTCACACCTACGTCAGACGTACTGCATAGCTACTTTACATTACGTCACAATTACGGCACAACTACGTTAACATTACGGCACGGCTACTTCACACATATGGTACACCTACCTATGGCATACCGGCAATATTGGGAGCTGGTCGAAGCACACCAAGCGTGTTTGTTATTTAGATAGTCTCTAATTTTGTAATAGCTTTTTTGCTAATGTTGTTTTGACATGGTCTTTAAACTATCGTTTAACGATTAATAGATGTAAGATGGAGAAATAAAGCAAAAATGGAAAGAATTAAGAAAATGATTTTTACACGTCTTTGCGATAGGTTGTCTGTGGTCTGATAAATGTTAAATCTATTGGCAGGCGGTCGCCTTTACGTGATAAACGGCCCAAGCCGAGGGGAAATCCCTGTCCGTGGTTACGTCATCGACTTCACCACCGGCCGCCTGATTAGCACCTTCGCCCCCGACGGCGACTTCTCAAACCCTCACGACGTGGTCAGCAGTCCCGACGGTGTGAGTGTCTACGTGGCCGAGCTCAATCCGTACAAAGTGTACAAGTTCGTTGATGAGGCATTAAGAAACGAGAGCAGGAAACCGGTGAAACCCACTGCCACTATTGGTGAGTAGGTTTGTATTTGTTTTTTTATTTTTTTTTGTTTCATTTACTTAAGTTTTCTTATTAATAACACCCTATACATTTAATTATACGAGTATAATAAATTTTATGATATATCATAACTAACTATAAAATGGTGGTGGTTAACGTAACGTGGTCATTACTCCACCGTCAAGAGCATAGCTCGTAAATTGAAGAAGGAGGACTTTAAAATATAAATTTTAAAACCAAAAAATCCAATAGCATACTTTCTATTTTACCTTCGCCATGTTGGATTTTTTACCATAAAATGTATCCTATGAGCTCTCTTGTCGGAACCGGTTCTTGATTGAGATAGCTACTTTGGTTTGTAGATTCTTTCGGTTCAAAACATGAAAATCACAATTTAAAATAAAATCAGACAAATTAAAGAATCTTATTAATCAGGCAGAATCCTTAATCTTCAGGGGTTCTTCAATTTACTTTGTCTGATGATTTTCAAATTTTCAAACGAACGACTTAGATTTGACCACCGATTGGTGTAGTGAATGGTCACCCTGTCAGCGAATCCAACGGTTGCGGGTTCGAAACCCGCGGGGGGTAAATGTTTGTGTGATGAATACGATCTTTTATTTCCAAGTTATAGATGATGATGATTGGTGTCAGTGTCCGAGATTATTTATTTATTTAGATACAAACATGTAATTAATAATAGAAATTCATGAAGAACCGGTTGTTATGTTATGTAGACCCGGTTTTTTTACCACAGAACCAGTTTTCCCGTTCTTTTGGAACTGGGAAAACCGGTTCCGTGCCCTAGTAAAAGTATACGGTCGGTGCAAATGTGCCAATTTTGTTATGCTATACATACAATTTTGTTAATAATTATAGTGTATCCAAAGTGCACCAGTCATGCGGATATGTAGTGTATATGTGTAAAACCATACAGGTACTTAAGTACTTATTAATTGTGTGTGTTCCATGGGCGTCCGTGATGTCACCTTAGGCTCTACTGAAAACCAGCGTTGTTGTCGTTTTTCTCCTCTCGACTACAACAAATGCTGAGCTGGGGGATTTAATACCACTTTGAGACACCGAAAACTAACTACTGCATACTTTTAGATTCATGTTCCATACATTTATGTCGTGTTATGTAGTACATACAACTCGATCAATTAATTTTATTGCAATGTATTGTTGGGAGAAGATAAACTGCAGGCTGCGTGGTGATCGAGGTTTTTTTAATAGATGTTGTTCGATCGTAAGAGAAAGAAAAACTGGCCGCGCGCCAATATATATACATTTAGATTCGCGCCATCTATCGGGTTGTCCTGGAACCCATGAGAAAGGTACATTTGAAGTGAATTGATTGATTAGAGGTGGGTTCACGGGTTCACCGATAGATGGCGCCAGTCTTTACATAGTTGTGCCGACAAGTCAGGCGAGGTTCTATCACTCACTAAGTCATTTAAGGGGCAATGTATACGCTTTTATAATAAGGTTCCAGTGGACATTCAAAATTTACCTTTAAATAAATTCAAAACCATCATAAAACAGACATTATTTACCAAAGGCTATTATAAAATTTCCGACTATGTGGATGATAAGCAAGCATGGACATAGACCGCTCGGCGATATTCAGCCTAATTATACAATATAATATAATTGTAACTCAAACTTATTTAAAGTTCCTTGCTCGTTCTTCTCTGGGGAATCTGCTTTGCGAATGAGCAATAATGTCAATAATTTTAATATTAAGATAAAAAATGTGACGTTTTCCAGTGATAATCTTTATCCTACGAAATAAATATTTTTTGACTTTGACTTCTATACTGAACACGTACAAGGGTCGCTGAATGGATCAAATAAAGTTTTCTTATATTGTGGTCCGCGCAGAGGTGACGACGCTGGGTGCGGGCGAGGCGGGCGAGGCGGGCGGGGCGGGCGGGGCGGGCGGGGCGGGGGCGGCGGGGTGGGGCTGGCGCGGCGCGGCGGGGGGGGCGCTGGGCGCGGGGGGGGCGGGGCTGGCCGCGCTGGCCGGCCTGGCGCTGCTCCGCGCCAGGAACAGGGGTAAGCGCGCCGCTGCACAGCCGCTGCTCTCTTGAGCTGCCCAGCGGGCTGCATATCGTCATTATTATACAAAGTAAATTTTTTAAGTGGGCCAGGATGGCCTAATCATAAATTATGACGAATAGCGAAAAGTATTCAAATGAGCCTCGGGCCCGTATTTGATGAATACTTTTTTGAAAAATTAATACTCCTAGCCAGGAATCGAACCCGTTGATTTTGAAAAAAAAACACATTAATTTCAAATATTTATGACGTATATCATACGGTAAACTTGAGGAAATAGCAAATTTTTAACAAAACATCATTTTTATTTATCTATGTCACCTACAATTTAGTACTTGCGCCAATTTACTTTACATACTAACTTCAAATGTTCACATTTTTTCCTTTACTGTGAACTTGAACCGCGAAGAGATAATAAATATTTGAAATTAGAACTTTCCTCAAGTTTGCGGTATGTCACTATTTCCCAGAATTCGTTCCTTATTAGCGACGCTATCGAATGGTGTAACAATACAGGATGTGTTTCTTTTTCAAAAGCAACGGGTTCGATTCCTGGCTAGGAATATTAATTTTTCAAAAATCCAATGAAGCCGTTTTAGTTTTCATCAAAACCGGGCCCGAAGCTCCTTTGAGTACTTTTCGCTAATCCTCATAGTTTATGATTTGGCTCTAGGCCCACTTAAAAAGTTTACCTGTATAGTTAGGAATAGCCAATTGTTATTGCGTATGGAACATGTGCCGTACCATATGTAATTTAAATTATTAATTTTTTGTTTATTTTTCTTACCAAAATTCACAAGTTATACAAGGTTATATTTTGTATACCAAAAAGCCACCGACACTTGCGTCGGTGGCTCAGAAGAGGAGACACAGTCTCCCAATTTGGAAGGTCCAGGTTCGATCCTCAGGCAGGCCATGTACCAATGAGTTTTTAAATTTACCTGCATGCCTGAGCAATAAAAATTCTAAGGCATGTGAAATCCACAACCCGCATTGGGCCAGCGTGGTGGACTATAGCCCTCCCTCATATACGAGGGAATCCCTGCAGTATGTTTACGGGCTGATGATGATGATAATGGTTAGAAATAATATTTTTTTTATTTTTTTTATCCACAACGGTTTAGCACTTGACCTCAATCACACCTGATGTTAAGTGAAGATGAGGCCGAAGGTGGTAGCATACTGACCCGGAAACCCCATCTTATTTGGGGGATTGGCTATCTTATCTCTGAGAACCGGAACAGAACAATGCTATTAACATTGCTGTTTGGCGGCAGATTTAGATAAGATGGTGGTAGCTAGCCAGGCGGGCATTTAATATGCCCTACCACCAACCAAACCGAGTACTAAATATGTACCCCGCTGGGGATCGAACCCGCGACCTCCGAAACGTGAACCCAATGTTGTTTACATTGAGCCACGGAGGCGGTTAAAATTAAAATATTGGATAACCTTCCTTATTTAAACAATAAAGCATATTTGATTTGATTTGATTGTTGCGAATTCAGTTACTGTTATGTTTCCGCTTGTAGGGTGTTTATCATTCCTTAATTAGACAAGTAACTAAGAAAAAAATATATAAATATAATCAACCGCCTCCGTGGGTCAATGTAAACAACATTGGGTTTACGTTACGGAAGTCGCGGATTCGATCCCCAGCGGGGTACATATTTAGTACTCGATTTGGTTGGTGGTATGGCATATCAAATGTCCGCCTGGCTAGCTACCACCAACCATCTTATCTAAATCTGCCGCTAAACAGCAATGTTAATAGCATTGTTGTGTTCTTGCGCTTGTAGGGTGTTTATCATTCCTTAATTAGACAAGTAACTAAGAAAAAAATAATAAAAAATATAAATATAATCAACCGCCTCCGTGGGTCAATGTAAACAACATTGGGTTTACGTTACGGAAGTCGCGGATTCGATCCCCAGCGGGGTACATATTTAGTACTCGATTTGGTTGGTGGTATGGCATATCAAATGTCTGCCTGGCTAGCTACCACCAACTATCTTATCTAAATCTGCCGCTAAACAGCAATGTTAATAGCATTGTTGTGTTCCGGTTGTCAGAGATAAGATAGCCAGCCCCCCAAATGTGTTGGGGTTTCCGGGTCAGTACGCTACCACCTTCGGCCTCATCTTCACTTAACATCAGGTGTGATTGAGGTCAAGTGCTAACCCGTTGTGGATAAAAAAAAAACCTTTTTTTATAGACAGAATCCATTCCATACGCCCTTCTTACCAAACTAATTTCAAGTGTCAGGTATACAATAAATAACCTTGTACACAGGTGAGATTGTGGTCAAATGGGTATCCAGTTCATAATAAAAAAATGTGAGAGACTAATACCCAAATTAGGCCGTAGCCTGTATTAAAACTGCATTAACAGTACGGAATAACGTCCTCCCAATTTCAGTCGCAATTCAGACATACTGAATTTGGACGTGTGAATTTTGCACTCTTGCGATATCCCTGACCACTCTACTTGGGATGAAGGTCGTGACGTTATGTTTGAATGACAGATATTGCGACGTTACCACGCCGTCGGATGTATACAGACTTATTAAATTTAAATAAAATATTTTGTAGAATTTACGATGCTAATTCTAGATATTTCACAAACTCTTAACTATGATCTCATGTTATTCTTTATATTTTATGTAAGTGTAAATGTTGTATTATGTAGTTCCTATATTTTACTTCTTTCCTGCAATTTTGCGTTCTCGTACAGCAAATCAAAGCGATAAGATTCTTAAATCAGTTATTATATATTGTAAAGACACATGTGAGGATTGCTTTAAAACCCTCTCATTTATCTTGTGGCTTCATGTTGAGTTATCATGCAACATCTTGTTAAGACTACTTCCATTACATTATTGCGATGGTTACGGCATTCCATACAAACTTAAGTTGTAAATCTTTGAAATCAATAGACCGAATCTAATGAAACTTTGTACGGTTAATGTTTAGTAAAGGACGTTTTCAAACTATCCAGTTCACAATGAGATAATTGTATTTCTTTATTAATATTAATAAAAAAATACAATTATCTTAATATCTTTATTGTACACAAAATTGTTACAGAAATATGCATTGAATATAAAATGTACAAAGGCGAGCTTAACTCCGATAGAGTTTTCTACCAGCAAACCTTAGAGATACATAGTGTTTATTAAATTGGGCAAAAAATAATGTACACAACAATTGAAAATTATTTTATAAAAAAAAATATATATATAATTAAAAAAATAACCTATCCAATATATATATATATATAAGAGGTGTTTATATATATATATATATATATATATATATATATATATAGTACGAAGTATAAACAAGTATATACATTATCAAAACTAATATTATGATAAATAATTAAATAATTACTATGATACTGAGGAGAAATCATAAAGACAAATAATGCTCTTTTACTCATTTCTTGAAAATTTCTAACGATCTTAGCGATTTACCTAACTTAGCTTAACGATTCGATAAAAAATTATCTTAGGGAGAACTTAAAATTGTTCTAATTTAGTTTCAATACAGCTCTTCGAAAATCATTTACGCACATCTGTGCTGACCCGTGTTTGCAAAATCTAATTAATAAAGTTTGTATGGAATACCGCGATAAACCCTCTACATAATGTAAATTCTCCTTTGTCTACAAAGAACGCAGTACCTTCTTTTTGAGCACTCCATATCATTCCTAGGTCCCTATTGTTCAATAAAATTAAATATAATATCTACAGGGTGAAATTTAAAACATTGGCAGAAGGTGGAGTAGGCCATCAAACTGAACAGCTTTCACTATGGTGTGAACTATGAAATCGAGACGGAACTGATTTTTTTCGCGATTTCAAAGTTGACCCTATAGTGTATTATTTTATATCAGTTTTTATGATATGTATTTTAGTCAGCTTTGTGCTCTCTTTTGTTAAAAATGCATAAGCACTATTTTTCTTTCTAATTTACTTGCTTGGACCGAGTAGCTGGGCCACGTATTAGGACAATTTTTAACCCACGTAGAAAGAAAGAAAACCTAGATCTCCGCTTGAGCATAGTTGGAAAGACATGCCGATAAACAAGTTACATAAAGGTGTCCCTTTTTAACTGTCCTCAAGCGGATATCTCTGCTTGAGTAATATAATACGGGCCTAAGTTTGAAATTAGCATTGTTAGTAGGTACTTCTTTTATGTACGTGATTATTTTTATGATTTTTGTGGTGCTTATGTTTATGTACTTAATTGTAATTAGTGATCGATCTGTATGTGATATAAGAATATTTATTTGAAATATATGTATTGGAAACGGCTTTGTGTATTTTTATTTTGCCGCACCCGCGCATGGCACCTTTGTGTTTTTTTATTCGCCATTTTGTTTCTATTCAAAGCACTCAGCACTTTATACTGGTAAATACTTTAATGAAGTAAGTATTAAATTTTATGTTCTATTTTAATGGATTTTGAACTCTACAGGCTGAATTTAAAGTCGTGTAATTCCCATTAACTGGTGATGCCACTCCTGATTACGAACAAGTTTGGATTAAAAAAAAATTCGATTACCCATACGGAGTAAACCTTTCTGACACTACCTTTAGTATGGAAGTTTAACACTTGACCTCAATCACACCTGATGTTAAGTGAAGATGAGGCCAAAGGTGGTAGCGTACTGACCCAGAACCCCATATTATTTGGGGGACTGGCTATCTTATCTCTGACAACCGGAACACAACAATGCTATTAACATTGCTGTTTGGCGGCAGATTTAGATAAGATGGTGGTAGCTAGCCAGGCGGACATTTAATATGCCCTACCACCAACCAAACCGAGTACTAAATATGTACCCCGCTGGGGATCGAAACCGCGCGCGAAAGTTGTTCGTAATCAGGAGTAGAATCACAAGTAAACAGAAATTACACGAATTAAATTTCACCCAGTACGTACAGTAGTGTCACTTTTGCTATTTCATATAACAGTGGGATGACAGTCAGAACAAAACAGCGTGTGCTAATTTTCCCAATTTAAAGGAAAGTGTACATTATGTCGCGCTGTAGGAGCAGGAGGGCGCGACCGCATCTCGTTGTTCAGATATATCATGTTATTTGAAAACACTCGCTCTGCCCTGGCATCATAGACAGCAATCTGTGATAGATATCTAATTTTCCAACAATCCTTTTCTAGTATAGTAGTATTATAGATTATATATAATGTTTTATCTAGCTCGCGTAGTTCTAGTGTTAAATAGTAGCCTATATCACTCCGGCGGTACCTACAACTATCTCTGTGTGCTTTACGTACGTAACAAACAGACTTTCGCATTATAGATAAATATTTTTTTGATTTTCACTCTTAGCTACTTTATCCATGTGTAAAAACAGAATTACGATTACGTAGATGTACGTAACGGTACCGATGTGTAGTAACTGACTTTTTTTTTGTAACTCAGCCCACTGCCGGCATAATATGCGCTTACTTTATGAAACATTTCTTGACGAAAACTCGTGGTAGTGACAATATGCAAAGTCGCATGTCGTCCATTTCGCATTTGGTCCACGCGACGAAAATACTTCTATTTCGCGTTAGGTTCATTTCGCATTTGGTCCACTTAGCATTAATAGACCCAAATGCCAAGTGGACCAAATTCGAAATTGACATTGGATTTCGTCAAGTGGGCCAAATGCATAATAGACGACAAGCGACCATATATAATACGAATACGACATATTTAAAAAGTCGATCTTACTTACGAAAGTTCAGTTATCCAATAGAATTCCTTCCCAGTGTCAAAGCGACATCTTAAGAATTTTTTATTAGTTTATTGAATCTAACAACATTCAGGTCGCAAAAGCTTGACGCGCCGCCGCTGGGAGTACGGGCACGGTGAGTTCAAGCTGCGCCGGTTGCTGGACCGGCGGCGGTTCACGAGAGTACACTCCGAGGATTCTGACGAGGAGCCAGCGCCGATGCTACCGCAGCAGCCGCTGGCCAATGCGTGATGCCTGCTCGACGGTCATATGTAAACTAACATCAGCAACCCAACCCCTACATAAGAAGTGGAGCACTGACGTGTCACAAGTTGTGAGTCCGTAGAGCGATATGCCTGCTCTACTGTCATAGTACACTAACATCAGCAACGTAACCCCTATAGTTCAACAAGAAACCAAAGTCTTATCCGTGGAGCAACCTCTACAGTTCAATAAGAAACCGACTTGTCACGTGCTTTCAGGCCGTAAAGCAACCTCTGCAATTCGATAAGAAACCTACTATACAGACGCAGGATGACGTAAAAACCTGAGGCCTCTGTCCATCTGCGATTCTATATTTCTCACGCCATTGTAAACGCTTGCCGCGTGAGTTCACCGTTGTCAAACGTGGCTGATACGAATGTGTCGATCACCATGGCGACATTTATCATTGACCTTACAAACTAAATGCCACCGTATTTGTAGTATTTTTTTTTTTTTTTTTTTATTAAAAACTGGTTTCGCGTTTGGCTACAATCTCACCTGATGGAAAGTGACGATGTAGCCGAAGATGTATCACGCGCACCCAGTAAATGCCTATTCACTCTTAGACTTGAAGATCCCAAGGTTGTATAACAAGTATAACAATTTATCAAAATTTTTATGCTACTTATATCCTTTTCAAACTGAGGAAAACAAGTAAAAATTTGGTCACTAGTCGGGTAATCATTATCCGATGCAAATGCTGCATTTTGCATACTAGTCGGGTAGTCACTACCCAATGCCAATGCTGCATTTTGCTCACTAGTCAGGTAGTCACTACCCAATGCTGCATTTTGCTCACTAGTCTGGTAGTCACTACCCAATGCTGCATTTTGCTCACTAGTCGGGTAGTCACTACCCGATGCTAGTGCTGCATTTTACTCACTAGTCTGGTAGTCACTACCCGAGCTAATGCTGCATTTTGCATACTAGTCGGGTAGTCGCTACCCGAAACTAATGCTGCATTTTGCTCACTAGTCAGGTAGTCACTACCCAATGCTGCATTTTGCTCACTAGTTGGGTAGTCACTACCCGATGCTAATGCTGCATTTTACTCACTAGTCGGGTAGTCACTACCCGAGCTAATGCTGCATTTTGCATACTAGTCGGGTAGTCGCTACCCGAAGCTCATGCTGCATTTTGCTCACTAGTCGGGTAGTCACTACCCGAGCTAATGCTGCATTTTGCATACTGGTCGGGTAGTCACTACCCGATAGCCATTCTGAATTTTCCCTTATTTTCTCAATTTAAAAAGAATGTAAGTTGCATAAAGGTTTTACTTAACTGATGCAAAGCTACTGTCTCATATCTTTGTAGATACTAATGGGATATACTACCCTCATAAAAAACACTGTGTGTGTTAAGTCTAGGTGCACCGGATATGGACCTGATAGTTGTTCGTTACCACATAATAAATACGGCTGAATTTAGTTTGTAAGGAAAATCGATCTACCTACTGAGATTTGTGATCAGACTGGTAAGAACGGATGCAGGGAAGAGTGATCGAACTCACAATTTAATGTGTCGCGTGCCATGTATGTGGGAAGGAAACTATAGTTAAGGGCAGGTAGTCATTCGGCCTATTGTTCATTGGAGGAATACATAGATATTTTTGTCACACGGTTGAAGGTGCAGTAACAACGATTAGTCGTATGAAAGTGAGTGTTCGTAATTTCTGTGTATGTCACAACAATCACCTCAACACGCTTGGCCTGTACCTAATACTTAATCTCCAAGTTTATACCTAATACCGGTTTAATCGTTTGGAAATCTTACAGGTTGTTATAACTAAATACCTACATAGTAAAATTAATTTCAGATGGTATGGCTCATTTTGGTACGCCCACCATAAATATGACTATAAAAAATTTGTCAATAAAAAGTCTCTTTTTCTTGATACGTGACTGTATTTGATATTTCTCCTCACTTAAGCAACTACAAATGCTGGTGTTTTGTAAAAAATGCAGAAAAGGTGTGCGAAAAACATCTCAATCGGTTGGAGGCCTAAAGATGTACATCGGCATTTCGAACTTTTAGATTCAGTATTACAGTCCAAAACTTGCAAATACGACCAAATTACGAATAATTGCGCGACCGTATCTATGTACAAAAGTAGTTCAGTAATATGTATGTAATTTTTATGGTGTAACTTCTTATAATCTTAAAGTTCCTGATTCAGTAATAGAATAATAATGTTTTCTTACCATTCTGTAGCTTGCTTTAGGTATAGTATGGGCATTTAGTTATAAAACCTACAATATTAAATGTTACCACTGTGAACTTCATTGCGTTGTAAAAGATGCTAAGATCTCTTAAAACTATTTTCTAAAAAATTAATCAATGGCTATGTACTTTATACCGCTTTATATACTTTAACCGCCTCCGTGGCTCAATGTAAACAACATTGCGTTTGCGATTCGGCGGTCGCGGGTTCGATCCCCAGCGGGGTCCATGTTTAAGTTCTCGGTTTGGTTGGTGGTAGGGCATTTTAAATGTCCGCCTGGCTAGCTACCACCATCTTATCTAATCTACCGCCAAGTAGCAATGTTAATAGCATTGTTGTGTTCCGATTGTCAGAGATAAGATAGCCAGTCCCCCAAATGTGTTGGGGTTTCCGGGTCAGTACGCTTCCGCCTTCGACCTCATCTTCACTTAACATCAGGTGTGATTGAGGTCAAGTACGAACTCGTCGTGCATAAGAAAAAAAAATTCTAAAAATTGTTTATTGAGTCGTGATATTTGCCCTCGGTGAAATTTTTCATAAATATAAAGAAGTTATTTATCGTTTTTTTTTTTTTAAATAGTTACAGGAGTTCCAAGTATCGTCGCAATGAAATTCACAGTGCTATTTATAATTTAATAGTCTATGTTTTATTATTAAATACCTATACTATATCTAAAGCAAGCTACCGATTTATTAGAAAACATTTTTATTCCATCACTGACAGGTACTCTATCCATGTGCAAAACATCACGGCCTTTAACATTATAGGAAGTCAAAAGTGTATCCTTACTGGACTAAAGTATTAGTTTGTAAGTATTACGAACTCGGCGATCATAATGGAGAATTGGTCTAAATAGAAAGATGTAAAAATGTGGCTTCACAAAACTAAGGTGTAAAGAGCAGTTACTATGGAACCAGTTTTAAATAGTTGATTTGATTATAATTTATGGTTAGGATTTCCTTCCACTAGTTAAATTGTATATTTTTGTAAACTAGGATACGTTTTTAATCAGGCCTACACAAAAAAAAACATGTATAATGAATGACTCTTGATTATTATCGAGTTTTAACAACGTTGTTTAGTAAATAAGTATAATTGTATTTTAAAGAAAACATGCGTAAGTTTATCAGCATTTTAAGAGGGCTTAATCCGTCCAGTGGCGCCCTCATTGGATAAATTAAGATTTTTTAAAATACAGCCTAAATCAAAAATATTGATCTGATCTACACTCGAAAAACCTTAATTTAATAATAATTCTTTATTGCACATAAAAAACATGTTGACAATCAGTCGGAAATATTGTACAAAGGTGAGCTTATCTCTAATAGAGATCTCTTCCATCCAACCTCAGTGGTGGTTAGAGCATTGTGCGGAACGGTGAACAAAAAGTGCAGTTTAGGTTTTACTATTAGGCTTCTCGAGCGCAGGTCAGAGCGATATTTTTGATTTATTCTGTATTAAAAAAAACTTTTTTCCATTGAGGGCGCTAGTGGACCCCTTAGGTATTAAAATTATTCATAATCATACACAGGTAATTCTGTAATTAACTAATTAATAATGCAACTCCATAATGCATTATGTCGGGTACATATGGATTGGACATTTTGTCTTATCTTACAGTTGTAAGTGAAAGGGTTAAAATGGTGATCAAACTTCGTTCAATCTAAGTTTATTACTTCAACAAGCAGGCTGAGCATGATTATCTATCTCGATTCAAGGGCGGATCCAGGGAGGTCATGGGACTAAGTACTGGTAATTTTTCTAAGTTTTCTGTTTAATTTGAGAAAAAATGAATGTCCTTCATTATACGAGGGAAGGCTAATCCCTGTGGGATGTTTACGGGCTGATGATCTATGTCGGGCAAACGCAGGCGTTGCTAGCGACTGGGACGGTGCCCAGCCTCTCGTGGTATAGGGTGGCTTGGGCAATTGCGATATACCTAATATCAAGCTACTAAATGCAAATAGGATATCAGAGAGACACTAGAATTTAATAAACCAAGTAATGGTCTGCCACTGAAGGAACACGGGCCCGATAACCTTAAATCTTTACGGAGGCAATTACGCACAAATCATAAGATTCAATTATGACCATGGAACCTGAGATGCTTACCGGTTGTAAACATTTACATCCCCCTCATGCCATCCAACTTGGACCTCGCCAGCAATCTGCCAGATTCATCCTGTCTAATCTACAGACCCTGCTCTCAAAATGCGACTCACTGATTCTTCAAAGCGTCGGTGATAATAGGTAACAGTCGCTCAAACTCGTTGATGTGCTAAGTGGTGGTCCATCTCCTTTGATGGCTTGTAGCAATATGAATATTCATTTTCGATATGCAGACCTAACATTACTGTAAACATCACCGCGCCATTTTCGGCGATACCAGCGCCACCAGGTTCACTTCTTGTAGCAAACCGCGTGTATGATGGTCACACGACCGTCCAAATTATAAATTCTGTCGCTAATTTATCGCTATCTGCGACATGTACATGATGCTGAATTAAATGTTCATTAACAGTAACATTTTACATACATTTAAAAAACTGTACTTAGGTCCGTATAAGAACGACGTTAAAATCCGAGTCTCTGTCTCGTCCCAAAAATATGAATTTATCTATCCCTTTTCAACTAGTTTTTAAGTAGAGACTGGCTCATTGGCTGAATCCGCCCTTGTCTCGATTCTTCGTAGAGACGAGGCAGTCTCCAATCCTCTCAATTTAGAGAGGGAACGTCTAGTGACTGTACTCTCGACATCGTGATTAGCTTGTGATTGTAAAGGATTGGTTTGACCGCTGTGTTTGTCTGTAGCTATGTAGCTCTTAAAGGAGTGAACCGATTTGGATGCGGTTTTTTTTATTTGTAAGCAGGTTTTATAGCGGTGGTTCTTACATGTTTTATCAAAAACGGTTCAACAGTTTTGTTTTAATCGCTTGTTTTCTAAATTTTCAATTATAGTTATTTGTAAGTCGGGTCCATAGTGAAAGACAGTTATATTATTGGATAGAACATCCTGTAAACAATCGACAAACGATTTAGATCTGTATACACTGCCCTCCGCGGTTTGACGGTGGGTGTCTTCCACCAGACCGAGACGCATATATCGCGAAAGAACGGTTTGTAGGATCAGCGCAAACTGTCGGAATGGAGACGTCGCCGTGAGAGACGTGTCATCTGCGGTAGACACCGCTCTAAAAGGTTATCTTATGATAGATTAATTTCAGTCGTACGTCGAAGTAAACTTGATTTTTTTTTAAGAATTCAAGGGTACGAAAGAAAGTCGCACTATCACCACATTATTTGGCAGTCAGTAGATTCAAACCACTAAGCTACGCTGAATGACTGAATGGAGCTGCGCAAAAAGCTTTATTCTGACTCAGATTTTGGATAATCGTTTCTAATACGCCCATGTCGCCCGATTAGTTGTCAACAACTTTAAAAAAATTACCATAGCTTTCACAAATTGCTAATCACTATAAATAACAACTTATATCTAGAACACAATGCCAGTCTCTCCTGATAACCCTCACGATACTGGGGTCTCGTTCTAGCCGACGCCCGCGAGTTTACGTCAAGCGGCGGAGGACGCAATCGTAAGACTTTGGACATATATACCTAATTCACTCGCTTCGCTTGAAGTGTTGAAAAACTTACATAAAGTGTTATAAGTTGAAAAAGAAAAGACAAAAATTCCAAAATAAATTAAACCACAATTTTACTTACACGAATTGTACAACTGTATTTTATAATAAATATCTATTCATAGTCTCTTAGCTATGATAATGTGATTCCGAGGTGATATTCTGGGATCGAACACCGGGCGAATCTTGCAGGTAAAGCCTGAAACAAATGGAAATACATTTAAGCTCTTCTTGCATTATTTTTGCGCTTTGGTTTTCCCCAGCCCTAACGGCCCGGTTGGTGCAAAGCCAATGTGGCGGTGGCAAGCGTAAAGTGGGAGATATTCGACGCTCACATCGTCATCATGTCAGCCTGTACTGTCACAGCTGACCCCATGGTCCAACCATCCATTAGGTGAAATAAATTGAAAGAAAAACTCCCGAGAAACTATAGACAATAATAGTCATCCAAGTACCTACACAAAGCAACTGTGTTAAAAGTTATTTTCGAAACTGAACTGATTTTCATCAGACATGGTTAAAAAGCATCTAGCAAGGCAAATACCAGCTTACGAAAATAAATTTAATTCCAAATCTGTTCAGCCGTTGTGACGCTACATATACGCCACAGACAGACATAAGCGACCAACTTATAACGCCTCTCTTTGCATCGTCATTAATACTGGAGAAAACGTAAAGCCGTATAATTGTTCACGTAAAACATGATATATTGATTAATAAAACGTATAGAAAATCTTCAGTATGATTAGTCATTATTCAGTCAAAGGGTCATTAAATCAATGGATTGCTAATATCAATTTATTCACGTTATCCTACGAATAACAATTGTATTATAGAAAAGCCTCTCCTACAATTACCTACCGCTTTGATTTTGGTTCAAATGGAACTAACAGCAATTACAACGAAGCACCCACACTGTCATAGAAAAAGCTTGCACGGGATTGGTCGCGTCAAGGTCACGAACGGCCGACGACTCGACTGTCACAGCTTATTGGCGCGCTGTCCCTATTTTACGCCCCGCCCACCGCGGGTTCTCTTGCTTGGAACTATGTTTTGGCCTTAGTTACGATTCTATACAATTATTATTCGTAGACGTTATCGTTATTTAGTTTATTTTCTTACTAAAAAGTGCCAAATTAATAAAGAATTGAATTAATCTAGGCTACTATGTGAATTATGATGTATATTATATATTTCGTTTTAGCTTTTAGTTGCTAATTTTATTAGATTTTGGAAATATGTTAGGCTTAGTTCACAGTCACGCATAGGCCGCGCGGGTGGAAGTGTGAAGATTATGTATATTCCTACTAAATATTTATGTATCATTTTCATGTCTTATGTTTATTTTGCGCTTCACGGCAGTAGCGTGACTCTGAATCAGCCTTGCCATATTATCCAACGACATCTATGTGCAGTCGGCGACATACTTATTAATACAGGGCAGTTTTGCATGTTATTTCAAGTTATACGTAGGGAGTTAGAAAGATTTTCGGCAGTGAAAGGCGAGGTTATTATTGAAAGTTTTAGTTCTAATTTTCGAAACTCAAACTCAAACAGAAACACACCTTTCATAACTTTTTTTACCCTTCGGTTCTATGGAAAAACCAATTTGAATCTTTGTTCTCAAAACACTCAGTAATGGCGATATGAACCTCTTCGTTGTACGAAAATCACTAGTCTTTAAACTCTTCAGATTTGGGAAGAGGAAATAACTTTGGCGTCAAAGGTGAAAAGTCATCCAAAAGACGGTCAGACACAAAAATTTTACCATTGTCTAATCGGGGGGTGATGTCGGTAGATATTAATATGCCTATCCCTTTCACACTTATAGGCAAGTGCAAAGTGATAAATTATAGATAATGGGAGAATCAGGGGCCCGAGACCTGATTCCTGCGGAATCTCGAGATTGTAATGTCGATAGACAAAATCAAAAAATCAAAATCAAAAATATTTTATTCAATGTAGGATACAAAAATATCACTTATTGAAAGTCAACATGTTATTTTTTTTTAAACTACATCGCTTCGCAAGGTGTTCAATAGATTCAGGACATCAATAGATTCGTCACTTTTGCACACACATAAGTGTGAAAGAGATAGGACATACCAATATCTATCGACAGTGAATTGTCGAGTGCGCGAGAATCGGAGTCCAGCACGATATCTCTATATTAGGTCAAGGACTTTTCTACCTCCCAGTTAAGTTAACGATTATTTTTGAGAAGTGCGGATGGTATAACCTTGAACGAGCAGCCTGCGTAGCAATTGCCTAGGGCATCACGTCTGGGGGGGCCACCAGAAGAAGCACAAAAAAATCCGTCCTTAGGGCATCACGTCTCACTCTCACGTCACCAAAAACCACAACAAAAAAAGTTTATAGGACTAATTTGAAAATTCGCGCGTTTTAAGTTAACATAAGAGCCGACCTAGAGTTACCCCGCTCTCCCGCTTGCGCCCACTCGCTGCCCGCTAGTCTAGTGCATTCGGCAATTCGAAAGCACCGGTATTGCGATCAGCCAATCACAAACCACCCCTTCCCCGCGGGCCCCCCGCCTGGCATTAAAGACCGATTCTAGTTGACATACGGGGGGGCCCATATGCGTGGATTGCTTAGGGCATCAAGTAGTCTTAATCAGGGGGGGCACACTTCAAATGTCATCAATTTTCATACCAGACTGCGACCTCTGAACTGCGGTTGACGAACTAACCGTTATTAGTGTTCTGTGGCAGCAGCCGCCGTCTTACCGGTGGGTGATGTCATGTCGAGCTCTCAGTCAACGTCGATTTCCTTTTGAAAGTTTTTGTAAAAGTTCAAATTTTTGTTAATTTGTTGTTTGTTTTTGTTATACTTGTTTTTCATAGCCAATTAAGGAAATTAGTTATGAGAAATAAAAATTTCCTCATAAACAACAATACCTATTTCTAAACCCAGTTTCTACCTATATAATCAGTGTACGTAGGTATGTATAGATAGATTTAATTCCTCAACCAATCGCTGGCAGCAGCACTGTCTATACATGCAAATTTAACCACGGAGTTGCCACTCTTTCTCGGTAAATAGTTACTATACTCTTTGGTCTTAATCCGTCACTGCGCACCTGTCTTGCTACGGGGGCAGCATGCTATCTTTAATCAGTGTCAAATAGCCCTGTATGAATAATAGTGCCAACGACTAGCCTACCTATTATCTATCCTATTATCAAAACTGGAACACTGACCAATGCCAGTAAAAAGTATCTAAGGCCCGTATTAATAAACCAATCTTAATACAAATCTTCAGACTGCATCAACCAAGATACGTCTTAAGCAGTTGCGCTATCTCAAGCTCCATGCTAATTTATAGACCAATCTTGAGGTCTACTCAGCTGAGATCACTTATCAAGTATTCGCCTCAGCCGCGAATGAATGATAGTCTTGAGTTCCGTTTATTAATACGTGAAACTCTCAAGTGAGTACTGCTTGAGTAAGCACGCGCGTTTCAGGTCTCAAGTTAGGTTTATTAATCAACACGATTACTTGATATCAGTCACAAGACTGTTCTCAATCTTGGGAATGGTTTATTAATACGGCCCTAAGTCTCGCTTTAGTTCAATTGTATCATGTCAATGTACTTAATGTGTCATGTAAATAGCTAAATACAGATGATATGTAAAAGTTGTATTATTTCCCTTTATGTAAAAACTTACTTAACAGTTGCAATTTTTAGACTTTCTTATAGGGACTACTCACAAGCATACATATCAGCACCAGGCAAGTAGATATACAATGTTCGAGAGGCCAGTTGCGTCCCGCAGTATCCATTCAAGGGCCATTCAACATATTTAATTGCCTCAAGAACATACCTTTCTCAAGCACACAGTCTTACCACACTAAACAGAAAATTTAACTCCTACCTAATCCAGTTAAGTACTTCCTATCCCATTTAAGCATCCACTCAACTACCATCGAACAAAGATGTACCATACAACTTTTAAACTCTACTGCGTTACAATAAATCCCAAAGTGATTGAGCAAACTGCTTGTATGGCAATCAAGCACATGCTTGTTTATCACTCAAGTTTATTCTTACAAGTGTGAGTCGAGTATAAGTTTAGTATCTCACCATGTTCCAGCACATAAAGCACTCGATCCATCAGAACCACGGTTTCTACAAGCGGCGCGAGAATTAGACGCAGCGTGTACAGTGTTACGACTCTCCGCCACGCTTCTAGATCACTCTGTCCTCGCGACCATATTTCGGGGGATGTTGGGAGTGGTATTAATAATCGTTCTAATGCTAAGGTGCAATACCTGAAAAAATGTTACTATTATTTTTGATGACATAACATTCGAATTTAGAAGAGACTTGGTTATAGATCTTTTTTTATAAACAGCGGGTTAACACTTGACTTCTATCACATCTGATGAGGCCGGAGATGGAAGTGCGCTCACCCAGAATCCTTCAACTGATTTTGAAAGACTGGCTTTCTTATCTAAATCAGTTGTAACACTGCTATGTTAATTTGCTTCTTTATAATAGTTAGCTAGGTAGACGACGGAACGGAAGCGTCGGTGGCTGTGCGGCTAAAACGTGTTCTTTTTTTTTTTTTATTAAAAACTGGTTTCGCGTTTGGCTACAATCTCACCTGATGGAAAGTGACGATGTAGCCGAAGATGTATCACGCGCACCCAGTCTATTCACTCTAGACTTGAAGATCCCAAGGTTGTAAGTGTCGGGAAAAACCGACTCAAAACCGAAACCGTGGTCTACGAATTTGGGAATTCCAGGTACGATTCCTAGGCAGGCCATGTATCAATGACTTTTAAATTTAATTACTTATATGCATTTTTCTGATTGCCCTTAAACAGTGAAGGATGCCTGCATTCCTGAGAAATAAAAATTCTAAGGCATGTGAAGTCGTCAGTCCGGATTGGGCCAGTGTGGTAGACTATTCAACAAGCAAACTGAGTACCTACTAAACTTGTAACTGTAAAATGTTATTTGTTTCGTAATAAGAAGTTTTGTTACTTACTTCTGGAAGGTCATAGTGTCTGAATGCTTGATACTCCGAACTGGTGCATGTTTCAACTTAGGGTCATACTCCACTAATATCCTTTCAAGGGCTGCTCTGTAGGCATGCACCTGAAATAGTTTAATTAACGTAATTAGACTTTTTTTTTTTCTTAACACAGCACAGATTTTTCCGCTAAGCTTGTGTTATTGAAACAATGAATACATGTTTTCGTATATTACATATATGTAAACATCCATTCATACTGACATGGACATGTCCGATGTCCGTATTTTTATACGACGACTGTTTGGTGTAGTGGCTCCATGGCTCAATGTAAACAACATTGGGATTACGATTCGGAGGTCGCGGGTTCGATCCCCAGCGGGGTACATGTTTAAGTACTCGGTTTGGTTGGTGGTAGGGAATTTTAAATGTCCGCCTGGCTAGCTACCACCATCTTATCTAAATCTGCCGCCAAGCAGCAATGTTAATAGCATTGTTGTGTTCCGGTTGTCAGAGATAAGATAGTCAGTCCCCCAAATGTGTTGGGGTTTACGGGTCAGTACGCTTCCACCTTCGACCTCATCTTCACTTAACATTAGGTGTGATTGAGTTCAGGTACGAACCCGTCTTGCATAAAAAAAAAAGTGCTTAAAAACTCTCACCACTATACCAAAAGGTCGCGGGTTCGAATCCCGCTAGGGGTATATGGTTGTATGATGAATACGGACATGTGTACCCGAGTTATGGATGTTTTCATTTATAATAAGTATTTATTTTTAGAAAAAAAGAAAAAATATGTAGTAGATCAACCATCTGGTATCCACAACACAAGCATATAGTTGCTAAAAGTGGAACTAGATGGCATTGGGTGTTTGTCCAAGGATATTTATTTTTATTTATTATTATTATACAAACAATGCCTCTAGACATAGAGGCAGTTAGTCTCTGACCACTACACCAAACAGGTTATTTTATAAATGTTACTTCATCTTCAATAATTAGCAGTATTAGCAGGTTGAAGTGGCAGGGCACATTGCTCGAATAACTGATGGCGGGTGTGGCATTCAAGTTCTCGAGTGGAGACCACGTACCGGTGAATGCAGCACAGGTCGTCCACTCACAAGGTGGAGGTCGCTTCCGACCGGTCACTCTGGAATTCTATGGGGGAGCTTCTCAGGAGCTGTGGCTGATATGATGATGCAATATTACCTCTTTTATTAGTTAGTGGGAGCGCATCACAACCAATGCGTTATCAATTTCCAAGGTACTTATTTTTATTATTTAGTTGTACAAACCTAACTACTATAAAATAATTAGCCATTTTGGTCTAGTCCTTACAGAATAAAACCATACTCACCATGCTAGAGCTGCTAAAGATCAAATTATACAAGATCTTAATTTATAAAATTAATTTAAAAAAATTAAAATAAAAAAAACAAACCGTGCTGCATCGTCACTTTTCACCAAAAGGTTCACTGTTTTTTGTATTATTATTTAAATTAGGGCCTTATATAACGCACGAAAGATTATTAGGGCTAACTCCTCAGATCCCAGGCATCCCATATCGGTGAGTTGTAAAAATAGAAAATCTATAGTCATTTTAATTGAATTCTTACAATGTTTAGTGGACATAAGGTGGACAAGCAAATACTTTTTGTGTTTACCTTCAAATCTTTATAGTTGCCTGTCCTCAACCTCTCACAGTATATCTCTACAGCATGACAAGCTATTTCTCTACTCGCGTACGATAGCTTGCTGTCCAATCCCTTCACATATCCGCTCATAGGGTACCCGTTGCACTCTTCTTCCCCACAACTCAGCTTCATAAAACAACAACTAACTATGCAAATAAACTTCACTTGATTACAATTCACAAAGTGTCTCAGTAAGAGAGGTCCTAAGTCTCCACAAGGATGTAGACCAACTAGACCATAGTGTTTCATGGTTTCTGGTAATGGTAGATTGTAGAGCTGATCTTGAGACGACAGAGCAACATTAAAATGAAGAGGCCTTCGTAGTAGCCACATCGCTTCTTCGGACAGGTATTTTTTAGCAGTGTATTCAAGTTGTAAATCAAGTTTTCTGAAAAAATAATGTACCTGATAATGATCGTTACTAACGTTTTTCTATTCAGTATTTAAGATATCACAAATAAGATGAAATCTAGATATTTTATATTATTGTTAAATAAAGTTGAATTGACTCCTAATAAACTGTATTATAGAAAAAGTCAGTGTCTTCTTGACAATGGGCTCCTATTAGGCTTCAGAGGTTAAATTAAACAGTTGATCCCACTTGTTTTCGATTGTAGATAGTTAAGCTATGTGTGTACGAAAGGGGTTGAAAACACTCAGATGGTAACTAGTCTGACATCAATCAAATGGCATGGTGGCTTAGGTACATAAAACATAAGGCAGTTGATGTATGTTAATCTAATATACATATGCAACAGTACATAAAGTGCATTTGTTTACATTCTAAATAATATACAGACCTAGCTTCCACAGTTAACTGAGTCTGACACTCAATTCCAGCAGTGTAAAGATTGTTTTTGTATGCTAACATTCTCACCAAGTGGCCTAAACCAGAACCAAAGTCTATCACAGCTTCGCATTCACTCAACACTGCTGTGTCTCTCACTACATCAGCCATCAGAGCGATTTCATGCCTCTTCTTTAGCTTTACATGTTTTAAAAATAAGTTTTTTAATTTTGGGTGAGCTCCACATGTGTCAATAGAATTACTATTGGTGCTAGATTGTTTATTATAGCTCTCTCGTGGTATACTTAAAGCTTTTACAGAGCTTATCAAAGCTAGAAATGACAGAGGAAGGACAATATTTGTTTGGTGTCCAACTATGATTTGACCTAATATTTGAGGATCCATGTCTTGAAAACTATCCCGCCAACATAGTGGTAGCTTCTCCCAATGGTCGTCTACATAGAAGTCCTGGAATTATAACTTTTCTGAAATGACACGAATAATAGAGAAACAGCTGTTGAATTGCATAGGAAGGAACTAACCAATACATATAGATCCAGTAGCCAATCGTAGGTACTTATTACTTTTAAACACATGTATAAGGCAGATTTAACATTTTCTTTTTGTAAATCCATTTCTTCTTGATTGATGTCTCAGTCTGAGACAAAGAAAAACTTGTTTTTGTTCAACTTCAACTTTTTATTTTATGGCAATCGGTCGTCTATATTACGATCAACCATTACTGCCAGAGCCCGGTTGTATTATTCTACTCTTTGGTTGTATGCAAAGAGTATACAAAACCTACGGAGAGTTGTATGGTTAAAACCAAGGTTTTGTATATGTACTCTTTGGTTATAACGCTGAATGAGTTTGACCACTTGTTTTTGTTGGTTAGTATGTTTACTACCACAGAGTACTTTCGTATTTTACTACTGGCATGACGGCCGGCCAGTGACAGACAAGAGAGAGAGAGAAGTTTTGCTACATAGACTTAGTATATACCATGGACTTATTATTTAAACAGGACTGATAACTATCAAAAGAATCATTTAGGAAAATGATCACTATGTCAACGCAATAAGGTATTAAATTGGATGCACCATACACAAAGGCAAATCCGAGCCGAGAGAGATAGAAATAACGGAGGCCGTGTGTCTCGTTCTTACATCTTGCCAGCAAAAAAAATGATTATGATCAACAGTTTTGGCTACTCAAAAATTCCATTGAAACACTTATATTTTTATGTTATTTTAACAATTATAAATAAACAAATAACATTCGCATTAATTTCTTTTCATATATTCTTAAATCAAACAGAAAACATACATTTTTATTTCGATTTTGTTATTTTTATGGTAACCCTGAAAAGCATGTCATGTCATGGCGGTTCGGTGTGATTTTGAATTTTCTTTGCATTAAAAGTTTTTTAAAGTATTTGTTATATTATAACAAGTAAAAGGAGTAAAATGGTGAAAAAGTGTTGCGTTTATACTTGCCCAAGTGAATCCTATGGTGGTTGCAACATATCTTTCCACAGGTAAGCTAAAAATAATATTTTTGTAAATCAAAGAAGTAGGATGCCCATGAATTCTTGAAATGAGTCGAAATATGTGAAATATGTGTGATTGATTAGGGTCCTGACTGTTGTACTATTATTGCAGTTTCCCAAAAAATGAAGAAATGCGAAATAAATGGCTCACGCCGGCTAATGTGAAAACGCCAAAGTTTTTTGACAAATATTTTATTACAACATTTGTCCCAAGTAACAAATATATTGTGGTCACCCTGTTAGACAGAGACAAACGGCCTCTACGTTACACATCCTGCTCGGCTCGTTTTTCAGCGGCGAGTACTCAGTCCTGTTTAAATAATAAGTCCATGGTATATACTAAGTCTATGTTTTGCTATGACAGAACCATGGACTTATTATCTAAACAGGACTGAGTACTCGCCGCTGAAAAACGAGCCGAGCAGGATGTGTAACGTAGAGGCCGTTTGTCTCTGTCTAACAGGGCGACCACAATATATTTGTTACTTGGGACAAATGTTGTAATAAAATATTTGTCAAAAAACTTTGGCGTTTTGACATTAACCGGCGTGAGCCATTTATTTCGCATTTCTTCATTTTTTGGGAAACTGCAATAATAGTACAACAGTCAGGACCCTAATCAATCACACATATTTCACATATTTCGACTCATTTCAAGAATTCATGGGCATCCTACTTCTTTGATTTAAAAAAAAATATTAATTTTAGCTTACCTGTGGAAAGATATGTTGCAACCACCATAGGATTCACTTGGGCAAGTATAAACGCAACACTTTTTCACCATTTTACTCCTTTTACTTGTTATGATATAACAAATACTTTAAAAAACTTTTAATGCAAAGAAAATTCAAAATCACACCGAACCGCCATGACATGACATGCTTTTCAGGGTTACCATAAAAATAACAAAATCGAAATAAAAATGTATGTTTTCTGTTTGATTTAAGAATATATGAAAAGAAATTAATGCGAATGTTATTTGTTTATTTATAATTGTTAAAATAACATAAAAATATAAGTGTTTCAATGGAATTTTTGAGTAGCCAAAACTGTTGATCATAATCATTTTTTTAGCTGGCAAGATGTAAGAACGAGACACACGGCCTCCGTTATTTCTATCTCTCTCGGCTCGGATTTGCCTTTGTGTATGGTGCATCCAATTTAATACCTTATTGCGTTGACATAGTGATCATTTTCCTAAATGATTCTTTTGATAGTTATCAGTCCTGTTTAAATAATAAGTCCATGGACAGAACTGACATTGGAACTGACAGACAACCGGTGAGGTAGAGAGAGAGAGAGAGAGAGAATTTTCTTCTTCCCCGGTGACAGGGACAGGTGGGTAGGTATGTAGGTACGTAGACAGAGGTAGGTACGTAGTACTATTCTCTGTCTACGGGTAGCAGGTCTCCAACTCTCCGTGTCAAAATTACGGCGTTACCAGTCCAAAATTACGGTATATCGTAAAAATTACGGTAAACAATGAATAATAATTGCTTTCTGTAATTGTTTTCTGTGTATGCAATAAAGTGTTAAATAAATAAAATAAATATGGTAAAATTTAAGATAGATTTCAAGGATATAAAAATTCTTTAATTGAAAGCTTTTATTTTTTAATTTTCCTACGTATGTTCTCATCGTCTAATTATATTCCTTAGAAAAATAAAATCAGCAATTTAATTGTAGACAAACTGCTGATTTTGCGTGACAGCTAGTACCAAAGAGTATAGTAAGCTAGTAATAAAAATTACTTAACCGGTGCCGCCCTCTGTTTTTATGACTCACCCACCACTCAGGTAGTCGCGGCGCGCACCCGTAAGAGGATCAAATTACATGGTTACAGATAAACACGTATGGTTTAAATTTTATGCTCCCGATAACGTTTCTGTAAACTGTTTTGAGCTCATGAATAATGGGGACATATATTATAAACAAAGTCGAGTGTGTTGTTATCATGTGTGACTAATAATAAACTGTTGATTTTAGAGTACGGACTTGAAAGGTGGTACGAGTTGAATTGTTATTTTTTGTGACAAAACTAATGTACCTATCAATGTAAATGAAATTTTGGAATATACATTACAAATAAATGAGAAATCTAATGACTACTTTGTTATTTATAATTTCCTTGCAAGTTTTGAAGATAATCAAAGAGTATAGTAAGCTTGACGACCTGTTTGGTGTAGTGGTTAGCAACTCTGACCACTATACCAAAAGGTTGCGGGTTCGAATCCCGCTAGGGGCATATTGTTTGTGTGATGAATACGGACATGTGTACCCGAGTTATGGATGTTTTCATTTATAATAAGTATTTATTTACAAAAAAAATTTATTTATGTAGTATATCAACCATCTGGTATCCACAACACAAGCCTATAGTAGCTTACTGTGGAACTAGATGGCGCTGTGTGTATGTCTAAGGATATTATTATTATTATTATTAAATCAAGTTTGAACTCCAAGTAGATTTAGCGGTTGAAACAGTTTAACCTATAATTTTGAATGTCATCATCGAAGTTATATTTGCTTATTTTCTTCAAGAAAATTGATAAACATACTATAAATATTATAATTGATCATGAAGTAATCGATAAATTGTAAAAAAGTGTATGTAAGATCGAAAAATAATAGTTCGTCATAAAGAGGGAATGTTTATAGGTTACATTGTCAAAAACAGTTTCCGTTGATATTTGTACACTTTAGAAAGCAATAATACTAACCAATAACTAAACCAACAATAGTTTTTACAATTTCTATAAACACTTATCTTCCGTTCATGCAAAAAACTAAAGATATCGTAATTTCAAAAGAGCCCATTTTTTTGTATGAAGTCCCGAACTTTCTATAGTGCTGAGGGTTAGTGGAAATATTGATGAGCGGAGGGACGAAATTGGATTCGGTAATAAAAGGAAACATGTGGTGATATAACTTTTATTCTTTTTGTTATATAGATTATCCTATTTTATGTCTTTTTTTGAATAATACACAATTTGTTTGTTTGTATACACTTTATAAAACATAAAGAGTAAAAATACAACATTAGGAATACACAAAATAACTATACGGCGAACTTATCCCATTTAGGGATTTCTTCCAATTAACCTTACAGGCATAGGTAGATGCACAATAGTCATTCAACCCAAAAGTTATATAAGTCAAACTTATACCAATTACAGATTCTTATTTCCTATAACAAATCTTTCAAAATAATTTTATTTAGATATTGAAAAAATGTATATCATAATTTTTACAAATTGGTATATATTAGAAATCGAATTTATTACCTTTTTCGAGACAGGAATGCTGTGAGTGCCTGACGTTATTTTATTATTCAAAAAAATCATTATTATTTATTAACAGGCAACTTTTTTTAATATTCCGTCAATTACTTACAAAAAAACAACTAATTCTCTTTTTACCAATTATAAATATTACCATCGATACAATACGCATAGTGGTCGAGATGCTAATATAATATCTGCTGTCATCAAGTCTCTTTTTGATACTCTGTTGAGTATATGTTCACAGAAGATATAGCTTAGCCTGTGGCCGACCGTACATTTGAGAACCAAACATTCATTCTAATATTTTGTCATTTAGAGTATAGAATCTTTTTGAAGTTCGTGTAAGTATAGTGAACGTAAATTTGTGAATATAATTTTAGTTTCCTAAAAATTTAATATTTAGTACAAGCCATGAATCAGCCATACAATTTCACTTTATTGCACACTAAAAAGTTAAAAAAAACATTGAAAAATCAACATTGTACAGTTGTTATTTAGCACAAGTCATGAATCTATAATGCAATATGCAAAAGTTATATGAGTCAAACTTATACCAATTACAGATTCTTATTTCCTATGACAAATCTTTCAAAATAATTTTATTTAGATATTGAAAAAATGTATCATAATTTACAAAACGAAATTTTTACAAATTGGTATACATTAGATATCGAATTTATTACCTTTTTCGAGACAGGAATTCTGTGAGTGTCTGACGTTATTTTATTATTCAAAAAATTCATTATTATTTATTAACAGGCAACTTTTATTTAATATTCCGTCAATTACTTACACAGAAACAACTAATTGTCTTTTTACCAATTATAAATATTACCATCGATACAATACGCATAGTGGGCGAGACGCTAATATAATATCTGCTGTCATCAAGTCTCTTTTTGATACTCTGTTGAGTATATGTTCACAGAAGGTATAGCTTAGACTGTGGCCGACCGTACATTTGAGAACCAAACATTCATTCTAATATTTTGTCATTTAGAGTATAGAATCTTTTTGAAGTTCGTGTAAGTATAGTGAACGTAAATTTATGAATATCATTTTAGTTTCCTAAAAATGTAATATTTAGTACAAGTCATGAATCTGCCATACAATTTCACTTTATTGCACACTAAAAAGTTAAAAACAAACATTGTAAAATCAAGATTGTACAGTTGTTACTTAGCACAAGTCATCAATCTACAAATACAATTTTACTTTATTGCACATCAACATAGCAAAATCAAATAATCAACATTGTATGGTTGTTATTTAGCACAAGTCATGGATCTATAAAACAATTATAATTTATTTAAATCAAAAAGATAACATTTCACACTTATGAAAAGCATCTTCATCCATGCATTCATTAGAGTTTGGAACACAATTGTTTTTTGATAAAGCAATTGAGAACAAACTGTAACGTATTATTAACCTATTCAAGTACCTAATTACACGAATAAATCAACAAAGTGTCATCAACAAATAGTACTATGTTCTGATATAAACTACAAATACGAGATCATTGCCTAGCCGATCGTTTGTCGCACAGTCCTATACCACCGGGAAGGGTTTCATACATTATTTTACTATTACGGCCGTCGTCAATTTGGCACGAAAAAATTTGTTTCAAAATTTATAACAAGATTCCAAAACCCATATGAAATAACGAGAAACTTATTACTTTTAAAAATCAACTAACCAAATACGTACTTGACAACTGTTTCTACACGCTGCAAGAGTTCTTCGAAAGCAAGTATCAGTAAATATTAGATTATATAAGTAGTTTGTAATTATGTTATATTTAAGCGCAGTGCCCTCATAAATTTGCTGTGCCCTAACAGGGCGACTAAGTTATAAGCACCATTTATCATAAGACATCATTGTACACTTACGTTTTGCAAATAAATAATTTCAATAGGGAGCGGTGACCCACGGGCCATAAAAACCACGAACAAAAAAGACAGGACAAACGAGCGGCTAAGCAAAAAACAGAATAAAGTAACTCGTCCCCGTAGACAGGTCCATCCGTCTCCATTCATATCACAGACATTCACGGCATTTACACAATATTGAGAAAGAACTGGTACGACACAAAGAAAGGAACATCTAATATCTTTAGGACAACGGGCGATTCTACTGTATGTCTGTCTGTCGGTTCATTTGACTTTGCGGAAAGTTCAAAAAGTATAAATTTGTCATGGAAACTGCAGCAGTCAGTCTGTCTGTTCGTCATACTGGAAAGAAAAATTACCCGGAATGGAGAAGAGAAAAAGACTTATGGAAGAGTATGATAATACTGGAAACAAGGCTCTACACACAGGGGGACATCACATACAGAGCACACGTATGAGGTACGTCTTTGCGTACGATTGTGTGTAGTGCAATAAAAGCATCTGCGACGGGCCGTCGAGTCAGGTGCACCACGTAGCCTTCTGGTTATTTGTTTAGGCCAATGCCTATTGCTCGTCATCCGCGATGCGGACGGAGTGGTTGTCACGTTACTCCCAGAAGGCTTTTGGGGCACATGTTGGAGGTGATGTTGGAGAATTAGTTGGACTAATTCTAACCGAAAAACTATGTGTTCTTTGAACGTACCAGTCGAGGCTTGCAGAAGTATTCGGGAATTTAATATTGAACAATTTAGAAGTCGCTTGAAGACCTTCATATGCCATTTCGCGCATCTTTTCCTTTCCAGTAGGTATGGTTCCAGCATCTGATCTTTTCGATCGACGCCTCCCATACCCTTGTTATAATCCAGTATAACCTGAGGTTTATACTGAATGGGTCGGTGTGGTTTCGGTTCAGTCAAGTTTTGAGAAGTACCATGGAAGGTGGATATGGTCATGATCTTTTTCCTGTCCTGGAAAGCCATGACAGACACGTCGCCAGAATGTCGTGCTGCGATCTGACCTTCCCGCAATCTGCAGAGAGATATCAGAGGAGACACATTACTGCGGTTGGAGCGCAAGGTTCCAACGCAATCGGTTCCGCGGTTTTTAAGAAATCTGGCAAGTAGGGGGCTATTAAACCAGTTATCCATGAAAAGTGTATACCCTTTGTCAAGGAGAGGATGAACTAATTTAAGGACGGTTGCCGTGCTTTTCAGCAACGACGAAGGGAATGCAGGGTCATAGGAGGTGGTACGGCCGGTGTATATGAAAAACGACCAAAGGTAACCCGTTGCAGATTCACAGAGTTCAAAGGTTTTCACTCCGAACCGGGCTGCCTTGGTCTTTATATACTGCCGAAAGGAAAGGTTACCTTTCCATAAAATCAAAGATTCGTCAATGCAAATCTGTTGGGACGGGACATACGCGCTTTGAAATCGGGCATTCAAATGATCTAAAATGGGGCCAAAACAAAATAAACGGTTGGAATCGTCAGTCGGTCGGTTAGAATTGTCAGTGAAGTGAAGAGCGCGGCAGAGATTTTCATATCGTTTACGGGAAAATATTGTCCTAAAGACATTAGTTTTTAGGAGGGGGTTTAAAGTAAAGCAAGATTTGGTGGAGGGCATGCGGATGATGCCAAGCATCATCCAAAAGGAAAATAGGATGAGGAGTTCGTGGACGTTTGTATCGTACCAACCCCGGGCGAAAACATTAGACGAAGCGGCAACCTCTGCGGCATACCGGTTCGTCTCAGTCACAATATGAGACAGAATGCTGTCGTCCCAATATTGCCTAAATGCCCCATACGGACTTTCAGATGCGACAGTCGGCCCAATCTGCTGAGGCAAAAATGATTCTCTCTGTCCTTGATAGGTATCCATGGATGACCATTCAAAGACAGTGGAATTTCTGTCCCCAGCGAAAAGAGCCTCGTCACCACCGTCATCTGCATCCACATATTCGTCATCATCCTCTCTCCTTCTATTCGCCGCAGTACGGCTTCTCAATCTTGCTTCCCGATCAGCAACCACTCTCATTATTTGTGCTCTCAAATCTTCCGGAACATCATCGTCAGTCAAAAACACCTCGGTCAGGCTATCGCCTCTCACCCATCCCTCGGGTCTACGGGCACGACCACCACGGCCCCTCTGGCGCTGTCCTCGTCTTCGGCCTCTTCCTCGCAACGGCTGTTCAGTCACCTGGTCCACCTGGTCCACCGGCGCAAACAGTCCGTGTTCGTCGGCCAAGTGGAAAGCCACAACTTCGTATCTGGAAAACGAAAATAAAAATGAATTTCATGGAGGTTTGGCTGTGGGGACATAGCTCAAAGAACTGATGGCCGATATAGTTCTTGAGTGAATGCCACGCACTGATAAGCGCAGAGTAGGATAACGACCCACAAGGTGGCTGCTAAGAAAGTCACTGGATGCAGGCCGCTTCCAACCGGTCTCTCTGGAAATCTATGTTCAGCAGTTGAAGTCCTGTGGCTGAAATGATGATGATACTTTGTTAGTTGAAACTGCGTGGCTGAAATCGAAAATATGAATCTGGATATAAATTTGTATGAATAAACAAAGACAAGTTACTTACAGAGATTCAGGTGACTGGTGAGACGAAGCCGGAGGAGGAGAGGCCGGAGGAGGAGAGGCAGGAGATGAAACTGGTAGATACCTGCCAAAATAAAAGTAATTGTTTAAATGCAGCCAAATAATTAACAGATTCATATGTAAAACATTATCTGCTATTTATTACTCACGGGATGTCGAAGTTCACAGGGAGCTCACTCCCATGCTCTTCGTACACTCCCAACTCCATGGTCTGGTTCTCTTCATTCTGCGAAAACATGGTTAGATCTGAGAACTAAATTTTTACTTTTCAGTGGGATGATACATAATTGGTAGAAATGTTTATAGATATGTGTGCATTGAATACAAAATAAAAGTTATTATATATCTATATGATATGGCATATCATAAAATGTCCAAAATATATAAATCAACAAAACAAATAAATAAATGAAAATGATAATCATATTTTTTTAAATTTGCTAGTTATGTGAATGATTTAGGGTTTAGGCGGGAGATAATTGTACAGTCATCGAAGCAACCGTTTTTGTGATTTTTTTTTTGAGAACTGGCGATAAAAACGAGCATCAATTTTCAAAACGGTCGGTTCACATATTTACCTCTTCGTCTAAGTATTCCATTTCTTCGTCCAGGTCTGAGACATCTCCGTCATCCTCCCGGAGAAGATCCTCGAAATTCTCCGGAGCATCTCCAGACTCGACGTTCCAGGCAGCCATCTCTAATAAATATGAATAAGAATAAAATTGTTTTATTGCCTCAAATAGTAATGATATATTCGCCGTAGCCGGGTAAAAAAATATAAATTTGTACTAAATTGATGTACTTAGCTGTAGCTTAGTGTACACTAATATTTTTCATTTATTTTTAGGTCTTTATAGTCTTTCCTGAATCCTACAACCTTGGGATCTTCAAGAGCAGAGTGAATAGGCATTTACTGAGATCGCGTGCTTCATCTCCGACCACATAGTCACTTTCCATCAGGTGAGATTGTGGTCAAACGCGAATCCAGTCAATCATAAAAAAAAAAAAAAGGTTTTGTACCTACTATTGAACTCATTTCTACGAATATTCATCCAAAATCTAAGAGTATATTCTTTCACTGTTATTACAACAATAATAATTATTATTATTACAACACCAAAATATAAATTCCACATGAAATAAATATAATGCATTACTATTCGTAACAGAAAAGATCAATTTTATCGATAGTGATTTATCGATATGGGTGCGCCCTACGGCTATTAGACGGCCGCGACAGGCCGGAGTCCGCCATTTTGCAAATGTCATTTCGTAAACAATGGAATGCTCGTTGTAACATAAACAACCTAACAATGAACAAAAGAGTTGAAATTGGGCTTGATAAGAGTTTATTTATGAATTCTGATTAGTTATTGCGTCATTACTAATGCTTTTCAGGCTAATTCATTGTCAAAGTCATGCAAAATATGGACCAAATATACCGATTTTTTGCACGAAAATTTTGATGTATTATTTTTGTTGACAAATAAAAGTAAGTTTTACGACAAACCTTGCACTTCTAATTATCTAAATAGTTGAAACAATCACTTAGTATTGAAATAAATCCACTTACCGTTCACAAAGACACAATACAATAAACTCCACAAAACAATAAATCAGTCGCACGGCACAAGCACGGGGGAGGCAATCATGCTGTGGTCCTTAGATGTGGTCACAGATTACCAGGGGGGGCACACTTCAATTATCATCAATTTTCATAGCAGACTGCGACCTCTGAACTGCGGTTGACGAACTAACCGTCATTAGTGTTCTGTGGCAGCAGCCGCCATCTTACCGGTGGGTGATGTCATGTCGAGCTCTCGAACGTCGATTTCCTTTTGAAAGTTTTTGTAAAAGTTCAGATTTTTGTTAATTTGTTGTTTGTTTTTGTTATACTTGTTTTTCATAGCTAATTTAAGGAAATTAGTTATGAGAAATGAAAATTTCCTCATAAACAACAATACCAATTCTAAACCCAGTTTCTACCTATATAATCAGTGTACGTAGGTATGTATAGATCAGGGGGGGCACACTTCAAATGTCATCAATTTTCATAGCAGACTGCGACCTCTGAACTGCGGTTGACGAACTAACCGTTATTAGTTTTCTGTGGCAGCAGCCGCCATCTTACCGGTGGGTGATGTCATGTCGAGCTCTCAGTCAACGTCGATTTCCTTTTGAAAGTTTTTGCAAAAGTTCAGATTTTTGTTAATTTGTAGTTTGTTTTTGTTATACTTGTTTTTCATAGCTAATTTAAAGAAATTAGTTATGAGAAATAAAAATTTCCTCATAAACAACAATACCTATTTCTAAACCCAGTTTCTACCTATATAATCAGTGTACGTAGGTATGTATAGATAGATTTAATTCCTCAACCAATCGCTGGCAGCAGCACTGTCTATACATGCAAATTTAACCACGGAGTTGCCACTCTTTCTCGGTAAATAGTTACTATACTCTTTGGTATAGATAGATTCAATTCCTCAACCAATCGCTGGCAGCAGCACTGTCTATACATGCAAATTTAACCACGGAGTTGCCACTCTTTCTCGGTAAATAGTTACTATACTCTTTGCAGATTACTCAGATTCTTGGTCTCTTAGAACAAATACTCCCGTCCCAATAGAGACTAGCGCCACCTAGCCGCCATATGTCATAACTTGTTTATACCATGATTACCATGTAAAATATTTAAAGTCTATATTTTCTCAAAAACAAATAAACTATATGTACCTAAGTATATAAAGTGATTTTTTTCTTGCCTAGTTATTAAATTTTCATATTTGAGATAGCATTAGGTTTTGTGAAAGTAAAACACGTAAAGTAATGATGATTTGGCAACACTGAGAAAAATGTCGGCTGTCGTTGGATGTGTACGCGCATTTTTTTCACTTTCCATTTCCAATTGTGTGTTTTATTGTATACCGATACCTAACTAGATAATATGTGTAGTTACTTCGGAGGTTTATTTTCGATGACAGCATTGAAATTTTGATGAAACAATTGAAATTTCAATGTTTCATTGAAAATAAATCTCTGAAGAAATTATCAAGCTACCAGGTTTAGGTAGGTACGGCTAGGTTTCATGACCTTGACGAGGTTAGTTACACATCATTGCGGATAGATAGCGCTGTGAACCCAAGTCGCTTGCAAACGCCAACATACCCGTCTATCTCCGTATATACATTGTAGTCTTTGGAGGTAATAATGCACAGCCTGTCGCGTCAACCGCCCTTCAATTAATTTGAGGGTGATTAGGCTTTAGCTGAATCTTAAGGGCATGTCGCGATATTATTTATAATGAGAGTATACAGCGGGCAAGTTATTATATATATTGTGACTCATACCTTACATTGTTACATGGACTCTGCTCTCGTCCAGCATCTGTATCCAGCACCGGGGGGGGCTATCCGGTCTGTGCCTTCATCATGGTTGCTACCTGTTGAGTTAAATAGAATATGACTCCTGTGAGCCCCAAGTGTCTTAGATTTACCTATTTCACTTTAATGCATATTTACACATATTATTCTGACCTAGACTTTTCGTTGGCGTTTATTTCTTGGCCTAGGTGTTCACGGTAATGTCGTGACGCCACCCTACGTTGAGGCCCACCTGGACCCCACCGCGGCTCTACACGAGCCGGCCACGCCGCAACCCCCGGGGGATCCATGCCTATAGCTTGGATATACTTTGAAACTGGCAGCCCTAATCTTTAAGGCTCGACTGTGCCAGACGGTTCGGTACTCTCTGCCCGGTCCCACCACGGAGACCAGACCACCGACAAGGGTTCTCGTAACGGACCGCATCCGGAACCCACATTGCTAGGTCACTAAGTCTCAACGAGACACACTCATTCATCATGATCTGAAAAGGTACGTATAAGAACGATTTGCAATTAATATTATGCTGAGTAAACCTAAGGCACTTAGCTTTGTTACAGGGTCGCTCGTCCCACGGCGACGTGATCTTAATTCAATGATTGCACTACTTTAACTGTATGAAAATGATTAATCGCCAATAAAGTTACAACGCGCGCGGCCATTACTTTTAAACTATGCGAGCAGTCATTATAGTCTATGCGTTGAAGCTACTCACCAAGTAGTTTCAGTGTTGCTATGTACAATATTTACAAATCGTGTTGTAAGAACACGACACTCCGGCCAGGACACAGCTAGAGTAACGTATTCAATAAATTGCGCGTCCACTCCCTTATCTTCTCCAGAGCTCGGACTGCAGCAATTCTTTTATGTCCAATTTCTTGACTTTGTTCTTCCACTGTCTCTTTAGCATTTGTCATTAAATTTTCATTTGGTACATTCGCGTCGTTTAGATCATCTTCTACTCTTTGTATGCTCTCAATCATTTCTGTTTCTTTATTTGCAACATCCGCACTGTCATGTGTCTCATCCATTTCTTCAGCCGTTTCCTTTTCTTTGGTTGTTAACGTTTCCCTTTGTGCATCAACTGTCTCTTCTATCCGGTATAATGTTAACTTCCTCCGAAACTTTTTTAGGTAACATTTGCTGTAGAAAATTTTCCTCGTTGTTTTGAGGTGCAGGATCGAGCTCCTCATTTTCTTCTACCTCTAGAGGATACAAATGAGCAATGGATCGCGTGTACAGCGTGTCTCCTACTTTTACCTTAGCAACTCTACATAATCCATCAGAACCTTTTATCAACGAAAATATCTTCCCTACTTTCCAGTTTTCACGGTTTTTATCACCCCTTATTTGTACAATTTGGCCTTCTTTTGGGATTTCATTTGAAGTCAAACGTGGTTGTTTATGCGAGTGGCTATATCGCTCACGTAGACTTGGCAAGTATCGATTACAAAACATTTCTTTGAATTCATCTAGTATCACACGTGCCCTTCTCCAGCCCTGGATTAAATTAGTTTTTGTCGATGTTCCTAATATCTCAGGTTCTGTCTGTGCTGTATTCAATGTGATGCATTTTCCAATTTGGAGAAAATCAGAAGGTTTCAGTATATGTTCCAATTCTGCATCAACACAGGTTAAAGGTCGCGTGTTAATTACCGCTTCTATCTCTTTAACAATTGTCGATAGCTGACTGTCATTTAAAAGATGTTTTTGAAGTGTTCTTCGCATACAGTGTTTTACTAAGCCTACGAGTCTTTCGTAAAATCCACCGAACCAAGGTGCCAGTTCCGGTATAAATCTCCATTGAATTTTATTTTTTATACAGTATGGATTGGACACTATGTCCGCTATCAACTTGAAGTGTAGGGCGTTGTCTGAAGTAATAAGTGTTGGTACTCCTCTAGTAGAAACCATTCGTCTTAGAGCGAGTAGACCCTCTTCAGCGGATAAGTCTTGGACAACTTCCAAGTGTACCGCTCTGACAGCCAAACATGTCATTAAACAGATCCACCTCTTGCTTGATCCCTTTTCTGTTCTGACTAATACTGGTCCTAAGTAGTCAATACCCGTAAAGGTAAATGGTGCACTGTAGTTAACTCTTTCGTGTGGTAGCGCAGGTGGTGATGGCAGTTTGAATGGGCCACCACCGTGTTTCAGACAACGTGGACATTTCCTTAATATCTTTTGTACCTGTCGTTTACCTTCCGGTATCCAATAAGATTGGCGAATTAAACTAAGAGTGTGATTGACACCTACATGGTAATTTGCTTCATGAGTTTCTTTAATAAGTTTGTGAGTAAATTCGCAGACCTTTGGTATAATAACAGGATATCTCTTGTCAAAAGAATATTCTGCATACATGTGTCTCCCTTTGCACCGCAGAATTCCATCAACATCCTTGAATAGACCAAGGTTACGGCTAAGATTTGTTTGTTTTCCATTAACTTCTTCCTTGAAGTATTCTGCTTGTAATTTCTTAATTTCTCGCAGAGTACTATCTTGTAATTCAATATCTTCTTCTTTAGACTTTATACTGCAATTATCACGATCAGTATTGCATTCCATGTCCATTGGTTCCGGAAGTTCTTCTGGGGTCTCATTATTTGTGATATCCAGAGTTTCACTGCTAATAGCATCCTCCCCAACGAAAAGAGAAAATGTTCTGGATGACCTCGTTGGCCAACTATTTGGCTCCTTGAGTAAAAAATCTGGTCCAGCCAACCATTTTTCTCTGTCATCCTTCGATCTCGTTGGTCTGGTAGCTGCGTCAGCAGGATTCATTTCTGACGGAACATGTCTAATAGTTAAATCCCTATTCCTTTTAATTTCATCAATTCTCCTTGTTACAAAAGGTGACAGTAATTTGTTGGAATTAATCCAATCGATTACGATTTGACTATCAGTCCACAGTACTTGTTGTTTTATGTTTAAATTAACGATATGTTTAAGAATGTATTGTATCAGACGACTTCCAATTAATACTGCTAACAGCTCCAACCTTGGAATCTTCAAATTCTCTTGATCCTTTATTGGCACAAGGCGTGATTTTCCAATGACAAAACTTATGTTGTTTCCTACAACGAGATACACAACGGCAGCATAAGCTCGTGTTGAAGCGTCAGCAAAGCAATGTATTTGACAATCGTTGTTACGGAAATTCTTAGTATAACATCTTGGTAAACTTATTTCTTTGACCTCACTTAAATCGTTTTGAATGTCATTCCATTTATCTAGCATATCTTTAGGCAACGATGTATCCCATTTAATTTTACTCTTCCATAAATCTTGTAGAAGAAGTTTTGCTGATAATAACGTAGGTACCGTAAATCCACATGGATCAAAAATAGATGCGACACTCTTCAAAATGCCTCTCTTTGTATCAGGACTGTTCACTATCTTCGTTCTTAAGTGAAGTGTATCGTTTTCCAAGTGCCAATCTAAACCCAATACTTTAACTACTTTGTCCGGACTAGCGTCTGGAACTCGACGACTGAAATCCTCTGAATTTGAGCTCCAACCCCTCAAATTCATCGAAATTTGTTGAAATGTTTGTTTTGACTTTCGGTGTAAGTTCAAAGCTTCCTTTGTAGTGTTCACTCCTGTTACAACGTTGTCTACATAGATGTCATGTGCTAATTTTCGGACGCTTTCGTTTTCAGTTTTCGACAAGTGATGTTTGACAGTAGCATTTAGTATAAATGGACTCGAGATTATTCCAAAAGGAACCCTTGTAAATCTCAAATGAACAAGATTTTCTTCATTTGCTGGTTTTGTGATGTCCTTCACCCACAGAAATCTGGCTACATCTCTGTCTTGCTCCTGGAGTCCTATTTGTAAAAATGCTTTCTCCACGTCGGCTATCAATCCAACAGTGTGACATCTAAACCTTATGATCAATCCCGTTAGGTCTTCTAACATCAGGGGTCCACAATACAGGCATTCATTTAAGCTCTTATTGTCTTTAGTTTTCGCAGAAGCGTCATAAACAATTCTTATCGGCTTTCCTGGCGCCGTAACTCCATGATGTGGTATGTAGTGGATTGGATGATCACCTTCATTTTCCGTTGGAACAATTTCTATAATATCCTTTTCCAGTTGTTCCTTCAACGTTTTGTTATAAGCTGATAGAGTTTCCTGATTAAGTCGTTTAAGTAAACTTACTAAACGACCAAATGCTAAACCATAGTTGGTTGGTAAATTAGGTGGATATTCATTCCACGGCCAACTAACATAATATCTATTGTGTTTATATTTTGTGGTTGCATTGAAGTTCTTAATTGCCTCTTCATCTCGATTAACCTTTGGCGAATCAGTGATTCCTATGGATTCTAAGTCCCACAAAAATATTAAGCTTCCATTATCTAATGGAAGGTCTGGTTGATTTAACTTTACTTCACAAGAGGATTGAAAATATGTAAGAGCTGATATTTGCTCGATTGGCTTGTCGTATGATCTGCCGGAAAGTATCCAACCGAATTCTGATTCTACCAGATACAAGTCTTCTTTAATGTGTATTTTTCTCGTTGACATGACTGAGTAATAATAATCATTACCAATTAGAATATCGACACAGTTTGACAAAGAACCATCGTCAGCCAATACATACTTTCCCTTAAATTTGCCATCAATTAATTTTTGTACTGGATATGGAACTCCGTGAGAAATCGTAGGTACTACATTCGCAAATACTGTCCTTGTGGTCTTGGACTTTGTCTCTATCTGTAGTTTAACTAATGGACTTTCTAAGTTCTTTGGTATTTGGGATCCAAATGTAAATACTGATAGACTATTCTGTTCTACGACTTGTAAGTTTAGTTTCTTAGCAACCTTCTGAGTAACGTAGCTTCGTTGACTTCCACAGTCTAACAAAATTCGACATGCCTTTGTATCGTTACTTTGTCCTTTCACTTTGACTACAGCCGTTTGCAGCACGGTAGATCCTTCTCCATTTGCATGCATTACGTTTGTAGATTCTTTTTTCTTTATTTCTTTGTCATTCTTGTTAGGACATAGTGCTCTATTATGTAGTCCTTGTTTTCGGCAGTGTGGGCAATATTTCTTCAAGTTACATTTCGATGAAATGTGCCCTGAGCCAAAACAATTATAACATTTGCCTTTCAATTTGGCCTTTCTTTCATTTATTGTTTTAAATTTATCGCATTCATCGTTGTAATGTTCGCCTTTGCAAAAAATACATGACCATCTTGTTTTCTTTTCGCCACGAAATTGTTCATCTCCTTTATATTCAAATTTTCTTTTATAAGTTGGTTTATTTTCTTGTTTAAGTTTCGAATTATTAGACCTATACGAGTTATTAGGCTTCCACTGAGTTCTTCGAGGCTTCATGTGACTATAGTTGTTGTAGTTTGAATCTGGACGTTTTCCTTTGTAGCGCTGTGTATTTTCCTTTACATGCAAAGTCGCCACTGTATATTGTGATGATTGACCTGATGGACTCTCCAGTGTCATCCTCTGAGCTTCTTCTTTAGCCGAAATAATTATCCCTAGCTGAGTTCTTATATTCGTGACTGATTCATCGGCACCCAATTTCATCTTCGTTTCATAAATGATTTCAGTTGGGAATTTTTCCATGATTAAAAATCGTATATGATTGGAACTAATATCTTCTCCCATGGATTGGAGTACTCTCAAATGTTTTTCAATTTCATCTAAAGTGGCTCTGCAATCCTCCATCCTCTCAGCTTGCTTCACTTTATTCAGAGCCCTGTGGTGGGCGTAGATAATATCGTTCTCCTTTCCATATCTGGCTTTCAGGGTGTTCACAGCAATTTCGAAGTTTTTGTTCGTAGTGTCTAATCCATCTAATAGTCTTGCTGCATCTCCCTTAAGACAGCCTTTGAGATAGAGCAGTTTATCAACATCATTTAATTTTCTTCGGTTAATATTAGACGTGAATTGGTCCCAGAATTGATACCATCCTAACAGACTACCGCTAAACTCTGGTAAATTCAAATCTGGTAATTTACTATACTTTGATGCTTCGCTATCAACATTAGAGGTTGTAGGACGTTCGGTTTTCAATTTTAATATTTCATCCAGCTCGGCCAATGCTTCTTCTCCTTGCAACTGATGTGTTGTGAGGTTTGACACTTCATCCGCATTGGGGTTATTGCAAAGTTTAAAATAATTATATAATTCAGATTTGAAGCATGACAGGACAGATTTTAATTTTGCTGCTAGTATACGAGCAGTTTCTATATTATCATTATTCAAATTGTTGCAAAGATTGAGAGCTTGTTCTGATAAAGATTGAATTTGTTTTATAAATATGGACAACCGGTTTACAAGTATATCTTCCATACTTGGTAAATTTTTCTGGAAAGAAATTTAATAACATAACGACATGAACATAATATTCATATCATTAACTAACAAGTTAACATCATAAACAAACATCATGAACATGACAAGCTAATTGATTTCATATAGTTATATTATAAAATTATTAGTTCCCATGAACAAGGTTTATAAATTTTTGTAAATGTATAAAACCATTTTGTAGACATACAATAATGAAGAAGTATTTATTTATTAACAGTAAATAATTTTATATAAATGTAGGAAAATTTTATCATTTCAATTAAAATTTTCTAATATCATGGCAACACATTACTCTCTGACATATTAGTCAACCACTGTGCAATGTACTACCTACACATTTCATAAAATTTCTATATTTGAAATTTAGTTGTCATTACCACATTTGCTTTATTAGATTTTGAGAGATGGTATACAACTTCCTGCTTTGGACTGTACTAAGGCTCCAATAATTTGAAATTGAATGAATATAATTATTATATTTTGTTCAATTTTATGAGGTAATATTGTAGTCACACATAACTTATCACACTCAATTACAACTGTTGGTTTATGTTTGCATCTTAATATTCATATTCCAAATGAAGATAGTTATCAATTTAATTTTATAGAAGAAAAGGCAAAATTTGTAAAAAACCTTACTCACTTTGTAAGAATGAAATAGAATGAAACCAACTTCGATTTATCCCACTTAATTTCACTCCATTATTAATTTACTATAGTATTGTAACACTAAAAAAATTTAACTTTAATGTTTAATTTTAATTGTAATACCTTACACATACTTTGGGGAGCTTGTAATAATATTGATAGAATATATCAACAAATCATCACATTCTAGACTAAAGGTATTTGCATATTAAGTAACTGAAATATAATTTATTGCTCGGAGCCGCTACATAAATTATGTGAAAACTTAATGACCTATGCCCAATGTAACAGCTTATGTATTTACAGGTAGGTGAGGCTTGTAACATACCTTATTTTTTATTTACGCCGTTTGTTGTGAGAATGTACCTCCTGATCAGTATTTTATCATATACATATATTTTGCCCTGACCACTCGGGCCCTTCCAAGGCATGTACTTCGTCGTCCCTATTGAATAAATGTACAATATGGTTAAATTATACCAATATTTTGTGTACCCACAACATTGTTATGTGGGGAAGTTCATATGAATAGGTACAATCTTTGTTCGTGTCGCGTCAATTTCAAATTACCGCAGTCGAGGTAAGTGAACGTTACCCACCTACACAAGAAACCATTTCGTTGGAAATTCGAAAAAGTTCAGTGTGGTTTTACATATGACTATATATACCTTGTACGTTACTGCTGTCTTTTCATGAAACATTCTCATTAATAAGGTATACCGAGTTGTTGTAATATAGGTAATGAAGGCTTTAGCCCTTTGACAAAAATTCAGTGCCATACAATAAAACTTTAGTTAGACAATAAATTGTCACTAGAGAAAACAACTATCGACTAGCAGGCAGTGGATGTTCTCTTATTATGCATTAAAACGGCACTCACCTTATGAACATAAATCAATTTGCTTTTCACCGTAAAATCACTTCAGAACTCAAACTTTTTATTTATATAGCGCAACAAAAACTCTGAACTTCATGAAAAAGAATGGAGGACGGATGATAGATATGTATGATGGCGTGGCGTCTTCGCGGTTTCTTTCGAAACTTTAAATAAAAACTTAGTAAGGCGCATGTTAGATTGAACTTTAAAATTCGCTGTTTTTCTTTTGTAAATTATTCAAACACATTTTGTTTGCCCACGCGTAAAGGAAATATAAAATTCATCAAAATTACATCTTATTGTCGATTGCATAGCAACCTGACTTCCGGTTTTCTGTAGTAACAAAAAAAATAAAAAATGTATACCTTTTTTTAAAAATAAGTAAACAAATGACGTTCTTAAATTATTACAATTAATTCCAAAGCCTTATTTTTCAATCTTATCTCAATGTTAGCGTATTCCAACAATTAAATACGATAATTTCTAGACTCATTCAATTGCCAACATAGCTACCTTCATAACCACCAAGCAAGTCATTTCTATTTTGCAAAACCCATTTATTGTTTTTTGTCTTAAATTTGCACATTTTCCTTTTATATAGCACACAAAACATTATTTTTATCAATTTCCAACAGTGCAAATACAAATAATTAGCCGCTATGAAAGAAGAAAAAAGGAAAGACAATTTCAATGTTACCGGATAGTTCCGCTACTGCACAATAGATGGCGCAATTACACTTTCCATACAGTTCGAATAAATCTGAACCGGATAGTCCCTCTAACGGATAACAGATGTCGCTATGAGTCACAAAACCTTGCCTTATTTGAAATAGAATTGTTCTAGAAATTTTCATGTTTCTCAGGATTCCTTCAAATCCCAGCACCTCCACCATGTCGCGTCAACCGCCCTTCAATTAATTTGAGGGTGATTAGGCTTTAGCTGAATCTTAAGGGCATGTCGCGATATTATTTATAATGAGAGTATACAGCGGGCAAGTTATTATATATATTGTGACTCATACCTTACATTGTTACATGGACTCTGCTCTCGTCCAGCATCTGTATCCAGCACCGGGGGGGGCTATCCGGTCTGTGCCTTCATCATGGTTGCTACCTGTTGAGTTAAATAGAATATGACTCCTGTGAGCCCCAAGTGTCTTAGATTTACCTATTTCACTTTAATGCATATTTACACATATTATTCTGACCTAGACTTTTCGTTGGCGTTTATTTCTTGGCCTAGGTGTTCACGGTAATGTCGTGACGCCACCCTACGTTGAGGCCCACCTGGACCCCACCGCGGCTCTACACGAGCCGGCCACGCCGCAACCCCCGGGGGATCCATGCCTATAGCTTGGATATACTTTGAAACTGGCAGCCCTAATCTTTAAGGCTCGACTGTGCCAGACGGTTCGGTACTCTCTGCCCGGTCCCACCACGGAGACCAGACCACCGACAAGGGTTCTCGTAACGGACCGCATCCGGAACCCACATTGCTAGGTCACTAAGTCTCAACGAGACACACTCATTCATCATGATCTGAAAAGGTACGTATAAGAACGATTTGCAATTAATATTATGCTGAGTAAACCTAAGGCACTTAGCTTTGTTACAGGGTCGCTCGTCCCACGGCGACGTGATCTTAATTCAATGATTGCACTACTTTAACTGTATGAAAATGATTAATCGCCAATAAAGTTACAACGCGCGCGGCCATTACTTTTAAACTATGCGAGCAGTCATTATAGTCTATGCGTTGAAGCTACTCACCAAGTAGTTTCAGTGTTGCTATGTACAATATTTACAAATCGTGTTGTAAGAACACGACACAGCCATGATAAAGCCCAACCCAATAATGTACAGCCAATAATCCATGTACATGGTCGCCAACGATCGGCCGCACTTTATCTGGGTGTGCATTCCGCTTCTGTTCTAAAATTGTCCATAGCGATAAAGCACAACCACTAATGCACAGCCAATAATTCAAGTACATGGTCGCCGATTATCGGGGCGTACAATCTCGGCTGGTCATTCCGGGTCGTGCGTTATCGGTGCGTGCAAATAATGTACAGCCAATAATCGGCAGCCACTTCTATGGTCACGGCCTATTGGCTGTCTTTTTTTTTTTTTTTTTTTAATGTCAAAACTGTCTTTTTTAGGTTTTCATAATAGGAGACCATCCATAAACATTTTTTTTTTGTTTTTCACAGAATAAATATCTGACACTTAAGGCTCTATGCATCAAGGCGATGTTGCTACACCTAATACACAAAACACAAACACGATAGAACTCCCCAACAAGCTCCAACAAGTGAAGTAAAGTTTGAATTCACTCCTCTCGGAGGAGGCAAAGGGATCTAAGGTGATACAGCCATGTGTTATTCCTATTACTAGAGTAAACGATAATTAGTAAATGGAAAAACTAAATAAATAAGAGAAAGAAGACGTATAAAACTCTTCTAAAACATTTAATGTGGCCAGTGTTAATATTCTCCCACATTAGATGAAGGCCAAGGGCTTCTATACAAGGAACAAAATTATATTGTAATAATTTGACGACCGATTGGTGTAGGGGATAGTGACCCTGTCAGCGAAACCAACGGTTGCGGGTTCGAATGCCGCGACGGGTAAATGTTTGTGTGATGAATATGAACATTCATTCTTGAGTCATGGATGTTTATATAAATATTTATGTATGTTCATCCGTCATCTATTGTCCATAGTACAAGTTTTGCTTAGTTTGGGACTGGATGATTGGTGTAAGTGTCCGAAATATTTATTTATTTAATTTATTAAAGTAACCACTTTACTGTTCATATTATTATATTCTGTATTGCACTAAAAAATTACATATAACAGAGAACAAACAATTGGTCATGAACAAAGTTGGACAACAGTGTACGCAAATGCCTAACAAACCATTCAAAAATATTCCAAATAAACCACTTACCATTCCGGGACTGAGTCGTCAACGTGACAAAATGTCCAGTGGACGAATTGTTTAATAGGTGATCGTGAAATGCTAATAAAAACAATGGTTCTTCTTCATCAACCAACTATTAAAGTAGTTGTTCATCATCGATATCGACCTTATCGAATAATTTATTATAGGCCGAAATAGCATTAAACAGCAAATTAGACGGCAAATTAAAAGTTTGTGGATCAAATTGCTATGTTTATTTCTAACTCGATACCTATTCAACCTATTTGGTTGCAAAGAATAAAATAACTAGGTATACCTGCCTACCAATAGTTGGTAGTTTCACTAATGAAAATAGCTATAGGAACTAACGGATATAGGTAAAAATTTTACAAAATTCGGAACATTAAAATCAAAAAATTTAATCCTAACCATGACACAGAATACAATAGAACAAAACTTTATTAATTTATATAATAATTCGGTTTCCCGGGTTCGTCGCTAGATGTCGCTGTACGGTTTTAAAACGCGCTATAGACTTGTTGAGTAATTTTACATAAGACTCAGAGCGATATCTGATAACAGTACCAACCTAAGGTCGCTCTGGAAAGGATGTACCCGTCCTAAATAGGGTTAGTTTTTGTTTTCTACGAGAGGGGTCAATCCTGGTCGTAGAATTTTAACGAGTATAAGATATAATATTGAAAATATAGTGCCACGTACGACATTTCGACCACGTTAAAAATGTATCTGCCCTGTGTCAACCCCTTGCTTTTTATCTCCAAAAGTGGTTTATTTTTTACAATTGTTTTGGAAATTAGGAAGGTAAATTATTTTAATACAGTCTGCATCACGATAACTCTATATGACACAATAACAAAAATTATTAATTATGTAACATATTATAAAAACAACAATTAATTCTGGACTTCTTGTAGTCTACCATAGGCTCATATCCCTTTACAATAGCAGCCTGTGTGCGAAGTGTGAGTTTTGTCTCGTTTTTAACTTTACCATCGCGTTCGCGTTTACGAAAAAAGTCCCTATGAAAAAAATCGTTTTGCAAACTATCCACTAGAGGCGCTGCACATTTCTCCATACAAATCGTCACGTAAACGTGACCGCGGTAGTAAAGTTAAGTCGAAACACCACTCACACTCAGCCCTCTGGTCACAGATTACTTAAATAGTGTTTGGTGCGGAAGTCTGCGTGACTTCCTTATTAGAAATACATACAAGTCGTAGTATGGACATCCTTGCAAGCTTCAGGAACTGAGTCTAAAGTCAGCACTCATATCAGCTTATTACCATCCTGACGCCACTCATAATCAGTTGGAGAAAGCCGTTCCAGCTCTACAACGTTGTGGTTTTTCCAAATTAAAGTTTGCTAATGTGCTTGGCGGCTATGCAGGCGAGCTGCATCTGAAGTTAGTGGCAGAGCCTCACATTTGGTAACTCTGGAGAAGAGGACGTGGACGTATAGAGGATTTAAGTTCGTTTAAGTTAGCAAAAGGCTATTATAAAATCACTGACTATTTGAATGATAAGCAAGCATGAACATAGCTGTCTTTATTATTCATATAATTATCAAATCACAAATTGTAACCCATAATCCGTTTAAAAGAGCAACCCTAGAGTTTCTTGCTCGTTTTTCTCTGGGGAGTCGGCTTTGTGAATGAGCAGTAAATTTAAATGTAATATTAATATTAATAGTGACGTTTTCAAGTGATATTTTTATCCTATGAAATAAAAATATTTTGATTTGGTTTGATAGATTTATGAATCTCAAAAAACTGCATAAATATTGCCACCGAAAATTACAAGTCTCTTATGGTCTCCAAAAGCAACGAAGTAATTTAGATGTCTTTGTGACTTTTCACAACGCTGCTGTCCCTTTGGACAGGATTGCAATGGAAGGACAGTAAACAGTTGCGAGGATTAAGTACGTTAGGTATTATTTTGTAGTTGTATTTTTTTCTTTGCAGTTGCAGTTTTGCAAACTATCCACTAGAGGCGCTGCACATTTCTTCATACAAATCGTCACGTAAACGTGAAAGCGGTAGTAAAGTTAAGTCGAAACAAAACTCACACTCCGCCCTCTGATTTATGTCTAGCTAAGCTAATTTTTACCGTATTTTCCCTGGGCTAATTACCTTATTATATGGAGGACTTTTCCTACGTTAGAATCGGGGGACTATGTAGGTAGAGATTTTAAAATAAAATCGCAACATAAACAAAATAGCGTTTATTTCAGGGTCTGTTTGCGATCCTTAAAGCATTAAACAGTGGCTTACTAATAGATTAAAATTGCACTCAAAATACAATAAAATCACGTCTAAGTACTAAATAATATGGCCAATGCGCTTAAAAACGATCTCAGACATGTTCATTCATCATATCACACATATGATTGGATTCTTGACAAATATAATACTACCACAGTATAACCAATTGTTATACTGTGATACTACTTACTCTTCTTACTAACAGTTAATTCTGAGAATGTATTGCGATGATTCACTGAACAAATAATCACTAAACGTGGATCATTCAAACGGATGTCAAAAATGTCTACCACAGACTTCTGTATCCCTATTGTTATACAAATTCCACTATTGTTATAATTTTGTCTAAGTATATTTCAACATAACTATAATATAAGATTATAATAATTACTTGCTACTTTTTGCGCCAAACTACTTTAGATAATTTTAATTATTGCCATTGCCTCGAAAAGTGTCGTATTTGTGATCTGTCCTTGTGTTGTTTTACGTTTAAACAGGGTGAAATTGAATTCGTGTAATTCCCATTAACTGGTCACCACTTTTCATTTCCATTAAACGGCCACTCTTGATTACGAACAACTTTCCCCAAGTAGGTAACATTTCGAACATCCGCACTAAGCTCTTATTGCTTCATCATTTATAATGCGGACTGCTAAGGTATGGAACTCACTGCCCGCGTCGGCTTTTCCCGACACTTACAACCTTGGGATCTTCAAGTCTAGAGTGAATAGGCATTTACTGGGTGCGCGTGATACATCTTCGGCTACATCGTCACTTTCCATCAGGTGAGATTGTAGCCAAACGCGAAACCAGTTTTTATTAAAAAAAACTATTTTCGGCTGAATTCGACTATGGTTCTTAAGTGGAAAGTGTTCGTAATCAGGAGTGGAGTCACAAGTAAATAGGGATTCATCATCATCAGCCCGTAAACATCCCACTGCTGGGATATCGGCTTCCCCTCGTATATGAGGAAGTATGGGCCATAGTTCACCACGCTGGCTCAATGCGGGTTGGAGATTTCACATGCCTTTGAATTTTTATTTCTCAGGCATGCAGGTTTCCTCACGATGTTTTGCTTCACCGTTTAAGAGCAGTCGGATAAATGCACATAAGTAATTAAATTTAAGAACTCGTTGGTACATTGGCCTGCCTGGGAATCGAACCCGGACCTCCTCAATTGGGAGACCGTGCCTTAACCGCTGAGCCGGGTGTAATACGCCACATCGATCGAAGCTCAACACATCGAACACGTTACATCGATAGCTTATGAAATTGATATATTATGAAATCGATGGTTCACATCGAAAGCTTATGAAATTAGCCACCCACGCTCCACACTGAACCAGGGATTACACGAATTTAATGTAACTCTATATATATTTGTGATAGTCCTTTTTGTTTTAGGTGGCTCAAACAGGCAGGACACAGACCGACAGTTTGGCTCAGTTTTACACTGGTCAATCTCATTCAGCGTCTTAACCGCACAACCGGACACTGGCAGTCATGGTTGATCGCATTAACTACGACCGATAGCCATAAAATATAAAAATAATATGTAAACACAATTTTTGACAATTCACAACTTGCTCACAATATTATGTAGAGATAATGTTAATTATGAACATGAGATGGGAGGTAAGTACGAATAATAAGCGCCGATATCCTCATTGCAAGTATTTACAATTAGCCATCTTGCTTGAAGCGTATTACGCACGTTTATCTGAAATAACGATTTCAGTGAATTGTTTTTTCTTGTCTGGTAACTGAAAATGTGCCCGTTAATTTCCTTCATAGGAAAATTGTATTTTAAAAACAAATTTGAGCACATTCTAAGAAAAATAAGTCTCTCTAATTTCAATCTCAAGCATAAATTTTTAAAATAATTTACGCCGTAATGTCATTCATTACACATTTAAGCCGTATTGTCCGGCTAAAAAAAAACATATTTTTAGTTTTCTTTTTCACTTACAAAATAAATATGGCAGATCATTTAGACAACACTGAAAGGCTGTAAGCTCCGCGTGCTCCGAATAAACACCATAAGTAACAAAAATATGCTAACATATACGCCTGTATTTTTCTAAAGTAAACAGACTGTAGAAAAACTCATTTTTCCATTGTATTTTGTAACTTATATACTACTCATTCTTTTATCTTATAAAAATAACGTAGAGGGAAATTAAGTAACAAAATGCTTTTTCGTGGTACAGCCGACGACACGACTCTCGTAACGTCCAGTGTAAGCTGACCTCACAACGCTATCGCAATAGTGAAACAAGCGAGATCCTTATCATGGAAATGTTACGGTCACCGTGCGGTCGACCGTACTTATTTGTATAGCTACGTTTTATAAAACATCAATAATAACATACACTTACATGTCAATTAAGTAACCATAATGCCTAACTGATAATAAAAAAAACCAGCAGAAAAACCACACTTAACTAACTACCTATCTAAAGGACATTATGTTTTTACAGTGACATCACTCAACGATTCTTATTTAGAAAAAACTGTGTAATTGCAACATACTACTTCAGTTTCTCTTAACCTGATTTACCTAAACATTCGTAATATAATAAAAATTATACATAACATAGTGAACACGATTGTCTTTCTTCATCAAATAGCACGGACGAAAAATAACATAAACATTATACAAAATAAGAACCACATTAAAAATATATACAGATCTGAAAATGACTAACATCAAAAAATACAATACAAAATAATTTAAGAGAAGAAACATTGACGGCTTTTCCACACATACAATGGTGTCGATTCGGATGTACTCCAACTACCTAATCTTAAACTAAACTAAAACCAGTTTGGAGTGGTGCCGTCGCATCGCACTGTTCCAGGGAAAAAGAGACAGTACTACTTTAAAACAGTTTAAAGAAAGTATTTATTTGGATTTCTGTTATAGAGTATTATATACATAAGTTTACAATACCTATACTAAATCCAAAAAGGTCTCCGCCACACATCACTCCATTCCACAATCGCCGCCTTCGTTGTACGGATAATCTACGGCTTTATGTTCCACCCAACACGTCCAAGTTTTATGGTCTGTCTTTTACATTGCAGGCCATCCGTCTGTGGAACTCTCTACCTGAATCCAGTCTGTTCTATAAAGTTAACTCCTACACCCAAAGGTTGCCTGGAAGAGATCGCTTTTAGTGCTAAGGTCGCCTAATTGTACTCTTATCAGTATTGTGTTTTGTAAAATGTATGTTCTCCTTTTGTACAATAAAGTGTATTTGTATTGTATTGTATTGTCTCCAGTCAGCATGTGTCGGGTTGGAGCAACCACGACGCTGGTTGCCTGTGGAGCCGAAGTTTAGTTGGTGTACATCCGAATCGACACCAATATCAACGCGGGCGATGCGCGGTGTGGTGGTCATTAGTAGGGAAACATGATAACGCGAATCAGAACAAGGAATTTCGTCACGGTGCTCCCTCAAACCTCTCCCGAACTCTATAAAAACACCTGTCCAAAACCGCTTGTAATAAATATAAAGGAAATCATTTAGCCATAACTTTTTATGCTCACCGTATGAAAATTTCAGATATAAATTAATTTATGTCTATTTAAGTACCTGGGTTTATGTCCATTCGTGCCCACCTGCGGCTATTACAAGTTATAAGCAAGGCTGTTGGTTCGACTACGTTAACTAGCAACCAAATATATTGGATTAACAATACGTTTTATACATTGTGGATGTAGGCCTCTGTGTCCTATAGTATAAAGTGAATAGGCTCGGTTTGGTTGGCGGTAGGGCATTTCAAATCCACCACCATCTTATCTAAGGCCCGTATTAATAAACCATTCTCAAGATTGAGAACTGTCTTGCGATCGGTCTCAAGTAAACGTGTTGATTAATAAACCTTACTTGAGACCTGAAACGCACGTGCGTACTCAAGCACTACTTACTTGAGAGGTGCTTCGAATTTCACGTATTAATAAATGAAACTCAACACTGTCACGCCAATATGGTCACCCGAAGTCACAGGCGGCGACAGTATCTGGGCGGCTTGTAAAGAAGCAAGCAATTTCTTCCAATTAGAACTGGTAAATGTATTTCAGGCGGCATGTAAAATCTATCAGTACAAGCTAACCGTTATAAAAATCATGAGAACAAATAGCCAGATCTAAATCTTAAATTATAAAGCCTATATTATACATAGGTAACATTACAAGTAATTCACGTTATCCTGTCACCATTTGAATATGTAGTGGTAATTATTGATGCAGATTCAATATTTCAAATTTGCTAACCTAAGAGGTATCACAGAAAACAGAGTCACCTCATCGCTACATGCAAACGATGCCAGGGTTGGTAAATTGTGAAGTTACTTATGCTTATCTACAGTTGACACCCTATAAATTCTAAGACAAAACCGTTTCATAAAACAAGAAACTCTTTGGAACATATTAAGATCTACAATTTGAGATTCATTGTAACGTAACTTTTTACTGTCAAGGCAATATTGGTCGCGATGGCTCGGAAACTTTGGGAATGCTTCCGTACAAAAATGCGGGAAGTATGTAAACTCCTCCTTTAAATCTATGTAGTGGTATCTGCTCGCTGCTTCTCGTATTTGTCGCTCCAGTGCGCACGGCGATGCTACGTAGAACCTATATTTCTTCTTATATTCGTGTAACGTCATCTCCGCATCAGTCAATACATCATCGATTTTTGTAAACAAATCGTCCATCGGCAGCGAACCGTATTTATATAGGAACGTACTCGGGGACAGTCTGTATTTACGTCCCGTCTTTCTATCTGTCCAAATTGTCGTTGTACTCTCTAAATGTAGCAGAAAAGTTGGAATACTATAGCTATGGGTGGTTATAACATGCGTTTGAACTCCGTAGGTGGCTTTAATTTCCTTGTAAAGGCTGTTGGCGAATGGATATATCCCACCTTGATGAACAAACCCAAAGAAAACTGTTAACAGAAGGTTTAGGACATACCATGTATACCGTAGTGCCTTCTTAAGTCTTCTGGACAATGGTTGGTCGGCGTCGTTTTCGTATAAATAACTGCCGAAGAGGTAGACCAAAGGCACGAGGGCTGGAATGATGAATCTTGCCTCCTGATGGGGGAAGAAGGAGAGCAAAGTGACGGGAACTATTAAGGAGAACATCATGAGCCCAGTGATGCTCTGGATCCTGGGTAACCTGCTGTACTGCCCGCGGATGAACCTGCGAACGGTAAAACATGCATAAATAAGGAATAATCACTACCTATTATGGACTGTATATGGGATGCTGAAATAATCAATCGCGGAAATGCACTTTAGAATAACTGTAACGCGCTGTAATTTCGGCTTATTTCGAATGGCATTACCCCAACTGTTACGAAATCGGATACCGCCTGGATAAATAATAACGCGTACTGCCTTAGTGAAACTCAAGTAATGCTTCTTCTTCATCGATATCCATCTTCTTAGTAAATAATTTATTATAGGCCAAAATAGCAACAGCAAATAGACGGTGAGTGACTGAGCAAAAATATATAGGGTTACTCGAAATTGGTGGACGACAGATTGGTGTAGTGGATAGTGACCCTGTCTGCGAAACCAATGGTTGCGGGTTCGAATCTCGTGAGGGGTAACCGTTTGCGTGATGAATATGAACATATATTCCCGAGTCATGGATGTTTATATAAATATTTATATATGTTTATCCGTTATCTAGTATCCATAATATAAGCATTGCTTAGTTTGGGACTAGATAATTGGAGTAAGTGCCCGAAATATTTAATTATTTTAAGTACGACGAATTTCATTTATTCCTGGCAAGAGAAATGGCAGCTTGGTCAAATTTGTTGTATTTTGGCTCTGTATAATTATACTTAGTAATAACTATTTAAGTATTTAAAGATCAAACACCCGACAGCATATTATATATTTTGCGGACGACGTGTTAAATTTTTACCATAAAATCTATCCTAAGACGCTCCAGGTATCGAGACGAATCTAACCACACCATGCACTTCGAAATCAGTCAAGCCGTTCAGGCTACAGGATGCGCCAAAAGAACGGACATACGTAAGTAGAAATATATGAGTATTTGGCCGGTGGTAAAGAGTAAAATAACTAGTTATTGTGTTCCGGTGACCAGAAATAAGATAGTTCAGTTCCCCAAATAAAAAGGGGTTTACGCTTCTACCTTCGGCCTAATCTTCACTTAACATCAGCTGTGATTGAGGTTAAGTGCTAACCCGTTGTGCATAAAAAAAAATACCAAAATTCTTGGTAAGGCATGAAATGAAAATACCTTGAAACTATTGATATAAGTAGGTAAGTATGTAACAAATTTACAAAACTCAAAAAATTTAAAACAATAAAATTAAATCCTAACCATGACATAGAATAATACAATAGAATAAAACAAGACCCTAATAATTTATTTCATGAATGCGCGGTTTACAGTGTTCGTCGCTAGATGTCGCTGTACGATTTTAAAACGCGCTATAGACTTGTTGAGTAATTTTACGTAAGAAACAGGCCGATATCGAGTAACAGTAGGTACCAACCTAAGGTCACTCTGGAAAGGATTTACCCGTCCTAAATAGGGTGAGTTTTTGTATTTCTACGAGAGGGGTGAATCCTGCTCGTAGAGTTTTAAACTGCTCGAGATACATTACATTTTAGTAGCTACCTATAGGTTTGCACAAGGAGCTCGTGATAAATAAATTTGCGTTTTTGAAGCAAAATCTATAGTATTTGTGTATCTAAGGCCTGTGTCGCGGTATAACCATAGAAAAATGTATTTTACGATAAAGAAAAAGCCTTATTTATCTTAAGAGGGTTTATCCCGCATACATTTCATGCAAACTTTAAAGTTCAAATTTTTCGAAATGAGTAAACCATGCGAGATAAACTCTCTTAATGTTTTAATCTCATTGAAGTCTATGATATTGATTTTTATTTACGCACAACGGGATTTAGACTCTCAAGATTGAGAGCAGTCTTGTGACCGGTCTCAAGTAAACGTGTTGATTAATAATCCTAACTTGAGACCTGAAAAGCACGTGCATACTCAAGCAGTATTCACTTGAGAGGTGCGCGTATTAATAAACGAAACTCAAGACTATCATTCATCGCCGCTAAGGCGAATACTTGAGAAGTGATCTCAGCTGAGTAGCCTAGAGTATTGTACAACAATTTAGAGGATTGTAACCATTGCGAGTGTTGTATGGACGTGAAGGCATGGCATGTTTCCTAGGGTGTACAAAAGAGATTAAAAAATCCTTCTTCTGCATTTATTCTACAGTCCCATTTTTTCATCCCAGTCCCGATACTTTCGTTTAAATCCCGATATTTGGAAAAACGGATGTGTTTATTACAGGGACTCGCCGCACAACGGGTTAGAACTTGACCTTAATCACACCTGATGTTAAGTAAAGATGAGGCCGAAGCTGGAAGCGTACTGATCCGTAAACCCCATCTTATTTGGGGAACTAGCTATCTTATCTCTGACAACCGGAACATAACAATAACTTTCAATTACATATTGGTTATTTAATTATTTGTTAATATCCAGTTCAATTAAGCTTGAACTAGGTAGTTAGGTTTAGATAGATATACTTTTATTTATTCGATTGCACAATTATTCTGCTTGGTGTTAGGAATTTCGTTACTATCGTGTATGTATTGTGTAATAAGTGCATGCATGTGAAACTGCGACAATGGTGTTGTTTTTGCATGTTGCATCATGCACGTAATTGGCTATAATATATAGTTTCCCATTGTTATTTCACAGCAAAACTATTAATAATTCCTTCCTTTCCCACCATTACGTACAACACTCCAGCCCTCGTAGCGTGGCATCGTTTGTCGCGCGCGACGTGAGAGTGGGATAGTTGTATATTTAGTCCAAGGAAATGAGCAGGACAAATAATATTTCGTGCGACGTAAACGTTAATCGCGCCTCTCATGCTACTAGTGCAGTATACTCGTATAATCCTGCAGGGCTATGGCGTAACTTTATGCTTTCCAATGATATTTGTTATCGTTTATGTTATGATGTGAGATTGATTGATAATCTAATCAGAGTATAATAATAGCTACAAAAAATTATAACTTTTTTCTTATTAACATCTGAAATGGTATTTTTTTTTGTTAAATGCCAGAACTATAATGTTGCATCAAAACTTCTCTATAATGAATTATGTAAATAGGATCCCTACGAATGCCGCCATATTATTATCCTATTTTTTTTTTGTATTCGTCTAGACTTATAGGTGATATACCTAGTTATGTGTAGGGGGATAAAATGATTTTTTTTTTCTTCTATGTCTTGCTTGTTGCCATAGCTACAATAATCAACACTGGTGACCGCTTACGCTGGTTATGTGTTCGGTTATGGAGAGAGATCCAGCAACCCCGTTCCTCCACCCATGTGTGTAATAAAATGAATAGATAACTGTTTATAAGCTATAATAGAAGACACTATATCATGCATGAGTGTCCTATGATGACATAGGTATGGTTTTCAGATAAACCTTATATGTATATAGGTTTTTGTGACACCTGTAAGTATGTCTTTGTAACATTTTAGATAAATAAATAAATACAAATACAAGCATACAGTCTTACCGATAAGTATTTGCAGCCAATGTGGTGATGGCTACAACACCCAATACATTAAACAGCAGTGGCACATTCACGACCAGGTGTAGCCACCAGGGATGCAGTCCATGTTGTGTCAAGTTGCCCATGTCCGAATTATACCTCAGGAAGTTCAGGGGTGTCACAACCCAATTGTTCCATGACAACTTCCAGGCCTCTATATCTACAGTCGTAAGATATCCGTAGTACCCAGAGTCTACTATCACAAGAAACAACACAACAGGAACACCGCAAGCCATGAAGGCAAATATACGGTAGTGGAAATCCTTGAATCCTATTACCTTGGACCCCAATCCTCTGTGCAACCAGAAAAAAACTGGTGGGAAAGCATAACCGACAAATGTTGGACGGTTAAAAATACCTATAACTACAATAGTTGATATAGCTACAACTTTATTCAAAGAATGTCCAGGTAAATGAGTTTTTAGCTTGTATAACTTCACTTTTTCAACTGGAGTCGTGGCTTGTTCATATTTTTCACTTAAAAATTCATCATGATAAATGACTTTATCAGATATACTCATGCATTCTGCTACTAAAAGCAGGAGAACTGAGAAGAATATCATTTCAAAGGTATTTGAGAAACTTCTAGTGCAGTATACAAACACCACATATGAACTAGCAAAAATTTTTAATCTGCTTCTAAAATTCTGTCCATATATTAAGCATATTCTGTACAAACAGAAGTCATTTATGAGTGACAATGCACAGATGAATAATCGTGGTATAACGAGCAAATAGTAAGCACTTCTTAAATCTACATTCAGATAATATTTTGCATAAGGATTTACAAAACCAATGAAATGCAAAGGTGGCCCGAGGATCATTTTAGGCACAAAGATATTCCTGATTGGAAATTTCGGATTGAATTCCCATGTTCTTGCAACATCGACGTTGAGAACGTCACCTGGAACAGATTGTAAAGATACATATAGAAAATCCACTCCTGTACATTATAATCTTATTTTGAGAGATTAGTATAATTGATTACAGAGCATCTTAAACATGACGAAGCAAATTAATTTCTGAAAAATTAGTGGTAAACATGATGTCAATACAAGAAATAAAAAGAAACTTGTAGGTCACATCAGTCACCTCCTCAAAGTCAGTAATTTATTCAAAGGGCTATACGTTTTTCAATAAGGCTCCTGTTGATATACAAATCTTCCTTTAACTAAATTTAAGAATACTATATGATAGAAACTTATTAAGAAAGCATATTATAAAATATCAGACTATTTAGGTGATAATCATCCCTGGACTTAACCAACTCACTCTCATGCAAGGCTATTTCACAATTAATAATTAAATATTGTTGTGTCCCTTTGCAATATCTGTTTTTAAAAGAGCAACGAGTTTATTGCTTGTTCTTCACAGGGGAAAGGGTGTACATACAAAAATTAAGTATTTTTCCCTTTGACTCATGTCCCGATGTACCTAATGAACTTGTTAAAAATAATTTGCTTGTTACCGTTTAGTCTAACACAAAAGTCGGTCAGTTAATACCAATGAGTTTGAATTACTTAAGTAGAAAATTACATCTGTTTAACGGTAATGTAGAACTAAATTTCTGGCTGAATTAACATGACCTGTACGTACCAGCGATGACCTCCACATTCTGGAAAAACTCGTCGGGGTGTATATATCCTCGTTGAGGCAGAATTGTGAGTAAAAATCGACAACAAACGAGAAGCCAATATGATAATGGTAATCTTATTGGATTTCTAAATGAAATCGCTTTGAAAATTTGAGTGTTTAAAAACATTTTATCTTCCCGCCTCGACGTCTAGGTTTACACCGAAGATTATCAGAATGTAAATAAAGATTTCATTGAGTGTTGATAAAATAACACCGACATCCCATTTTGACACTTTTCTTTTGACAGTTCACACTCACTGCCTGCCTCAGTACAGTAATAGTGTTCTGTGGTCTTCCTGCTGCGGTCCGATACGTACCGACCGACCGATCCATACACTAGTAAAAACGAGTTGGTTTTGGTCATGGTATAATTATACTGTTTTTTTGATCATACTTTTGCCTTGGTTACTGAATCATTGATGCCCATTGATATGGATTATCAATATAATAAAGTATTTACATCGTATTTATCTGTCTGTCATCGACCCTTTAAAAAGCAGCAGCAGTGTTGCCAACTTTACATAACTTTATAATCCCCGACCTTAAAACGACCGGTGCTATGTGTTCTTTATTTTGTTTTAATTATATGTAATAATAGAAACAAGTTCTGAACTCAACATTTAAGCCCCCGGTAACGATGAGTCCTGTGAGCATCATTCGGATCGCAGCGTTACCGGGAGTTCCATTTTCATTCTTACGTATTTGAAAAGCCAGATACAAAATACTGCCTCATTTTGAAACATTACTATCGGGCTAACGCTACATATTGCTGGTTTTGAGTAAGGATATTGGAATTACCATCCATGGAATTGGACACAACCAATCCTCCCAGCAATGTATGCCGAAATAGTCTGCATATAGGATGGTGTAATAGGCCCTTAAACCAAAGACTTGTGTAAGCCAATGGCACAGAATTAATATAGTACTGCCAATGCTAACGTATGTACAAATCTAATGAGCTGTTGAGCATTGCGGGCAGAGACAGAAACCCAACTTATTAACTGTCGGAAGAAACGGCACCAATCCAATCATATCACAACGTATGACTCTGTTGGGTCCATACCAGTCTCCGTAGGTTTGGTATACTCTTTGCATACCAGGGCAAACATTGTTGAGGTGTGTGGTGTGATCACGATAGATCGTGGTGAGGGAGCGTACCAAAGAGTAAGATCACTAATACCAAGCGAGTACGTTCTGCTAAGGGATGGCACGTGGGTGGGACTTATTTCTACAAACCTTACTTCATATATTGTTATTAACTAAAAAATAATCGTCCTTGAAATATCTGACTTATTTCCTTGGAACAAATTGTTTCTGAGAAAGTTGATGCGTATCAAGGAGAAGTTATGATTTAATGATGGTCATTACTAACTCGCGACGAAAAGGACAGGTGTAATGTGTTTGACGGCGTTTTGTGTTCAACCTTAGTCCGGATGGAATTAAGTAATGAGCGGCCTAAAAAAATTTTTTTTTTTAAGATTAACTGGGTTACTTTCTTAGTTGTGTTTGATGGAAATGGTTTTGAGAATATTTAGCTTTTAACATAGTTGGTTTGGTTTATCTAATAGATGATATAATCATTTCTTTCCTCGTATAGGACCTCTACGATGTCACAGACAATGTTGGATGCGTGGCCACATTTGTCTGCAATCAACTCGCTAAGAAGATGAATAACAAAATCTGGTATTTTGCGACAAAGATTAGGGGCTAAATCCCCGTTAGTCACATTAATGAAATGATCTAAGTATTCAAACTTAACTTAAAAGTTACCATTCATTAGGTTTTTTATCGAAACAACAAAATCTACAAATATTTTCAAATCATTATCTCTACAGACACAAAGGAAATAAAACAAGTATATGGGTAACATTATATTGAATTTATTAATGTTTCGTTAAATTATTAACATAATTTAATTTAGTTCAATGAAATTTCAATTAATTTGGCACTGCAACTTTCAAAATTAAAAAATATATATAGGTACGTATTAGGGTTTTTCATTTGTCCATAAACAATCGGATGTAAATTAAAACAGAAGTAAAGCAATTATACAAAAAAAGAAAAAGCTTAATGCACCAAAACAATTATTGTCTTCTTCCAAAAAATTCTGAATTGCCTGAAGATGTTTAAAAGAGTGGGAGCAAATTTGAAATAGCTTTAAAAATCCATTTCCATAGAAAGGTTCAATGGGTTAATGTAGTAAACGCTGATGTTTTCGCGATTTCATTTGATCAGTCTGTCAAAACCACCCTTTTAAAATTATTGTAGGTATTTCTAATGGGCCTTAATTTAAAATTTCTGCCAGCAATACAAGATTCAAAACAATTTTGTTTTCTATTTTGTAAGTAATTCCAAAAGTGAATATTGTTCAGTGTGGGTAAGAAATTAACTGAGATACAGAGCCTTCTCTCTGGCCATCATTTCCCTTCCTTGCCGTGTGCAAACTTGAATTTAAATTTATTCAATTATGAAGTGGATCTGGTAATTTGTGTATAACCATAGAGGAATAACACTAGTATAACAAACAACTGTCTATGGCAGACCGTTTTGGTAGTCGCTCTTGCGACACCTAGCGGGTGAAAAAGGCAGTTTACCTACCCATTCTCTAGTGGCACCCATGTCTAGTACCTACATAAAATAATAAAATAACCTATATTTGCTCAATATTCGTATTATAACATTTATAACCACATAATATGTCACGCTCTGCGTGCGGATGCGTTGACGTGTTAGATAATAATTTATGCTTTAAGATGATTGTAATTCAACCTAGTGTTATTAGATGGCGTTGTATTCAATTATTCGAACAAGAAATTATTACAGAAGAGGAGTTTATCAGACAGAAAAATGTTTCTATAATAGGTCTTTATTATAGAAACATCTAAGGGCATCTGGGCACCTAAGACAGTTTTCTTGAATCTCATTCATTTTCTCATACTGTTCCAATTAAAAAAGTACTGCATATGTTTATTTTTATATATATATTAAAATAATGGACAACTTCTCTGATATTTTTTGTTCTAACAAATACGCCATCTATTGATATTAATTTGATATAACCATATCTGTGTAGAATCATCTTAAAACAAATATGATTTGACAATTAATTAATTACATATTATTGACATATTAAAAACATTGTTGATACTAAAATAGAAATAAATAGAAAAATTAAATAAAACCTCCTACACTTCACACTTCTTGCCGACCGATCGTATGAGCGTTTTCTGTCATTTACACAAGTGTAAGACAAAAATGGTATCGACCGGCGAAAAGTCCATCATCAGCGGGGGCCGTAAATATTTACATAAAATATACAAAGTTTGGTGTAGTTTTATAAGTGCGTAATGGCCATAGCATGTACTCAGGCCCGTATTAATAAACCAATCTCAATACAAGTCTTGAGGCTGTATTAACCGAGATGCGTCTTAAGCAGTTGACGCTATCTCAAGCTCCGTGCTAATTTATAAACCAATCTTAAGGTTTAATCAGCTAAGATCACTTCTGAAGTATACGCCTCAGCGGCGAATGAGTGATAAGTCTTGAGTTTCGTTTATTAATATGCGCACCTCTGAAGTGAGTACTGCTTGAGTGTGCACGTGCTTGTCAGGTCTCAAGTTAGGTTTATTAATTAACACGTTTACTTGAGACTAGTCACAAGACTGTTCTTAATCTTGAGAATGGTTTATTAATACGGGCCTAACTGCCTCACAAGTCCGTGGCTAAAGGCAGAAAATATGAGTGTCTATTGAATGCTTTGTTCTAGACCCATATACTGTTATTATATTAGCCAATAACAAACCTGTATTTTGTCTTCCCCTGTCCATGAACTCGTAAAACACGGTATTAGTATTTACTTTAAAGTGAAACAAAATGTTTACAAACTAAGGATTGATCTCAACATACCCATTTATATTTAGCCGTAAGGGTTTCCGATCAAAAACGTTTTAAAGACAAATTATCTTATACAAAATTAGAACCCTTTGTTAGTAATCGTATGGTTGATGGTACAGTGTTAATTTAAACTACAAACATACTTGCAACATCCTCATTAGTCAGTACGCCATCGTGTCTCTGACTAATTACGCCGCGTTCCACTGACAAGTGATTCGTCAGTGAATATACTGACCAACGACCAAATATATGTTATACATTTATTCTTACCTACATACATGTGTAAATATTACATTTAATAAGCTAAGATATAATAGCATTTATGACACTACTTAGTAATGATTATATAGTTCTGAAAACTGAATATAAAAGTTCCCAGCATTCCTACAGAGAGCATTCCAAAACGAAGCAAGTATGGTATTACTTGTAAGAATCGATATTGAGATTGAGATCCCGTCTCCAGCTCAATATTTTCCTATTGATACTCTTTTAATATGCAACAGATTCTCACGCGTCAACTTAAGGTCATCTCAATCTTGAGACCGGTTTTAGTACGGACCTAAAACTTCATGACTCAAATTTTTTGTCATCCTTTTACTTCGTTTTCGAATAATGACAAGTACTTTCAGATTAGTCATGGATTTGTAAGTAAGTTGTCAAATTATAAGATTAGTAAATGAAGTTATCGATTGCCAGGTGATAACTTTGATTTTTCCAAAGAAATACTGGAGACAAAATTGTCCCGTGTCACCGGACGGTTTTACATAGTTTGTCTATTGTTGAAATCAGAATCAATTTACATTTATGTAAATAGTTTAACTACGTAATTTTTGTCTTTGTGGTATAACTTTTCGGTTTGATTAAAAAAAACACAAGAAGTATTAAGTTGATTAACCATATCCAATTGTAATAATGTCATGTTCCTTGCTTGGTATAACGTATTCACCCTCGATTAATCGATTTACGAGGTGGTAAACGTATTTTTCTTGGAAAATCTAAAATTACAGGTTTGAGGCATTTTATCTTAGCCTCCGAACTAGGCAAAACCCGTACGATGGATATTGGGATTCGAATTCGCAATCGTTGGCATCGAAGACTGTCAACCATTACCAATGACAATTATTACAAACCATTGAAACTAAATAACAGATTCGAATTATTTTGAAGTGGCGGGCCCGGGCCTATGAAATGAAATTATATATTGTAATATAATAAGAGGGACAGCGGTACAAGTCGTTCATTCCTTCAAAATGTTCAGCATATAACTCCGATCCGTAGTTCAAAGGTTATAATTTACAACAATAACTAGCTACAAGCTAGACACTGAATTTATTTTAAAAGCCCTTCAATAAATCATTTAAAAAAAACTTCACAAGTCACTTGATAACAATATTTACACCAAAGATTTCGCTAGTGGCTTTTAATGTAGTCAGTTAATAAAAAATGGCCGTTCGAGCCGTATTAATAGATTAGTTTTGCATTTTAAAACATTGGGGTTTAACTTATAGTACTATACGTACGAAACGTACAGTATATAATGTATAATCAGTCACATTCACTGAGTACCTTTTATAGTACGTTATTGTGCAATAATCATAGATCGGAATAGGTACTACAATTTTTCTCACAAATGAAATGGAGCTGTTAGCTATTATTATATGGTAAAGATTAGTGATGTGCCGACTAGTCGGTCATATATTTAGTGGGCGACTAGTCGGCTAAAACCGCCGAATAGACAGACCGTTTTTTACTTGTATTAATATGTATAAAAATTTTAATGAGGTTAAAATTGAACGTAATATATAATGTATTATGCAGTGTTAACTACGTATTTTATTTTTTACCAATTAAAACACCAAGCTCGCTCGTACTCAATGATAGAAAAAATACAATGTAAATAAAAGCATATCCCGACAAGTCCGCCTGGCCTATGAGTATGAGTAAATTTAAAGATACTATAAAACAGAAACTTATTAAGAAAGCATATTATAAAATATCAGATTATTTAGATGATAAACAATCATGGACATAACCAGCCCGTTCGCATAACCAGGCTATTTCACAATTAATAATGAAATATTATAACATAAAATAATAATTAATAATTTTGTAATATAAAAACCTTTTTTTAAAAAAGCGACCTCTCGAGTTTCTTGCTTGTTCTTCTCAGGGGAAAATTGCCTTTTGAACAAGCAGTAGCTTTAAAAATGTAAAATCTGACTATTTTAAGTGTACCCTGTGTACCTACAAAATAAAGCATTTTCTGATTTTGATTTTGAGTCCTACGAGCCGATGGCGTAGTAGCGTAATGCCTATGTCACCCGAACTCGACCGATAGCAATGATCGGCTTGGCCGACTAATCGGCCAATGTCATAGTCGGCCCATCTCTAGTAAGATCAAAGAATCATTATATGACTGAAGGAACATCTATAAAGTATGTACGCTGCATATTTTTTTTTAAACTTTTACCTTTAATATAAAGTAAATTGATTTACGTTTGATTTAACTAAGAAAAATTGGAATACCTGTTCCGATCTATGGGTCAATAGATGCCCTAACAAATAATGAATCCGCTCGCATGGAATCAATTTATTGTCCCAGGGGATTTACTTGAAACAGGATAAAATGTACCACATAAGATATGCCACATAATACATACCTGTATCAAATTTAATCCGAAACTATCCTGACGTTACAATGTGTGACAGACATCCAAATTTACGGACTTATAATATTAGTGGCTTAGCGTTGACTGTTCCTAGACCTGCCACTATTCATTCATAGGACTGCCTCAGACCATAGAATGAAGAGCGACAACTCAACTCATTATTAACTCATCGTCCATCAATAATAGAATAAACCGTTGAAAATAATACTCGATATTTTCGGGCCCTTGATTTTGACAAATGATTCCAGATCAACGCCATGCGTCGACCGAGACACCATTGCTGTCATGCTTACAAATATATTGAATATTATAATTAAATAAAAAAAAAATGGCGCGCAAATAAAATGACCGCTCAATATTTCACCATTTAAATTCAAAATTGAAATGGTGTATGACAAATCGTTATAAGTGTATTTAACACTCGAATACTTAGATCCGTGTTACAGAAGGACGTGTATATAAAAAAGGGGATTTGTGTAACATTTGGTATCCATAATACAAGCCTAATTGCTTAAAGTGGAACTAGATGGCGCTGTGTGTACTTTTTGTTGTAGATGTGTAACAACGATATTTGTTATTGCCATCTCCGTCTCCCCGCAGAGCTATGAATTTATCTATCCCTTTTCAACTAGTTTTAAGAAGAGATTATGACTTAAACATGATTCTGTAACACGGGCCCTAACTTTGAGAGCTCCTTAAATATTATGTGGTCACTTTATGTCGTAAACCTTAAATCTTAAGAGGGATTATCCCTCACGGCATTCCATACAAACCTTCAAGTTCAAATTTTCCGAAATGAATACACCGATTCTAATGAAACTTTATAAGCAGGATAGATAAATCTAAAAAAATAAAATTAAAAGCATATAATTTTATTTTTTCTGTTATCATCTAAAACTTAAATTCACTCTAATTTAGTTTCAATATTCTTTTTCGATAGATTAGATAGATAAATAGATCTATATACGTGCTTTGTGCGTATAAGTTTCATTAGAATCGGTTTATTCGTTTCAGAAAATTTGGACTTGAAAGTTTAAATAGAATACCGTGCAAGATAAACCCTCTTTAAAGTCAAGAACGTAAACCGATTCTTGGCTCATACAGCTTGTCGACCCGCCAGACCATTATCCCATACTGACTATTGCATGTTAATGGTATCGGTCCTGTAACACCAGGGCATATCTTCCCCGAACTTGCTTCGATGTGCATTGTTACGCGCGTCGTAGAGTAACGCGTTGTCGACGTACGCGTCGCACGCGTTGCACCAAACCGATAGGTCGGAGAGGGACAGCACTAGTGCGTGAGACGAGCGCTGGTAGTGCGCTTGCATGTGCCCGTTTATACTGCGACCGCATGCTGTCTGTGGATGCAAAAATTAGTATTGCTAAATACATTTGAATAATTTGTAATTTTTTTTATGCACAACGGCATAGCACTTGATCTCAATCACACCTGATGTTAAGTGAATATGAGGCCGAAAATGGAAGCGCACTGACCCGGAAACCCCATCTTATTTGGGGAACTGGCTATCTTATCTCAAACTGCCGGAACACAACAATGCTTTTTTAAAATTGCTGTTTTGCGGCAGATTTAGATAAGATGGTGGTAGATGGACATTTAAAATGCCCTACCAACAACCAAACCGAATACTAAACATGTACCCCGCTGGGGTTCGAACCCGCAACCTCCGAATCGTAAACCCTATGTTGTTTACATTAAGCCACAGAGACGGTAAATTACGACAATTATGTACACACCATTTTTAAGTGTCTTGGCCTGATGTCTCGTCGTTTGGCCGCCAAAATCCATCGTGTAAGCACAGCTTAATAAGAACAAGTTTTCTTTCTCATTATAAACAACATAAACAATATAAGATTTACAAAATGGTGGTCGGTTCGTTTCCCATCGTGGTACATGTTTTAGTACACGGTTTAGCCTGGTCAGCTACCACCATTTTATTTAAGTCTGCCGCCAATCACCGATGTTGATAGCATTAGTATTCCGGCAGTTTGAGATAAGATAGTCAGTCCCTCAAATAAGTTGGGGTTTCCGGGTGAGCGCGCTACCACCTTCGCCTCATCTTCACTTAACATCAGGTGTGATCGGGGCCAAGCGTATATCTATGAACTATTACAACTGCAATAATATGACTATTACGCTGGGGTATTACGATCTCCTTTATATCCAAAATCATAGTTGTTAGGCGTGGTATTTCAGTCCGGCATGATTCGGCATATAAATATTAACAATCGAGCCGAACCAAATATGCCGGTTGGAACAAGCGCGGATCCAGAGAGGGTCATAATTATGATTGTGTAAGGCAACAGCCATCATACTAAGACATTTTTTTTGTAAACTGTTTATGTATTTTTTATAGTCAGTCTTTTACTTTGCAGGCCATCCGTCTGTGGAACTCTCTACCTGAATCCATCAGACGTGCTCAGCCTTTGAATGTTTTCAAGGCAGGAGTTAAAGAGCTTTTTTTAATCCTTTAATCTACTCTTTCTCTTTATTATTATTATTATTTTCACCGGTCATCATTAATTAGTAATTTTGCTTTACAAATTGTTTAATCCTTTTATTATATATTTATAAGGTACTTGTGTGTGTATTATATTTGTTATGTATGTAGTATCCATCTATATGTATATATATAGCTATTTATGTATATAATATATATGTATAAATGTATGATTTTAATTTTTGTTTATTAAATAAGTAATTAATTATGTAGGTACTCCATATATGCATCCGTATTTTGCACAACCTGCCTGTTCTATACAGTTATACTCATACACCCAAAGGTTGCATGGAAGAGATCGCTCTTAGTGATAAGGCCGCCTAATTGTACTCTTTTCAGTATTGTGCTTTGTAAAATGTATATTCCTTTTGTGCTATAAAATGTATTTGTATTGTATTGTACATTTAATCCAGCATAATAGTCCCAGGGAGGGTCAGAATTTTCCAATAATAGCAATAAAAGTCTCATACTCACAATATAACAATGCAGACACACCCAATTCTCCACAGTGTGTTCACATTCAACGCACTTCACTCCCTGATCGAAGCTCACCCCACTCGGTATAGCGTACAAACTCTCTAAATGGGGACACCAAGGCAGAGGAACCACCGCAAACATCTCACCGTCGGCTATAGCCTGCATGTTCTCCGCTAAATAGTCAACTAGCGTTCTATTTTCAACATTCGAACCCCCTTGGTTGCCGTCTTTTTTCGAATTGTCACTTTCCAATTCCTTTTTCAAACTGTCGCATGCCAAATCCGATTCCATTTTTGAGCTGCCGGCGTCTTCAACTTTTTTTTGTGAACTATCTGGCGTTTGATTGCTTTTTTTGTTACTGTCGTCTTCGTCATCGGTGCCACAATGTATGCCGTCTGAACAGAGCGGCTTGTCCATACTTAAATTTGCGAGTTGCCTTTCAAAGGAACCATTAAGATCGCTCATACTCTTCGATCCGCTGCTCACCGATTTCACTGAATCATCGAAAATTGACCAGGACACCGACTTCTCTGCCTCGTCATCATCGACCACCAATCCTCTAGACGGATGTGGTTCTGCTAGAACATTCTCTATGGGTAACGCTATTTGGAACTTGAGGAATTTCCAGTAATTTTTATGGACTGCGATGGTGTTGTTTATGGATTCTATGGCGGAGGTATGGCAGGTGGATTTGGGGTCGTGGTGGGAAGGAATAGGGTCTCCGAGGAGTGCTTTGGTGCACATGACCATGGCGTAGGAGATGCTGGTGACATTGTAGCCTCCCTCTAGGCAAAGGATGACTCGACCACCGGCGAGCCCGCGGAGGAAATGCGTCAGTCGAGCGTAGCATTCTGGAGTCACTTTGCAACCTGCAATGTTGTGTTTACTCATTGACTATAAAGCCCATATATGCTTAATGTTTGAATATATTGGGTTAATTCGGTCAACTAGCTGAAGTATGAGGGAGGCGGGCTACAATAAGCTGACAGGCCCAGTCAATAAATGATTATTACTTTTTTGAACAGAGAAGTAAATGGAGCCTGGTGCCCCAGTATGTGAGATTATTGATATGGTACGTACCTCCGAGCGGGTCACCGACGCAGGCATCGAACCCAGCGGACACTATCACTAGTTCAGGATTGTACTCGTGCGCTATAGGAAGCACAACCTGGGTGAATGCGGCCAGGTATTCAGTGTCGCCCATCCCGCGCTGTAATATAAAGAAAACTTCAAGGTAACTTCTCTTACCATGTTACCTTACCATAACCCTATTGGGCAAAAAAATATATTGAAAAATCACAATAGTTTCTATTAGTAAAACGAAATATGCTTTAAAAGTTCTGTCAGATTATTATAATCGACGAACAAAACTGTTTGGACAAGTAATTATTCTGTCGCATAATAACCAACAAACTGTTCGGACAAATTATTTCTCTGTCGCATGATAAAGACTGACAATTCTGCTCGGCCAAGTAATTGGTCTGTCGCATTATAACCGACACACAAATCTGCTCGGACAAATAATTGTTCGGTCACATTATAACAGACTGACAAAAGTGCTCGGATAAGTAATTGTTCTGTCGCATAAGTGACACAAAAAAGTGCTCGAACAAGTAATTGTACTGTCGCATTATAACAGACATACAAAACGGCTCGGACAAGTAATTGCAAAATATGTATACAAGGTGGAATCAGCAAGTAATTGTACTGTATATCACAATGTAAGTAAAGTGACATCAGTAAATTCTATATTTATTATTATTATTAAGAGCCCATAGTGTCCCACTGCTGCTCAAAGGCCTCCCTCATCTGTTTCCAAATTCTACAAAAAGAAAATATTTATTTATTTATTCTAAAATTTTAACTTCAAACACTCGCATAGATGCGTAATGCTATTCAATCCCTATCTGCTACTTTTCACATGCTGACCTTGTTCCACGGCACGTTGACGTTGAACCCCTCCCCCTTCCCCTCCCCTACCGCAGTGTAGTCCGCGTCCTTGGAGTGGGGGAAGAACGAGCCGTGGTCATAGCGGTGGATCGACACGTACAGGATCTGAGGACAATATCGGACTAACAATACATAAATAGTAGTGACGCCGCGAACATTCGGATTCGCGAATACTGGTGTTAGAAAAACACCGCTCTTCAATGCGTACAGAGTATGAGAATTAAAAATTAACTTATTCTATCTTTACAAAGTAAACATAAAAAGGAAACTGAAATAATGACTCTATAATATGTAATTTGAACTAAAATAAATAATCAATGAGAATATTTAAACTTAGTAGTTAGTGAAATACGGCTCTAGTAATAATGACAATGATAATAATTACATAGATTATTATTACTTTTTAAATTAATGTTATTTTTTATTATCTTGTATTGTTATTTTGTAAATATTTGCACACCTGCTTGCAGATTGGATACATTACTGGAATTCTTAATTTTATATCTTTAAATTGTATGTATTCTTGCAAATAAATGATTGATTGACAAATGCCACTAAAAATTACGGCGGGTGTGATAATGTACATATGAGTATGTATGTGTGTACGAGAGTATGCGTTACTGATACTAGAGGGTGAGTAGGTAGATAATGTAATGTATTCCTGATATGTAATTTTATCGTTGGTTTATACAGGGTGAAATTTAATTTGTGTCATTTCTGATTACTGGTGACTCCACGCCTCGTTACGAGCAACTTTCGATCGTGTGAATTCATCTATGGTTCCTAGTGGAAAGTTGTTCGGAATCAGGAGTGGAGTCATCAGCCGAAAATTGTGGTACTTCCATACCAAAGGTGGTTTAAAAATGTTTTCATTTATATGGGTAATCGAAAATTTTTTGATCGAATTTCACTATGGTTCCTTGGAGAAAGTTGTTCCGTCACCGGTTAATCGGAATGACATGAATTCAAATTCACCCTTTATAGATTTATTCTATGTATTAATTTGATCGTTAGCCCTGCGATTTGGTATCTTGAGTTCAGAGGCTGTATCCACAACTGCTAACTGTAGATTCATAGATTACTATAATTAATTTATAGCCCTACGAGTTGGTATTTTGCCTGCTCTAGCTTAAGATTTTTAACAAATTTTCTGTGTCGTCATAATCGAGCGGTGTTAGCCAGTTGGTTAGTAACCATATTAAATTGTACAATTCTTTGTGATTTAAATTTTGTCACTTCAAAAAAGACTTATTATTTTAACTCACCTTATTGTCCCCATAAGCGATCCTCTGCGTACCATTCCCGTGGTGCACATCCCAGTCTAAGATCATCACGCGGTTAAGGCCGTGGCTGTCTATGGCGTATTTGGCGGCGGCCGCAGCGTTGTTCAGGAGACAGAAGCCGCTAGGGATCTCCTCGTCCGCGTGGTGGCCCGGCGGTCGAATCACGCACACTCCCGAACCGGCAACATTGGTTAAAACCGCGTCTACTGTCTGTCGACAATACACGATGTAAGAAACTAAAAAATCAAGACGCGAACTGCTGTCATTATAGCAAGCTATAGCTCAATTACTGTATCAAAACAAAAACATGTATTCGTATAGAATATTAACCATTGGATAAAGGTTGATATTCTACAAAAATACATTTTTTTTTGTGTTCCACGAACTTTTATCTTTATCGAAATCTATCGATAATGCTGCTCGCTCCCTATGCAAATAAATACCCTTGAACATACACACAGCGCCATCTAGTTCCACACTAAGCAACCTGACTTGTATTATAGATATAATTAACCGATAGATTTCGATAAAGATAAAAGTTTGCGTAAACTCATAATATCCTCACCGTATTGTAAAAGGCTCAATTCGAGGAAACTATATTTTAAAATATGACACTAAGTTAGATAAATTCCTAGAATGCATTCCAAGCCGAATTTAGGCCCGTATTTTAGAACGTTGCTCAGTTAATCTAGTTTAAGAACTGCTTTCAAGCACAGCTTTTATTGTAGAATGTGACTTGAGTAGTGATCAGTTTTTTCATTGACCAGTGCTCAGCTGAGTGATTGCTTATTTTTGAAAGATAATTATGTCAAAATCTGTACTCAAGTGTCACTTAAGCACTACTTGATTATAGTTTACGTAAATAACAGTCCGGACCACTTTTGAGAGTCGATTTCTCCGTTAAATGTGATATTCTGAGGTCAATTACGAAACTATATAATCTAGTACAGACCTCAGAATATCACTTAGAAAATCTATAGAAATAGAATAGTATGTAGATATCTCAATAATATTCTATTTCTGTAGATTTTTCTAGTTAGTCTAACTAAATCACAAATGTTTTTGATGACATTGAGTTATTTGATTTGGGGAATAGAAGGCTTGATGTAGATATCCGACTACGTTATTTAAGAGACGCAGAAGATCCTTACACAATGGAGCCATATAAATTCACAATGCGCTACCGATTTTGGCAGGGAACGGTGAAGATCTATATTTTCCCCTAATTCTGTCTGATCTGCAAAAAAAAAACAACAGACGCGGGTTACCCCTGAATTACAAATATTGTTTTGTCTCCGCTTCTATGCTACTGCTATCTTACCTATTACGTATAAGTATTAACTTTTTGTAAAATCAACATTTTAGGAATTCAGCTTTCTGTTCCTGCCCCCAGACCGCCCAACTCAATTGCTTTGGGAATTGCTATCGTTTGTGACTTCAATGCACTGCGCGTCCTTATCATATTGTAACACAATGACAAGGACGGATAGTGCATTTCTATGGCTATCGCTATAGCTTTGAGTTAGGCGGTAGAGCCACAGGACGGTATTTACAACCACTGATTCGATCCAAGTCCCACAGATGACAGATAACCACAGATTAAACAAAACGAATTACATGCAGCGTTTCAATTTAGGTAGATAGCAATCACTTCATTGCAGTTTAGTGATACATAACATAAATTAATGATTAACAATGGCGTAAGTTTGATATGTAAATAATTTGGATTCGCCTGGCTTTTTGCCTAATAAATTAGCCTAATTTCAATAGAATCTTTTTACATTTCAAATTAATTAAAACCTTTAAAATTGAGTGCAACGGAATAAAAGAAAACAAACTTATCCATAGATATGGAACAATCCCAGCTCGACAGTAGTTTCAGCTGAGTGAAGCTTGATATCGCTTCTGGAATAAATGGAGTGCTTAAGTTTAGAATCAATACTCAAGCAATGTTTAGATGATTACAGTTCAAATGATACTTGAGTAACGTTCTAAAATACGGGCCTAAGTATGAAGGGCGATTTAGTTTTTTTCTGTATTCGAAGGCCCTAATGATTTGTGATCGCCACGTGGGCATTTCTGTATATTTCATAAGGTGAACCTTGGATGTTGTTTCAATCATAAATCTTTTAATGTTTGGAACACCCAAACGCTAATGTTTGTGATATCTCTGACCATCCCATTTGGGATAAAGGTCGTTATATATATGTATTAAACAGTTTACCTTAGTCTTAAATCAACCAATGCTCCAGAAAACAAATTATCAAGTTACACTGTACGTGTTAATAAGCAATTTATAATATAGCCAGGCAAGATTTTGAGAAGGTTAGGTAACAGTTAATAAATAGTTGTATCATATCACCATAATAGTAACTCAGGGGACTTCAACGCTTACCTGTAATACGCATCCCATCGCAACGGCAGCGCTCTCCAGCGAGTCGGGGTGAAAGTACACAGAGTCGAAATTCTCCCTCTGAATATTCAGGTCTCGCAGCTTTGTCCTGGCCGTCTCCTTTAGCCTGCAATCGGGAAGGAAGCGACTAAAATATAAACGAAGGATCCCGTGTTCAAAGTCGAAAATTATGAGAAATAACTACGTCAAATGTCAATATCATAAGGTTTACAAAACAGCGGTCGTGGGTTCGATTTAGAGTACATGCTTAATACTCGGTTGGTTGGTGCTAGGGCATTTTTATATGTAATGTGTGTTTGTGTAATGATTACGAACATTTATTCTTAAGTCATGGATGTTTATATAGATGATTATTTATTTTCATCCGTTATATATTATCCATATAGTTCGGGAATAGATAATTGGTGCTTGTCCGAAATATATATTTATTTACTCTCTATAAACAGTTATTCTATATTTACACAGTGTGCGAAGTGCGAGTTTTGTCTCGTTTTTAACTTTACCATCGCGTTCGCGTTTACGCAAAAAGTATCTATGAAAAAAATCGTTTTGCAAACTATCCGCTAGAAGCGCTGCACATTTCTTCATACAAATCGTCACGTAAACATGAACGCGGTAGTAAAGTTAAGTCGAAACAAAACTCACACTCCGCCCTCAGTTCTTTGTTTTGGCACATGTTTTTACGAACACAGCGATTACTGAACCGAACTCATAACAAAAAGATCAGACTTAAAGAAAATAAGGGAAAATGCAGCATTGGGTATTCCAATGTCAAATTTTTACTTTTTTCCTCAGTTTGCAAAGTATGTAAGGAGCATAATGATTTTGATTCATTCTGATCATTACCACATTAAATATTTCGAACACTTACACCAATCACCTAGCTTCAAACTAAGCAAAGCTAGATACTGGATAACAGAAAAACATATATAAATATTTATATAGACATCCATGACTCGAGACTGAATCTTCGTATTCATTACACACACATTTACCCCTCGCGGGAAATATTATGATAATTGCATTTTCAAAGGTAGAAACTGGTGAATTAACCGCCTCCACACTGCTCCTATAAGCCAGGATCAACTATGGCACTACACGGCGCTATTTTGGCCCAAAGACTAATTAAAGAAGAGTTTAAGGTAGGAAACAAGATTCCCTTCGGCAGATGGAACCCCCACTCGGAACACTGGTGTTGTCTCACCTGGCCAAGTGGGTGTCGGTGTGGACGGCCAGTATCTCGTCGTCGACGGCGCGCCGGGCGGTGAGCTGGTGCAGTCTCTCCAACAACCCGTAGTCGCGGTGACGCTCGTGTATCCGCATTATACGCTCCGGACACTCCACGTGCCCGCTGCGACAACGGACATGTGTTTTACAATTAGCAAATTAAGAGGGTATATTCCGTCCAGTGGCGCCATCATTGTATAATTAAAATTTCTTTTTAAATACGGAATAAATCAAAACAATCTTTCTGACATGCATTTGAGAAGCCTAAAAGCTAATTTTAAGTAATACCTAAATAGCTTTGGTGGGGGTTATTTTCCAAAATTCACGATTGTAAAAGAAATCTGTTTATGTATCTATTATACCTGGGACGGGTATAAGTTACTTTTAATTCTAAAAAGTCCGCGATAAACGAATTTCACGCGAGCAAAGCTAGTTTAAATTTTTTATAATCTTCCCTTTCAATTGGCATAAGTTACTTCAAAAACAGTTGAATATGTAGAAAAAAAAATAGATTGGACACAAACCCTCTCTGATTGCAAGTCAGTCCAACGACCCTTGCCAACTTAAGATGTCACTAACAGATGAAATAGATCGCTACGATGGTTGTAGATAGAAGCAGAAGATATTTTGCGAGTCAAAGAAGTTTTGAAAGTGACAGACGTCACGCAATGTGCTGGATGTATAACCCACACGTAGCAAGACACGTTATAATATCAGAGGATTTAATCGGCAGTCTATCTCTTCACATGGACCTGAAGAAACACTTACGGTTCACATATATTTTTGTGCTTCAGCATTGCTTCGTCATAGATGTAGCATACGGCGTGCTGTGGCAACGTCAGGTCCGTCACTGAAATCATCGTAAGTGAGGGATTAGAAGATAAACAGAAGATTTGACCAATGGCAACATACATAACGTCACGACGACCTTTATCCCAAATAGGTCAGAGAGCATCCTCGGTTCACCATTTTTATTTTTAAGCACAACAGCCCTTCACCTCAATCACATTTGATGTTAAGTGAAGATGAAGCCGAAGGTGGAAACGTACTGACCCGGAAACCACATCTTATTTGGGGGACTGGCTATTTTATCTCTGACAACCGGAACACAAAATTGCTGCTTGGCGGCAGATTAAGGTAAGATGCTGATAGCTAGCCCGGCGAACCTTTACCAACTTACGAAATATACAGAAATGCACACGAGACAGGCAGTGAGTTCATCACCGTTAATACGTGCAGATGTTATTTGGTGGAAAGTCCCTTAGTCGCCTTTTACGATACTCATGGGAAGATATGGGTTGGTTCTATCCTTTTTACGTGCCGAAACTACACCATTACGTAATATTTTTTAAGCTTAATATAGTGGTGATAATTGCTAATTTGCAATTGCGTGTTTCTTCATTTACTTACCATTAATAAGCTTAGTAATATAAATTTTAAATCGTCCAGGTGTTTATAATCTGTGGGAGCGTCTTTATAAGATCTGAGAAAAGTATAGGCCATAAGTGAATAATAGGCTACTAGAAGAGATTCTGCGCGCTGCTCGCGTCCAGCGTTTGGTTAAGATTGCTGGAGAGCAATCTTTACCAAATCGTCGGTCCACTTCATGGGAGGCCTGCCCACGCAGGATCGATACTGGTGAAGATCTTTTGGGGAGACCTTTGTCCAGCATTGAAAGTCTTTCGTCTGGTATGTAACCATAGTTCACAATACAGTATATGATTGCTGAGGACCCCTGTAAATATTAGGTCCTTACTTATGAAATAGGCGTTTTGTATGAAGAATTTCATTAAGACTGTTTTCTCCATACAAACATGTTTGATTTTTTTTGGGAACGGCAAATTCAAATTTAGCTAAACTTTGTGTGTATTATCGGATAACATTAAGTTAAGTATAGGCAGCGTTAATTTTTAAAAGTAACCGCTTTATAAAAGTTTCAGCCAATCTAAGAAATGACTATGGGAAGCACATGAAAAGAACTCCGTTCAAATTTTTTTTATTATGTGATTTAGCCCAGAAATTAAAAAATATTTCATGTGAAACCTTGAAATAATATTCCATTTTTCAAATAAAAAACAAATTTGGATATAGCTTTGAAAATAGCAGGAATTGGTACATATGATTGATGAAGAAAAAAAACTCTAATTTCATAGGCAAAGACCCAATAAATACCTGTACCAGGAGTCCTCACTCTTCCATAATGACAGTTACAACAATGATGACAAGAACAAAATAGTGATTCTCCGTCCTATTATGTTAGACCTTAAAATCTCTTACCTAATCTCAAATGATTCAGTCTCTCCATAATCTTTCGCTTCGTCTCCTGATCCTGGAGTGGATAACAGTCTCTCGTGGCGTACCTTTCAGGCACAGTCTCGTCTCCCTCCCACTTGACGGATACCGTATGTTTCGGTCTCCCTTTATCACACACGTTTGGTACAGACGTGTCAGTGCTATAGGCGAGTTGGTAGTTGAAACACCGCCAATACGGTCTGTGTGCGTATATGCAGTTCAATATGGTTTCACGGATTCTGAAATGGGTGAAAGTTACAGTATTAATAGCGTCGTTCCTCTTCACAGTTAGTCAACCGGATTTTTTTGAATTTCCACTTTTTTTATATGCACAACGGGTTTGTACTTGACCTCAATCACACCTGATGTTAAGTGAAGATGAAGTCGAAGGTGGAAGCTTACTGACCCGGAAACCACAACACATTTGAGGGACTGGCTATCTTACCTCTGACAACCGGAACACAACAATGCTATTAACATTGCTGCTTGGCGGCAGATTTAGATAAGATGGTGGTAGGTAGCCAGGCGGACATTTAAAAGGCCCTACCACCAACCAAACCGAGTACTAAAATATGTACCCCGCTGGGGATCGAACCCGCGACCTCCGAATCGTAAACCCAATGTTGTTTACATTGAGCCACGGAGGCGGTTACTCCTAAGGAAGGCAAAAGGGGGAGAAATGTTACAAACAAAAGTTAATAGGGAAACATTTAAATTGTTATGTAGATTCTAAATCATCTTCATCAGCCCGTATACATCCTACTGCAGGGATATAAGCCTTCCCTCGTATAATGGGGGATGGGCCACAGTCCATCACGCTGGCTCAATGCGGGTTGGGGACTTCACATTATGTTAGATTTTTTATTTATATCCAGTGTGGGAGTTAATGTCGAAACGATTCGATACGTTTGCAAACATTTTCAGAGACATTCTCCAATATATAGAAATGTTTATGAACGTTTCGTAACATTCAGCAACCTTTCTAAACGTTTCTTCATACAAAAGTCACCATCATCAGTACGAAGTTCCTAATGTTGCCTGTGCATTGTGAGGTTTGTGAAGTCTCGGGTTCTTTAAAGTCTCGAGCCAAATTTGTCGGGACTTTCGAGACATTCTAGTTGTGGGAGTTTATTGAATGAAACTCATAATTTCGGGCATCGATTTTGTATTTTCACATATACTTTGAAAGTCTAGTCTTCACTAGTCAAAATTAATGGTAAGTAACCAAAACATAAACAATCCTTTCTATTCTCTTCCTGGATAATTAATTTCAATACTGTGATGTATGTGGGAATTTTGACATTGTTGTGTATTTTTTATATACGGTTGTCGGTGATTAAACGTTATACTGAGAAGACTTCTATGATTGTTATCCTTCTTATTAAGACCTAGGAAGTTCAAATACCTAATTTTAATAATATATGTATAGAGCTCTAAATAATAAATAATAGATTACTATAAAAAGCTCTATACCTACATGTGTTCATTCCTACACTATACCGGGACAGAAACTCTAGCATCAATCGGCTGCTGCATTGCGGGCGGGATAAGTACAATGCATTTATAATTATAGAAGCTTAGTTATCGTAAGTTAATTAGGACATAAAGGCAGTAAAAGCCATTTTCTTTGAATGGACAACAGGCTCGCATTTGACCTTAATCACACCTGATGTTAAGTGCAGATGAGGCCGAAGGTGGAAGCGTACTGGCCCGGAATCCCCATCTTATTTGGGGAACTGGCTATCTTATCTCTGACAAGTGGAACCCAACGATGCGAATAACATTGCGGTTTGGCAACAGATTTAGCTAAGATGGTGGTAGCAACCAGGCCGCTATTGAAAATGCCCTACCACTAACCAAACCGAGTACTAAACATGTACCCCGCTGGGGATAGAACCCGCGACCTCCCTGTTGATTACATTGCGCCACGAAGGCGGTTAAAACGGCGGGTAAGGAGGCCTAAAAGTAATATAAACGGCGTAAGACTAATGAACCCTGAAAGTAATAAAAACTCACGAGTCGCAGGGTTCCCCAACGGGACCCCGCCTCGCTGGCGGCGCGTGGCCCAGCAGTGACCGCAGCGTCAGAGCAGCCCCCTCCGCCAGCGACGGCAGGCAGTACCCCCCCTCCAGCACCACGCACACTGACGGACAGACAGCCGTCAGCATATGGAGCAGGCTCGCGTAGCATGACGGCGTCACCTCCATTTCGCCCTATGGGAAACGATTTCGAAAATAGCTGCATTAGCTCTTTGCGTCATAACTGTTTTCATACACTGTTAGCTTTAGACTTCAATCAGTATAAGGCCGTGAAACCGGGGTCACCTGGATAACCCCAACGACAGAGCAAAAAGAAAGAGTAGACGGTCTAAACACTTTTCACTACCAGCGAAATCAACGGTTGCGAGTTCGAATCCCACTGGGGGTAAATGTTTGTGTGATGAATACGAACATTTATTCCCGAGTTATGGATGTATATATAAATACTTATCAATGTTTATCCGTTATCTAGTATCCATAGTACAAGCTTTGCTTAGATTGGGACTAGTACAGTTGATTGGTGTAAGTGTCCGAAATATTTTTTTTTTTATTTCTATGGATTGTCGGGTGGAGGGCGGCAATGGATACCTTTGTGGCGCCATCTAGAGCTATTATAATGTGTTTTTATATAAAAAATCGTTATAAGTGAAATGTAATCCTATTGAAGGCATTTGAGAATCTGCTACAAATATTTTTATAAGAAAAAATACATTTTTAAAACCACCATTAAACGGAAAGTATGTCCAAAAGGCTATTATAAATTTTCTAACTATCTAGCTAGATGATAAGAATGCATGGACATGAACCGCTCGGCGTTATTCAGTGTATTATTTTCTTTTTTCTTTGCCGCAATTCAGTTTTGCTAATTTTTTTGTATCTGTTGGTATCTCAGCGCTACTCGTGTGAACCCGACAAGCGATATAAGCCACGCCCACTACGATGACGTTACGAGCTCATTTGAAATCACGGGACAGTCGTATACACCGGCTCTTCTTTGTTTATGCTCCGTGGTTACGTGACTCATGCGAGCAACAAATTTATTTTTTATGCACTACGGGATCGTACTTGACCTCAATCACACCTAATGTTAAGTGAAGATGAGGTCGAAGGTGGAAGCGTACTGACCCGGAAATCCCAACACATTTGGGGGACTGGCTATCTTATCTCTGACAACCGGAACACAACAATGCCATTAACATTATTGCTTTGCGGCAGATTTAGATAAGATGGTGGTAGCTAGCCAGGCGGACATTTAAAATGCCCTACCACCAACCAAACCGAGTACTTAAACATGTACCCCGCTGGGGATCGAACCCGCGACCTCCGATTCATACACCCAATGTTGTTTACATTGAGCCATGGAGGCAATTTAAATTAAGAAATAAAACCTGAACTGACACACAGTACTGTGAACACCACCAGCAAATAAGCGGCATGATATGTTCGATTTCGTATTTCAATGGAATCTCATTATAAAATGGTAATAAAGGATGGTGAACAGCCCGGCACGACGACCATAACTACACGACACATAACTTCTACATAAAACTCCAATGTGGTCACCACGGGGGTTTTCTTTAGTAATTAACGTATACTCATCGATTCTCTCAAATCGAGTATAAGTGTTTCATTAGAATAAACCGGTTGAGGTTTTTTAAGGTAAGGATAAAAATTGGGTACATTAGGTACTTAAGTGATATAGAAGTTATTGGTAAAGGTAGTTTATTTTTTTTTCAAACGCATCGCCACTCATGCGCCGACCGGAGATTGATATGCGACTGGTGTGATTCGTAGGGGTAGACAAGTTTTTTTTTATTTATTTAATTTCATATGTATGGATCTGAATGTTGGGCAATGAAAGAAACTGATGAAAGTAGAATGCATGTGGCAGAGATGAGAATGCTAAGATGGATGTGTGGTGTGACTAGAATGGATAAGATCAGGAATGAGTCTATCAGAGGAAGTCTAAAAGTGGCGCCAATAACAGAAAAGCTGAGGAGTAATAGGTTAGCATGGTTTGGGCACATTATGAGGAGGGATGAAAGGTACGTAACAAGACGAGTGTTAAGTATGAATGTGGAGGGATACAGAGGTAGAGGAAGACCAAAGAAGGTGTGGGTAGACTGCGTGAGGAATGATATGTGTATGAAAGGGGTGAGTACGGAGATGACGGCTGATAGAGGAGAGTGGAAGAGGATGACATGTTGTGCCGACCCCACCTAGGTGGGATAAGGGCAGGAAAATGATGATGAATGTAATTATGTGGAATAGGCTAGAAACGCGACCGTCAAATCACAACGGTTTATTCGATAATGGTTATCAAAATGAAATTAAAAAACTTAAACTACCTATGCCAATACCTTCTATTTCACTTACCTAATATGCCTTATATTTTTCCTTTCGGTAAAAAAACTCATCCGGTATATATACACACCTAAGTGCGAGTTTTCCTTCGTTTTTAACTTGACTATCGCGTTTACGTAAAACCTTACCTGTGAAAAAATTTGTTTTGTAAAAAAAATCCGTTAGAGGCGCATTTCTTCATACATATCGTCACATGAACGCGGTAGTAAAAGGCAAAACAAAACTCACACTCGGGCGGAATCTCATCAATGATAGGTGTATACCAAGTACTGTCGAGCAGAGCGGTTAAGTTGCAAAGAAAATTGAATTCTATTGCAATGCAATTAAGGTTCATGTTACTTAAATAATAAGAGATATTTGATCACGTTGGCAGCTAATATAATTTTGATACATTCTGCTCCATAAATAACCAGTGGTAGCATGCTGGCTATATGCTGTATCACGCGAAGTTCTCTAACCCTCCTGTCTAGACTATTTTAGAGAACTGCAGTTGGTATAGCTTAAAAAGGCATCATGCTACCATTAATCATATAGGCCCTGTACGAATAACTATGACGTCGACTGTACAACCGCCCGACTAGTTTACTAACGCCCGAATACTCAATTATTAAAAGAACGTCAACGAAAAAAGGCGTTATCATTAGTAACAAGACGTTGACACATGACATACTGTTTGTTTTGTATTTAAAACAGTATCAAACAAATTGTATTGATACTCAAGTTAGATCTTAATCTTGAGATCCTGTTGCTAATACATGCCTTTTTTCGTTGACGTTTAGTCTGGCGCGGAAGCACGGTTAACGGACGGCGCACTTGTGCGGTGAGATCACAACTCAATGGATATGACAGAATATAAGTACTTCATTACAATAGATAATGATTAATGAATCACCCAATAATAATTAACATTTTTACTAAGCTAAATGGATATGTATTGTGAATAGCTCCATACAACAGCAAACAATATTCACGACATGAAAAAAACCCAATAGAAATCGAGGTATCGAACCTTCTCGTCGCCTAAAGCAGAGTCATACCCAGCCGACACGATAACGAGTTCGGGCGAGAACTGAAAGAGAAATACAAGTTAACAGTGATATAGAAAGGGACGGGTTACCTCCGGACAGCCGATCGCAGCGTCGTAGCCCGCAGATATAATGATCAGCTCCGGTTGGTACTGGGGTTTGTGGAACAAAGAAAATATTTTTCAATAACTTAAAAAAGGTAAAATGCTTTCAGAACAAAATATATGTTTGATGTTACTTTGTGCTTTTTATGTTACTTCCGCACGTGGAATTAGTTTTTCGTCCCGAGGGCATTATTTCAAATTTCGAGATTAGAGCACCTTATTGTGTTGTTTCGCCACGTGAAAAGAATAGAACCAACTCGTTTATTCCCGTCGTAAAAGGCGACTAAGGGACTTTACACCAAAAAACATCTATAGACTTGCATGTTTCAACGGCAACAGGCTCACCCACTTTGCTCGAAAGGTCAACCGTGGATGTTGTTTCAAGCAACATAGCTCGAGGAACTGGTGGCAGGTGCGGCATTAAGGTTCTCAAGTGTAGCGCACCGGCAAACGCAGCGTACCACGTCCACTGACAAGGTGGACGGATTGATGAAGGTCGCGCGAAGTTGGTGGACGTAGACCAATTCCAATCGGTCGCTCTGGAAATCTATGGGGAAGGCCTATGTTCAGCAATGGACGTCCTCGAGGCTCGAGTGCTACTCGCACTTGACGGGTTGATGTGCTTCTGGTAGTTATACAACCTCCAAGGCCATAGGCAGCAGCAGCTGATGCCAGATGGCGAGGTAGTCGTCGTCCGTCATTCCCGTCTTGTTGAGCGGAACGTTGAAATTGTATCCCTTGCCGCGGCCGCACCCTGTATAGTTGAAGTTCGACTGCCGTAGATTGGGCCAGAACGCGCCGTGTTCGTACCGATGGACTGAGAAGTAGACCACCCTGTAGATGAGTAATTTTATTTCAATTAGGAGAAACTATTTTCAAAGATTGAGAGAATACATAATGTACAGCTTTCACAAGCTTCTACATTTAAACAAAAAGAAAGACAAACTAACAGATAATGTTGGGAAGAACTTTGGTGTGGTGGGGGCACAGGACGCTTGCCGGCAATCCACTACGCGAGTGCCGGCGGAGCAGTCGGGGTCAGCACGTCATGCGACTCGCACGCACAGAACATTATTAAGCACGCCCGCAGTTCAAGCACTACTTTACTGTTATTTATTATGTATTAGTTACATTATCGAGCACGTCGACACCGTATGAAATGCCTACGTGTACCAACAATAATTATAAAAGTTATGAACATAAGCTTAACTCTTTTCCAAGAGATCGCAACGGGCAGGTTAGGTACCTACCTATACCTATATTTGTTTACTTCAGGTGGATATGATGTGAGAAATTCAGTTGCCGTAGGAGATTATTAGAGAATCGATCGATTGGATATACATATTTGTTTTCTGAGCTTGGTGGGATAATTTAATCGATAACCCCGGAATCATGATATTATTATTATTAAATTATCACCATCATCAGCCCGTAAACATCCCACTGCAGGGATATAGGCCTTCCCTCGTATAATGGGGGAGTATGGGCCACAGTCCATCACGCTGGCCCAATGCGGGTTGGGGACTTCATATCCATATGCCCTTGGATTTTTATTTCTCAGGCATGCAGGTGTCCTCACCATGTTTTCCTTCACCGTTTAAGAACTAATAAATCCACATAAATAATTAAATTTAAAAACCATTGGTAAATGGCCTGCGTGGGAATCGAATCCGGACTTCCCAAATTGGGAGACCGCGTCATAACCGCTGAGCCACCGACGCTCTTAAATTAAATTATAATCATTTATAATATAAAATAAAATAAATATAAAATAAATAAATAAAATAAAAAATAGTTATAATATAATATTATATTAAATTCATGTTAATACTAACTTTTTAAGTAAAAGGTATTAATAAGTCACAGACGTCTACGCGTGTCTTATAGGTTTGACAAAGGTATGCGAAGCTAGTAGATGCGATGTCGGCATCCCTACACACGTCTCGCGCTATACTTTTCTGACTCGGCGCTAGTATGGAACATGTTCTACTTACTCGGGGCCACGCGCTGTAAGTACTTTGGTATAAGGCCAGTTTTAATAAATCAATCTCAATAGAAGTCTTGAGGCTGTATCAACCGAGATTTTTTTTTTTTTTATATGAGAGAGCGGCAAACGAGCATGCGGGTCACCTGATGGAAAGTAATCACCGCCGCCCATGGACACCCGCAACACCAAAAGGGTCACAGATGCTTTGCCGGCCTTTGAGGAAGGTGTAGGCTCGCTTCTTGAAGGTTCCAATGTCGTACTCGTTCGGGAATACCGCTGCCGGAAGTCCGTTCCACAGGGTGGTCGTACGTGGCAAGAAATTTCTTGAGAAACGTACAGTGGTAGACTTCCACTCATCCAGGTGATGTGGATGGAAATTTGCGATTTGGAGATGCGTCTTAAGCAGTTGACGCTATCTCAAGCTCCATGCTAATTTATAAACCAATCTTGAGGTCTACTCAGCTGAGATCACTTCTCAAGTATTCGCCTCAGCGGCGAATGATTGATAGTTTTGAGTTTCGTTTATTAATACGCGCACTTCTCAAGTGAGTACTGCTTGAGTATGCACGTGCTTTTCAGGTCTCAAGTTAGGTTTATTAATCAACACGTTTACTTGAGACCGGTCACAAGACTGCTCTCAATCTTGAGAATGGTTTATTAATACGGGCCTAGGTGTCAACGTCAAGGGAGACTAATTTTATATTAAATATTTTTATTTTGCTTTGACTTATAGCCCACAAGTTGGGTCGAAAATGAAAATAATAAAAATGTACACACCTGGGGTCATCATAAAACATCTGCTGTGTCGCTTGGCCGTGGTGAACGTCCCAGTCGACAATAAGTATTCTGAAATAGGTGAGTTTGTAATAGTTAGGTGAGTTTGACATAGTTCGATTAATTTAACATAACTGGTGAATCCGGATATAGATAATTCAGTTTGACGTAGTTAACTGAGTTTGACATGATTAAGTGATTTTGACGTGACTGGGTTTTTTTTTATGCACAACGACAATCGGAACACAACAATGCTATTGACATTGCTGCTTGGAGGCAGATTTAGATAAGATGGTGGTAGCTAGCCTGGCGGGCATTTAAAATGCCCTACCACCAACCAAATCGAGTACTTAACACATCGAACCCGCGACCTCCGAATCGTAAACCCAATGTTGTTTACATTGAGCCACGGAGGCGGTTCCTGTGGGTGATTTTGACATAGTTATTAGATTTTGACATAGTGAACTGAGTTTGGCATAGCTACCTAACCCACCTCCATACCCTCCAACTGCAACTCCTGTACAACCAAGATCAACAGCGGCACACGCCTTGGACCCCAACATTATTTAAGGGGCCGTCCATATATTACGTCATTCTAAATTAGGGGGGTGGGGTGGGGGGGGGTTTGGTGTGCGGATGGCGGTAAATGATAGATGGGGGGGGGGGTGTTTTGACGTCATTCTTATTTATTTATTTATAGTTTATTTTTCACATACAAAAAGATTATTTCTAAAAAGAAATTTCTCCCAGCACACCTAGTAAAATACTAGCTGCCCGCCCCGGCTTCGCCCGTGGTACTTACATGTATTATACATATAAACCTTCTTTAAGAATCAGTCTATCTATTTAAAAAAACCGCATCAAAATCCGTTGCGTAGTTTTAAAGATCTAAGCATACATAGGGACAGACAGCGAAAGCGACTTTGTTTTATACTATGTATTGATAATAAACACAATACTTAAATAATAACTACAACATTACATAATTAATAAAAGTACATATTAATACTATACTTATACTTAAATACATGTCAAACTAGTAATGACGTCAATTTTGGGAGAAGGGGGGGGGGGGGGGTCATTAATAAAAGACGATAGGATGATTACAGGGGGGGGGGTCTAAAATCTGAAAAAATCGATGACGTAATTTATGGACGGCCCCTAAGAAGGGAAGTAAAGAAGGAAAAATGTTTCATCCCCCCTCTACAAATGGGAGTGTATAGACTATGAGTAAAGGGCACCTAATGGAAATATAATACACCACAGAGGGCGCTTAGGAGCACAGTGAGTCGGTCGGTTTGATATATCTAGGCGAGTTTGATATAATAATAATAAATATCCTTACGACATACACACAGCGCCATCTAGTTCCACAGTAAGCAACTATAGGCTTGTGTGTGCTATATGGTTGATATACTAAATAAATATTTATCATAAATGAAAACATCCATAACTCGGGTACACATGTTCGTATTCATCACACAAACATATGCCACTAGCGGGATTCGAACCCGCAACCTTTTGGTATAGTGGTCAGAGTTGCTAACCACTACACCAAACAGGTCGTCATAGTTACGTTAATTTCACATAATTGGGTGAAGTTGATATGCACAAGTTTGGTGGAATTTTCGCAAGTGCGTCGCCACTTATCGCGAGTGGAATACTCATTAAAAATAAGCGTTAAGAACCTATTTATGTATTTCTCTGTATTTTAATGAATCAATGTTTTTATTGAAGTCAATTATTTTGGTGAGGGCGTTACTGAACTGTAATACGCCGAATAAACTACTTTGTCTATAGTGTTTTCCATTAACTGGTGACGCCTCTCCTGATTACGAACAACTTTCCCCAACGAACCATAGTCGAATTCGATAAAAAAAAATTATATTACCCATTCAAAGTAAACCATTCTGAAACCAACTTTAGTATTGAATTCCAACAATTTTCGGTTTTTGACTCCACGTCTGATTACGAACAACTTTCCCCAAGGAACAATAGTAGAATTCGATAAAAAAAACATTATATTACCCATTCAAAGTAAACCATTCCGAAACCAACTTTAGTGTGGAATTCCAACAATTTTCGGTTTTTGTCTCCACGTCTGATTACGAACAACTTTCCCCAAGGAACAATAGTAGAATTCGATAAAAAAAACATTATATTACCCATTCAAAGTAAACCATTCTGAAACCAACTTTAGTATGGAATTCCAACAATTTTCGGCTTTTTACTCCACTCCTGATTACGAACAACTTTCCCCAAGGAACAATAGTAGAATTCGATAAAAAAAAAATTATATTACCCATTCAAAGTAAACCATTCCGAAACCAACTTTAGTGTGGAATTCCAACAATTTTCGGTTTTTGTCTCCACGTCTGATTACGAACAACTTTCCCCAAGGAACAATAGTAGAATTCGATAAAAAAAACATTATATTACCCATTCAAAGTAAACCATTCTGAAACCAACTTTAGTATGGAATTCCAACAATTTTCGGCTTTTTACTCCACTCCTGATTACGAACAACTTTCCCCAAGGAACAATAGTAGAATTCGATAAAAAAAAAATTATATTACCCATTCAAAGTAAACCATTCCGAAACCAACTTTAGTATGGAATTCCAACAATTTTCGGCTTTTGACTCCACTCCTGATTACGAACAACTTTCCCCAAGGAACAATAGCAGAATTCGGTAAAAAAAATATATTACCCATTCAAAGTAAACCATTCCGAAACCAACTTTAGTATTGAATTCCAACAATTTTCGGTTTTTGACTCCACGTCTGATTACGAACAACTTTCCACTAGGAACCATAGCCGGAATATTGTTGGACTTCCATACTGAAGGTGGTTTCAGAATGATTACTGTATATGGGTAACCGAAAATAATTTTTTGATCGAATTCTGCTATGGTTCCTTGGGGAAAGTGATTCGTAATCAGGAATGGAGTCACCAGTCAACAGGAATTACACGAATTCAAATTCACCTTGTATAGTTCATGATAACAATAACTCACTTTAGGCAGGCCCAGCGGTACTAACCTCTTCAAACCCCGGTGATCGATGGCATGCCTCGCAGCGAGCGCTACGTTGTTATAGAAGCAGTATCCGCAGGGCTCCGCCTTCATTGCGTGGTGTCCTGGCGGCCGCACAAACGCGGCACCATTCTGCACCTCGCCAGCGACTATACGGTCCACCATGTCGATCGTTGAGCCAGCCGCGATCAGGGCTAATTCGTGGGTGCTCTGATACCAAAAAAAGGAGTAACGAGGATCAGTTTTTGAATGAAATGCGGAATGGTGGAATGTTGGACTGACTACGATTTTCTAATGAATGAGTAAATGTGCGGTAGTTTTAGATAACAAAGACGATTTTTAAGGAGGAGATTCTATATTCGTCTGTATGTATTTTTTAATGTTAATGTTCATGAATTCTTAACAGATTTTGATGATTATTTTTTAGTTTGATAGGGATTGAGTATTTATATACATATACTATATCTGCGTTAATAGTCTATTTTCTGATTTTTCTTTAATAAGAGTCATTTTAAGCTTTGTTTACCTAACTGCTTACCCTGCAATTAATATTATCTACTCCTATTAGCCAGTGGTTGCCTGGAAAAAATCACTTCCAGTGATAAGGCCACCATTGTACCTAGCATATTTTTAAGTTCCATGTTTATACTGTAACTACTGTTGAAATTATTGTATTATTTACCGCCAGATTGGTGCCATATAAATATGGTCAAGATCTGATGATACCCTCCGGAGGTAAAAGAGTGGAATCTTACTGAAGTCGGCTGTTTTGCCAATTTTTGGCGGTTCAATCATTAGTTATGTTTTTTTTTTCATGCACAAGTACGTAACCTCAATCACACCTGATGTTAAGTGACACGAGGCCGAAGGTGGAAGCGTACTGATCCGGAAATGATCTTATGATATAAAAAAAATTAATTATTTAAAACTTTTCAGGATTTTGTACCCAACCGATCCAAACAGAACCCCATGACTGAGCCAACTCTGCCCGTCAGTCTGTCTATCAGGGTCCTCCAGCTCCGAAATGTGAAACGTTCACAGTTTGCATATCGCAATTTAAGAACTCGTTTTATTTGACTCTGAAGGGAGAAGTTTTGTTTGACATAGGCGCGTAAAGTGTTTCTTTTTCTGGTAAAGTTTCAACTTTTGTTATGACTTCAAACATCTTATGTCGCCCTATATTTCAAATGCATCTCACCCTAGTTTGGGAGTGATAGCTCCCATTGATCACTTAAATTAGTCTCAAAAGATTGATAATCGAATTGAAGGTACAATCGACAAGTCTACTACCATCCAGCCAAAATTCTGTTTTTATGAACATTGCATTGACATAAAAGTCTACTTTTGTTTTCAAGATTTTGATAGAAGATACTAGTAATAAAGTGGTGCAAGTCTATTTTAGAATGGTTTTGTAGTAGGTACATTCCATTAGCCTGTGGTGAAATTATACTTACAGGGTGAATATAAACGGCATCGTATCTCGAAGACAGATCCTCCAAATATTCCACATTATCGCTCTGATGCGTGGTCTCGAGCATCTCGTACACGTACGGCGAATGCAAAACGCACAACTCCTCTTTAGTCGCCACGCGTGGGGAATACTGCCGGCATTGCTCTATGAGGTTCAACTCCTTACACCTACGGAAGAAGTGTGTTGTTATTTATTGCTACTCAGATTTTTGTGCTCTAAAATAAAAGAGTATTCAAATCTAAATTGCATTGAAGTTTTTTCCTTTTCCAGTTTTGTTTTTTTTTTAGATAAAATGATCTCGTTTTTTTTTCTCTCGGCGGCTAGGAAATTGATTGCCAAGAATTCCAGAATAAATCCACTTATGTTACATAGATTCCAGTGTCGTTCACAACGTTTTGTCACAGGCAAAATGATAAAATTTTAAAAATTGAATACTGGCAGTTGCGTTGGAATAATCGGAGCGAAGGTGATTGAATTTCGATATAATTAAAATAAATACCAGTACAGTCTGAGTTCATGTGATACTTGTAGGACAATTTCCTAAGGTTAATTAGCACTGCCTTTCTGCCTGTATGGAAGGCACTTCACTGATAGATATGTAGGTACATATTACATATTTCAATTCACTTCAAACGGTTAGTCGTTTGGGTATTGCAAACATTGAAAGTGCGAAACATATAGAAATGCACACTTGACAGCGGGTGAGCCCGTCGCTGTTGAAACATACAAGTCTATAAATGTTTTTGGTGGAAAGTCCCATAGTCGCCTTATACGGGAAGATATGGCTCGGTTCTATTATTTTGACGTGCCGAAACCACACGCAAAGAATATGCAAAAATAAAAAAAAATACTGCATTCATACAAACTGCTTTCTTTCATCTATACTTGGAGATAATATGGAAATATATAATATTAGGTCCTTACCTAAGAAATTGGCGTTTTGTATGAAGAATTTCATTAGGACTGTTTTCTCCATACAAACATTTTTGATTTTTTTTGGGAACGGCGAATCCAAATTTAGCTATACTTTGTGTGTATTATCGGATAACATTAAGTTAAGTATAGGCAGCGTTAATTATTAAAAGTAACCACTTTATAATAGTTTCAGCGAATCTAAGAAATGATTATGGGAAGCATATGAAAAGAGCTCTGTTCAATTTTTTTTTATTATGTGATTTAGCCCAGAAATTAAAAAATATTTTATGTGAAACCTTGAAATAATATTCCATTTTCCAAATAAAAAACAAATTTGGATATAGCTTTGAAAATCGCAGGAATTGGTACATATGATTAACGAAGAAAAAATCTCCAATTTCATATGTACCTACTTATCTATCAGTGGAGTGCCTGGATATCCCTGATATCCCATTTGTGATAAAGATCGTGACTTACTATATTACAGCGGTACATTACGAAACAATGCGACATTTGCGAAAGTTACATCAATTACGATAACTAAACGATAAACATCATGAAGACAGTTGTTTTGCACAAAAAGTGATAATTACACATTACTATATGTCTGGAGATAAGTAAGAAGATTACAAAACAATCGTTTTATGTCGGGTGATTAGTGACATACTAGGTTTTAAAACTTAAAGCGGCACGTTTTGTTGCTGTTATCTTGTGAACAACATATTAAGCGGCCCGAAACAATAGACGTTGTCAGTTAACACAGAGGCGTCGCGTATGTATAAAACCAGTATCCTGTCTGTAACTTTAATGCGAAAGGGCTGTATCACCAATTCGACCATTGGCGAAGGCGTTGGTTGCATTCCCATTTAATTTAGACAATAAGGGCGCATGCCTGGTTAAGAGGCGATTTAGGTAGGCCGCGAGAGTTAAAATCAATGAAATAAGAATATAAATAGTAAATTTTGAAAACTCCTGAAGAACTAAATATATTATTAATATAGTGACATGACATATATCCGAATGACGACACGCGATAGAACATCACGTTCTTGCTCTATGCGGGTATAAGAGAAGCAAAGCTTCTATATCGCGTCATTATAAAGAGACTATAGGGCATGCTAGCCCTACAGGTATACAAAGCGTCTGTGTTAAAAGCTAAATATCTTCAGATTGGCCGAGCCGATTTTCATCAAACATGACACAGAATCTTTCCCCTAATTTAATCTAACTAATATTATAAATGCGTAAGTTTGGATGTTTGTTTGTTGCTCAATCACGCGAAACGGATGAACGGATTTGGCTTGTATATAAGTAGAATATACCCTCGAACAAATTTCCGCGATAAAGTTAGTCCACGCAGTGAAGCCGCGGGCGGAAAGCTAGTGTTAAATATAAAAAACGCACTGAAATCGGACCGCGCATTATTGAGTTACATCTGGACAAAGACTGGACACGCACACTCACATACAACGTCATCAAACACATAACACCCATCAGGGGTTAAAAACTGGTTGACTATTATGTAATTTGTAATTTCGCCGATATTGTCATCGATTACCTACATTCTGACGTGTGACTGCTTGGTTCATCATTCGCTCGGCAATTTCACGGTTTTTCGTTTGTCTAACGATGAACTTACACAATTAGAGCTCTGACCTGTCAATGACACTGGTTAGGCGCTCAGGACACTCTGGATACTTGTCATCCCAGAGACATCGGTGTTCCACCATACGCGGCTCAGTCACAAACCCGGTTGGGCCTTTCACTCGCCGTTTGGAATCCATTGCCTGGAGAAAAAAACATATGCATAATTATAGCTAAAATAAATAGCTGCTATACTTTATGGTACATACATTACATATACATTGTTAAAAATAATCTCCCGCACAGTTTGACAGGGTGAAGTTATTGTTTAAAAATGGACACTCCATATTTATATGATATGTATTGTATATGTCGCAGGTTGTGACATTTCAGGCATTTAACGAACTTAGATAAGATGGTGGAAGCTGGCCGGCCAGACCCTTGAAAATGCCCTATCACCAATCAAGCCGAATACTAAACATGTACCCCGCTGCCACTCGAATCCGCGACTTCTGTTTTGTACACAATAATGGGGGTTGGAAGATTGGTACCGATTGCATCGTTGACTATTGCTTGTTTTCGAACGTATTTAATAACTGTACTGCTTGAATAATATGTATTCTATAAGTATACATTATATTTATGTATGTGTCTAATTATGTAAGTAACTATACTACAATACAACAAGATATACTTATACAGGGCGTCCCACGGCTATGCCACATGGAGGGAAAGTACCTTGAATTTTGTAGATGGAACATTTTACTGAAAGAAGACATTATTTTAATTTAAAAAACAATTTAAACTGCATTCATAGATTTTTAAATAAGTACATGGTTGAACCGGGAATCGAACCCTTTATTTATAAAAAAAAATTACCATGTAGCTTTATCATACCGATCGAAAGGCTTCATCATAAGGATTATTTTTTGCTAAATAACATAGTGTCAGAAATAAAAGGAAGACCATGAATTTTAACATTAGATGTGCAATTGTGTTCAGAAAAATGAAAAGCTGACATTGCCGTAAGGACATACAACTGACATTATCATTACTAATACTAATTACCCACTCGAGAAGTATGCATCATTTCCCTATTATAATTTAAGTTCATGATAAAATGATAAAGAGATACGTAATTAGTAAGTAGGTACCTGGTTGTATGCCGTATCCTGAATCTGCCGAAAGACGCGTAAATGATTTTCTCCATCGCAATGCGGCTGGCTGATTAGATTTTTTTTATGGGGTTATGTAAAAAATTTAGTTTACAAGAACCAGTATCAAAGTGTCCACGAGCTACAAACAGAACTTCGACGTATTATTCTAAATATCCACCACAACATGATCAAAAAATCGACAGGGAGCGAAATAATCAAAAGAGTGCGACTTTGTATTGAACAGGAAGGGGCTCATTTTGAGCATTTGATAAATTGATTAATTTTGTATTAAAAATGTTAAAATTCATGGTCTTCCTTTTATATCTGACACTATGTTATTTAGCAAAAAATAATCCTTATGATGAAGCCTTTCGATCGGTATGATAAAGCTACATGGTATTTTTTTTATATAAATAAAGGGTTCGATTCCCGGTTCAACCATGTACTTATTTAAAAATCTATGAATGCAGTTTAAATTGTTTTTTAAATTAAAATAATGTCTTCTTTCAGTAAAATGTTCCATCTACAAAATTCAAGGTACTTTCCCTCCATGTGGCATAGCCGTGGGACGCCCTGTATAATACATATTATTCAAGCAGTAGCCTTAAATACATATCTATTGTAGTATAGTAGGTATATAATATGTAGATTCATAGTTTTAATGAAAATGTTTAGCTTTTTGTACACCCAGTCAATGTGTTCTTTTATATTTACCAAGGTTCACTGGAAGAGATCCCTTTATGGGATAAGTGCGCCTTTGTACTTAATTTTAAGTTACATTTAATTTATAAATGTATATTTATTCATATGAAGTCCAATAAAGCGTTTACAAACAATTATTGGGGGTGTTTTATCATCGTTCATGCAGCACCGACACTTATCGCTTTCCAAGAAATTACTTGGTAATGGTATTTATTTAGAAGCGGCTGTAAGTGTTTCGCTAGCTCTCGCGCGAAAAACCTCGGGCGAGAGCTACTATGTATTGATCCCGTCTAGTTCAGTTGCAATTATAAACTCCGAGGAGAATCAGATAAAAAAATATATTTCGTAAGTTATTAAAGCATCTGAAATCGTCATGGCATGACTTAGTAAACCACAATTACCGCTCATTCACAAGGCTGAATCCCCGGAGACGAAGAAATGGATGAGTATGGAGAACTTTTATGTCCAAGCAGTGAACCAACTATTCTAAACGTAAAAAAAATTAACGAAAGTGTCCTATACTATATTGCACATATGGCATAGTGAAGTCGCAGGATTGTTCTATATGCTCATATCAGTAATACATTAAAAATACTGGGAGGCGAAAGGCTGGGTCTACTGCAAGCGCCTTTACCACGAGCGCAAAACACCGACACGGGAAGGAGAGCGAGCGACGGACACAGAGCCTCAGCGAGGGCAGGCGAGAGGGAAGGGGATATAATTACACTCTCGCGTTCGGGATCTCTCGGGGAGTCACGGCGAGAGTGTAACGTCGTCAAAAACATCAATGAGTTTTATTGTTCCCTGCAAAGTCCTGTCATGTCATAATGTCCATAAAATACTTGACATTTAGAAATAAATAATGTAGTATTAGAATGTTTTAAACAAATATTCTTTCAATGGATCCAACACTAAATAAGTCGCTCAAAAAAAATATTGCGTAACTAATTGACACTGATAAATTTTGACGTAACTAGTATCGAGCAGCAGAAACATATATTCGTATAAAATAGAAACGTTATGCTTGCAGCTTGCGTGTACATACCTTAACAAATGACGACACCCATTCTTCCCAGTCCCACAGTAACATTTTGTACCAATTTTCGTAAATTCTTTTGAAAAGGCTATCAAACAATTTCAAACTTTGAATCAAATCAAGCTTAGTACATTCACCTCGCTCACATTCGTTCTATACGCGCTCTAGTGTGATTCGTCTGAACTTCCAGTTCAAAAACCCATCCCAATCCAATCGGTTGCTCACTGAACGCTCGACTTTCGATTATCTGTGCTGACTAGAGACGTAACGACGACGTTAGTACCTACTTGACCGACTTCAAAGAACCCGGAAACCCCAAAATATTTCGGGGACTGGCTCTGACAACCGGAACACAACAATGCTAATAACATTTATTTTATTTATTTATTTAACACTTTATTGTATATAAGCATACACGTCTAACAATTGTTGTTTGGCGGCAGACTTAGATAATATGGTGGTAGCTAGCCAGGCGGACATTTAAAATGCCGTACCACCGACCAAACCGGCTATTTAAACATGTATCCTCGGGATCGATCCAGCGACCTCCGATTCGTAAACACAATGTTGTTTACATGAAAGCATATTGAGCCACGGAGGTGGTTAAACTACCACTATAGTCTTTTCTTTACACTATGATATTAAGTTATCTGACTTTCGACTGATCTGACTGAAATTTATCGCGATGGCGCGAAATACCAATCCTATCAATCGCATGAGGAAAACGTTACAAATCGCTCAAATGCTACCTTTCTCACTTATTATTCGGAGGTCGAGCTACGAGACGCTTCACGCCTATTTTGAATGCTCACACAGACATCTTTATCGACAGAGCAGGTGATACGTCTGTAGATAACATTCAGACTTCAAAGAAATGTACTTTAAAAGTTTTGCGATTAACCTGACCCACAAGACCCACCAGTTAGCGAGTTAATGTTTAGCGATCACGACAAATCCTCCAATGGAAAATGATGCCAATCGCGCCATAGAAGTGGCTTATTTCCGACAATGGACTTCTAAAGGCTGCTGCAACCGCACCATGTAAAAAAAATTGCGCTCGGTCGCTAAAAATTTGCCCTTTAGCATGCTTGCGTTCGTTTTCTAAAATTGATATCACGTAAGCGCCCTAGAATTAAGAATAAGGGGATAAACGTCTAATGGATAAATGTATCGAGTTACCATAATTTCTGGGGCGCTTACGTGGTATTAAATTTAGCGATCGAACACAATTTTTAACGTGGTAGTACGGCTACTGATGTGTCAGTATTGAACAGAACTCGATTAGAAAACCATTGAGTGTTGGATATGTTTAAAGAGAACCTGACGATGGTTAAGGAAAGGTTTATCATCTTAACAATTCTAGGATTTATTTTGTCGCGGTTCTGCGAACGCTCAGCTGCCGTAGGTAGTATAGGTATTGGGCGCCGTAGAGAGGATGAGGTTCAGGGTCGTAGATTTCAGGCCCCTACCAGGACTGCAGCCACTGATGAACGGTGAAGAAGGTGAAGGACAGGAATAAGGTCTAGGCACTTGTAAACTTATAAATGATGTAATAATTAAAAGGAATAAAAGGAAGAACGGGAAGAACAGTCTCAGTTCGCAAGTTGCGTCAAGACTGACTACATTTTGAAAATAATTTAGAATTCAGAATTTTGAATAATGTTCCAAAAAAGAAAACGCCAAAGAGATTACCGAAAAGAAGACAGAATTTAGAAGAGGTTGTACACCTCGTTACAATTTCTTCATTTATGACAACGCTTGTTATGATTGTAGATCCTGGGGTCCATTGCGACTCCGAATTCATACAATTATCCTCGATAAGTATATGCCACATCCCGATATGGTAGTTTAGTCTGTCGGACTGATTTTAGAGTCGCATTCCGTGATTGAACGATCGATCGATCTTCGGACAAACTAGGGTAGAGTAGGGGCGCGGCATACCACGATTTTCGAGGCATAGTTATCGAGACTAATCATATGATTTCGGAGACGCAAATGACCCCAGAGGGTCCATTGATCCGGTGGGAATCATTCTAAACAAAGAGATGGTACCTGATGACTGATATTGACATCAATAAGGACCCACTTTTTTCATATCGATCGATTTCACATTCGGGTCACGGTTCACCAAGGTACGGTGACGAGGTAGCAGACAAAATGGCGAGATAGGGTTCACGGATCCGGAACCGCTGCTCATATCAGCTGCACTCAAAAAAGCGGAGATCTCAAAGATAATCGAAACTGAAGATCACGTAAAGTGGGAAATTACCGAGACGTGCCGCCAGCGAAAATATTCCTGAGGGCACTAGACCACCTGTAGGGATATTTTATATCTAGGGAAAAATAATATAAGTACTCTGGTAGGTTACCCTCAGGTCACTGTAGATTGAACGAACACCAGACTGAACCGGGTGTAAAGTAACCAATGCTCTGCAAAGAGAATTGGATGGATTAATCCTTCTAGTGGACCGAACTTCCGTCAATTATGATTATATTGTAATTAACCTGCCAGGTTTCGCTTAGGTGGACCATTCCCCATAGCATGACATCGTTTATCGCGCGCGACATAGGAGTGAGAGTGGGCTAGTTGTATATTTCGTCCAAGCAAATGAGCAGGTCAAATTTACCTCGCGCGACATAAACGTTTATCGCGCCTGTCGTGCACCTAGTGCTGGTATTTGAATACAACTTGCTACACATTTCTTGCGTTCGAACTTAGGGGGTATATAGTGAGAATCTGGTTGCATTTGTCATACAGATGGCCTCCGAGAATGTTCAAGAATCTGTTACTAAAAGTTTTTTGCCGGGGATGGCTGGGGCAGACAATGTCATAGAGTTCACCTAGATTAGGTAAGAGGGCGATCGTACTTACATATACACACTTATGCAATGTTTTGTTTAAATCATGTTAAGGTCATAAGGTAACTGAAGCAGTGTCCTCTTGAGTCTATTATATCTTCATCTCAATCAAAGATCTAAATTAAATGTACTACAGGAAGGAATTTTTATTTTTTGCAACGTAAATAGTATAAAGCTTTTCTTTTCAAAAAATGCATTCACTTCAAATAAAAGTCTATAAAACATTTCTATTTATTTAAATCATCATCATCATATCAACCACAGGACGTGATATAGGCTGCTGAATACAGGCCTCCCCCATAGAATTCCAGAGTGACCGGCTGGAAGCAGCCAGCGTCCAGTGACTTCCGTGACCTTTTTAAGTTTTATTTATATAAATACTATTGCAATTATATTAATTATAGTAATCCGTCACAGCATACAGACTCATTCAGACTAGATTTGCATAATTAGATTAATTTAATTCAGTCTGATTTATGTAAATGTGATAACAAATAGATGTGTAACACTCACGGCACAGTCGCATTCTCTATTTATTTTTGATTAGCAAAGTTAAGTAATGTCTGGAGTGGTCAGACCTTGGATGGGTGACCCGATTTGTATAGAAAAAACCATCAATGAATTACTCACAATTTGATAAGGATCTCTTAGTACTGTGTCAGTGTATTGCTTTTTCCTCTGTTGAGCCTTCTTCTTAGCTGCCACAACTGATGCTGACGGCTGCCAAATAAAGACAATTTTATTAGTCAACCGTTTTATTGTCAACTAGGCTGTTACAGCCACGATAAAGACGTATATGAAACAAAGATAAAAGATTATAGTAGTATTATTATCAGTATTGGTTAATGCAAAACAAACAGAAATAGTATCACATGCAGTACAAATTATCTTTGTAATTTAAGTCAGTGCCACTACCATGGCTGTGGACTTAACAAATAATACACAACTTACTTTAACACCAGCAGACATGGCACGGGTCTGGATTTTAGCTTTTCGGGCCCCATTTCTGGTAACAATAGTGGAAATTGGTGGGGTGGCTTTTTTGGTATCGCCGGTAGAATGCCGCGACTGTATCGGCGGTGGGGTAGACTGAAATTTTATTGACATTAGTAACAAAACAAATAAAGGAGCGCGGCAAGACATAAATATAATAAAAGTTCTGACTTACCATGGTCAACGGAGTTAAATCATTCAGTGATTATTTTCTATTTGTACTCGGACACGAAAAATTTATGAACACGATAATTTAACCTTACTCCCTTGCCATTGTAAATAGTACTGTACGCATAATAAAACGATATGGCATTGCAAATCGAAACTAATTTTGCGTGTGCAAAACAAGACGAGCGACGACGCACCACCCACAGATTACTCATTTTTTTTTTTTTTTTTTGGTTTCATTCTCTCCTTTAGGAGAAGGCAAAGGGATCTAGCCCATAACAGCCATGTCTTATTTCTCTTATTTCTTCAGTTTGTAAGTCAGTCTCAGTCAAAACAAGTAATTCGTCGTATACTTGGCGTATACAGAGTCTAGTCACGGTCAAGTCATTCTTCAGTAAAGTGGCAGAATGCTTTACAAAAGATTTTGGCGGCTTCTTGTGGGAACCCGAAAGCTCCGTTACGCACTTTAATTTACACCTCCCTTCACTTGTACACTATCACTAACGTTTGCTGCACAATACTCTGCCATTATTAAGCTTCAAAAGTTAGAATGCACAAATTATAAGACTTATAAAGAAAAATGCTACTTCACTCGCCGAGTTCCCGCCAAAAAGCCACACAGATTACTCAGCTAATGCGACGCACGCAAGTTTACCCACAGATTATTTTTTTTTTTTTCCTAAACATATAATATTTTTTTATTGGTCTGTGCTGTGGTTCACCTAGTAATGGTATCCTCCTTATTTTCCTTGTAGTATTCCATCTATATTATGTATAAGTATAGCTGAGCAAATGAGGACAAGGTATTATAGTACTCTTTGGGACAGGCCCGCCTGTCGCAGTCGCACGTGGCCTGCCTATTTACTTTCTTTTTGTCTTTTGGCTTAGCTGGCCACCGATCCGTACATTGTAGTCTTTGCCACCGATTTCGTTAGGCGTCGGAATATGTACCGGAATCTTTTAAAGATTCGGATACATGAGAACTTGGATATAAAACAAAGAAGAACATGAGTTCTTCTATCAAGGCGTAGAATTTTACTGTCTACTACCAGTCTACATTCACTAAAACATTCCAATGACAACGTGATACACGCGCCGGGCCTCATAAAATCACTTGCATGTGTCCGAACGCTCACCTGTTCGGACGTCCACAGATTATAATAGAAATCAAAGAGAATATATAGAAATACTATTTTAGTGGAGTACCTATTAATTTCCTGTCAAAAATCGAAGAAAGGAGTGAATGTATTGCCGCAAAGCGAAAATACCTTTTTTGGATAATTTTTAGAATTGAATTAGTCTTTGCATTTTATATTTACCTTTCCATCAAACAGTAATTTTTATTTGACACTATCTTTGGAATAAAATCACAACGTGTGCATACATATTAGGTAAGCAAGCTGTAATTTCTTTTCAACCCACATACAAGTCGCATATTTAATGCTGGCCCGCAATGTAAAAAGTAAATAAAACAAGAAAGGTCATGTAAAAGACGATGGCCTCCAAAATGATTCTAGTCCTGATGGTCAGAATGTTGCTACTGAGGCATAAAAAAGCTAAGTTCTCTATTTTAATATACAGACAGTTTCACTATTTTGAGTGACTGTTCACTTATTTTTACAATAATGAAACTCCTTGTTTTGGTGAAATCAAAGGGAAATGAAGCTACTAAGATCACTATGGACTCTGCGAGCGCGGAGGCGTAGGCAATGCCGATCAGTCAGCACATGGACACCACTAGCTACAGCTTTCAATACCAGGCCCAGTTCGAGACCAGTGTTTGATGCTCTAAGGGAAAGGACTGTAAGTTTTTTTTATATAATACACTTTATTATAGTATATTATTTATTATATAAAAGGGTCGGTGGCTCAGCAGTTAAGATGCGTGTCCCAATTTGGGAGGTCTGGGTTCGATTCCCAGGCAGGCCATGTACCAATGAGTTTTTAAATTTAATTAAACCAATATCCGACTGCTCTTATTCGGTGAAGGCAAACATCATGAGGAAACCAGCAGGCCTGAGAAATAAAATTCTAAGGCATGTGAAGTCCCCAACCCACAATTGGGCCAGCGTGATAGACTATGGCTCATACTCCCTCATTAGCCTATATCCCTGCAGTCGGATGTTTACGGGCAGAGATGATGATGATGACACTTTATTGCATGAAAAGAAAATATAGATTTTACAAATATTTCTTCTATATCCGATCTCAATCTTACTTCTAGGCAATTACCCAAATTTTATGCCATTGGACTTCTGAGCACCAGCTTTCGCTTTCCACATTTTCATACTTTTTTCATGCAGATGGCCAATTGGTGTGGTGGGTAGAGATTGAAAACCAAAAGATGCAGGTACTCGGGGGTATGTTTGTATGATAAATACAAATATTTTTTAATTTTGTGTAATCTATGTTTATAGATAATATATATGCCTGTATATGTTTATGTAAAGTAAAGTTGTCTAGTTTGGGATTGGATAATTGATGTAAGTGGCCATAATATTTTGCTTCACTGTTTTATTTAATGGCAACTACTACTTTCTAGTAATTCTGCCAAAACTGGTGTTTGAAGAGGCAAGGCCATAATATTTATTTATTTATTCTTGCAGTTTTTCCACTTGTGAATTTCTAGTGACTTTTTTCGGGTCTATGACTACTAAATATTTCTGGTATACATAGTATACAGGACAGGGCCTAGAAGAGAACCCTGTGGTACACTTGCTAGAATTTGATAATAGAGAATTCCATTTCACTGTATTATTTTACTAAGTTTCGGTTGTGTTCCGCCTGGTATGTATTTCTTATTCCTACTACCTTTAACTACGTAACCTTGGGCTTACTGATTTTTATGAAACCATAACTCTACTCAAAAAGTACAATAGGAATCATGTAAAGTTTATTAAACAAATGTAATCCATATTTGTTGTGCAACAACATATACTTGATTGATTGATTGTACTGTGTTATTACACCATTCGATAGTGTCGCTAATAACGAATGAATTCTGGGAAGTAATGACATACGGCATTTCTTGGATTACCGTTCATTTGGTATTAGGGCTTAGGGTAGCCCCATAAGTCTTGTGTTGTGTACAAGTTGTGCGATCTCCTTTCACCCAAATCCGTTCAGCCATTTCCTGTAACTGAATAAACATTAAGTATTCAGGTGATTTTTGTGTTAATGTAAATTAAACCTTTATATATTTTTATAGGGCCTCTTCAACAAATCAGAATTAACCAGCTTCGAAGGCTTCTACGCCCTAAAAGAGCAAGCAATAACGGCAACCGACCGCCTGATCGAGGAAGCCACATCGAGCCCCACTCGGCCCATGGTGGAGATATTCGATGAGCTCTCAGACACCCTGTGCAAGGTGGCAGACCTCGCGGAATTCGTGCGGATCGCACATCCGCAGTCGCACTTCGCAAGCGCCGCTGAGGATGCTTGCATCAGTGTTAGTGGGGTTGTGGAGAAGTAAGTGTGTCTAGGACCATTGAATGTACCCACTAATATAGGAAAAATTCGGAATCACATGCCGTTATGCACTTATCCCTACTGGTGGTGGAGTATCAAATAATCATCATCATCACATTGTCACTTACTTACAAGACATCCACAGGCCTCTCATTTATAGATTTGCAGAGTGGTTCACCAGCATTCATAGACTTTTTGCGATCTTCCTCAGTGGTTACAAGTGGATTCCCTAATTATAACTGAAGGGGTTTCACCATATACTGGCTATGGAATGTTGAAGTACTGCATGTGGTCCTAAAGTGTAAACGGTTTAAATTTTTCACCTTTTATGACACCCATGGGAAGAGATGTGTTGGTTCCACATGTTAAAGACTGGCTAGAATGAGCAAGATAAGCATGGAGCTGTTGTGCAACCTGATTCCTGAGGCGTTTAGATTAAACACTTCTTTGAATTATAATTTTAGGATTACTTGATACAAGTAATAATATTAAGTAAAATTAATTCTTGCAATGTTTTTCCAGACTAAACACTCACAAAGGTCTGTACGAAGCACTGCGCGACTCTGTGAAACGTGGAACATCAGGGGACCAGCATCTCGCGGAATTGTTTCTCTTTGACTTTGAGCAGAGCGGTATCCAGCTAGAAGAGGGCCCCAGGAGGCGTGTGGTGGCGCTGAACGATCTGATACTGCAGACTGGGCAGCGGTTCATGGCAGGGGCGGCCAAGCCCAGAAGAGTGCCCAGGAGTGCTGTACCCCAGAATGTTAGGCAATTGTAAGTTTCTTTTCATTTAGTGGTATGGTCTAGAATTTGTATAAGTAAAACAGTGAAAAATTATTTTATTTTGTGCATGTGTATGTGCTTGAATAACTTTTATATTGCAATCAATTGGAATCAACCGTAATTGTCAAGTATAAGAAGTATCTTCAATTTGTTTCAGCTTCAGCACCGAAGGCGACAATATAATCGTGAGCGGCGTTTACGCCGAATGTGGTGAGGCAGCGGCTCGTGAGGCCGCTTACCGCCTGTACCTCGCTCCGCACGACGACCAACACCGCCTGCTCGCTGCCACGCTGGACGCGCGCCACGAGATGGCTACCATCTGCGGGTTCCGCTGCTACGCCGACAGGTCACTAACAGGTTCCACTACTACACTGAATGCTTACTAACAAATTCCGCTACTACTCTGAAAAGTGACTAATGGACTCTATTCTGCTACTCCGCCCACAGGCCACTAAGATATTCCTAATGGGCTTTGTTCTGCTGCTACGCCGACAGGTCACTAACAGGTTCCACTACTACACTGACTGGTCACTAACAGGTCACGCTACTACTCGAACAAGTGACTAATGGACTCTGTTCTTCTGTTAGGCCGACAAGAGCACTAACAGGTTTCACTATTACGCTGACTAGTCACTAACAGGTTCCGCTACTACGCTGACAAGTGACCAATGGGTTCTGATCTGCTGCTACGCCGACAGCGATTAACTGGTCTCTAACAGGCTCTATGACTATGCTGACAAGTGACTAACAGGTTCCATTTTGCTGCTACGCCGACACCTGTCTAACAGGTTTCGTTGGTACGCCGACAGGTGGCTAACAGGTTCCACTGTTACGTTGACAAGTGACTAACGGGTTAGCAGTTAAAATTATTCAAAATGCTCAACTGAAGTTAATATCGACTTTGGTTGAGATTTTCAACATTTTTATAGTTCAATTTCAACTCAAAATCGATTGTTTTTCTTCTTTTCACAGAGCAATTAAAGCAAGCACAATGGAAACAGCGGCAAATGTCCGCCAGTTTCTGGATATACTATCAGACAACCTCTACGACCGTGCGAGGATAGACTTCGACGCTATGCTGAAAATGAAGAGAAAGGAAACCCCCTACCTTGAGACCCTGATGTGTTGGGATACCCCATACTTCACCCACAAAGCGAAGAATCAGTTGTTGAACTTGGCTAACTCAGACTTCAGCCCGTATTTCTCGCTGGGTGGATGTATGGAAGGCCTGGATATGCTGTGCCAGGAGTTGTATGGGATTAGTTTAAAGTCTGAAGAAATGTTGCCAGGTATAATTAATTTTTAGGTTAAATTATGAAGTTGCTCTACAAAATTTATGTAGGTAGGCAAAAAAAATTAACTTGTGCTACATATAAATATTGATACAGATTTTTGTGGCTCAGTTCTCCTTTTTTCTCGCAGAACTATTATTTAAGTAACTGTAATGGATATCTACATCCTCGGAGCAACCTTAAAACTTGAAATTTCAAGCATCTTCATCCACAACTTTTGATTATGAAAGTTAAAAGATATTATGTATATTTCAATACTTATACTGAGCTGAAGGGGTGTGACCACAGACCGAATTATCGTTCTAATTAGCTAACGCAACATTGCTGTCACATATAAATGAACAAATATCCTTGGACTTACAGCACTATCTTATAAATAAATTATAAATATTTCGGACCCTTCTCGGACTTCTTGATAAGAAGACACCAATCATCTAGTCCCAAACTAAGCAAAGCTTGTGGATACTAGATAATAGATAAACATACATAAATATTTATACAAACATCAATGACTCTCTAATAAATGTCCGTATTCGTCACACAAACATTGACCCCTCGGGGGATTCGAACCCACAATCGTTGGTATCGCAGACTGGGTCACTATCCACTACACCAATAGATCGTTCCACACCAAGCAATTAGACCTGAAACATATACTAAAATATGTTGAAATTGCAAGAGAAGTGATAAATGCTTATCTTCCTAGGCGAGTCGTGGTCTCCAGACGTGTACAAGCTGGCCGTGGTCCACGAGTCCGAGGGCCTGTTGGGGCACATCTACTGCGACCTGTACGAGCGGCCGGGCAAGCCCCACCAGGACTGTCACTTTACCATACAGGGGGGCAAGCTGCTGCCTGATGGGACTTATCAGGTAAGGATCTTATGGGTTGGACATGCGGGTCGGCATGGTTATACTTCGCATAAAGTCATTTTCGTTATAGGTGACATTGAAAAAATGTATACTTAGCACCGAGATCGCTTCATAAAAACGCTTCTTTTTCTTACAGTGTGCCAATCAGCGTTACATTGAGTGTTCCCCTCGAACGAAAGAAGCACTCGTTGCGCAGTCGCATTCGTTTTCGATTAGCGAAGTTAAGCAATGTCTGGCGCGGTCAATCCTTGGATGGGTTACCACTATTGGTATTTTAGTATGAGTATTCCCTCCTCGGAGGGCACGTTAAATAGTCGGTCCCAGTTATTTTTAATCGAAGGCAGTCGTTAAGCCAAGTCGGTGGCCTATAGGGGCGGCTTAAAAACACTGACTGTCGGTAGCCACTAGTCTGACACAAATCTTGTATCGATACCAGATGGTTGATAAACTACACGCATACAACCAACAGCCGTTGGTTTCGAGGGAAGGGTCACTATACACTACACAACCCCTAATAAGTTTCCAGTTCAGTATGCTTCCACCTTCAGCCTCATCTGTCAGTCAGATGTCAAGTGCTAACCCGTTGTGCATAAAAAACTAGAATTTTCTAAAAAGATCGAAGGTGATGGCGTGTTAAAGAAATCCCCCTTGTTTCCCAGAATCCAATAGTAGTAGTGATGCTATCACTGAGCGGCGGGCACCGTTCGGGGCCGGCCCTGCTGTCGGCGGGCGCCGTGGACAACCTGTTCCACGAGGTGGGGCACGCGCTGCACTCCATGGTGGGGCGCGCGCGGCACCAGCACGTGTCGGGCACGCGCTGCCCCACCGACCTGGCAGAGGTGCCCAGTGTCCTCATGGAATACTTCGCGAGCAGTCCACAGGTACGCATATCATAATACTACTAATATCATTCCAGTCCAGAGTCACGCGTAAACTTAAAAACAAAAATATATGTAAAAAAAAAACGTTAGCCATTGCAAAGTCGCCCATGCTTTCTTTGGTGGCAGCAACTACTCTACAGGGGGGGACTGAAAATCAGCAACACTGCTGAGTCCCTACTCATTCATCACAATACTGTGGTTCTCGATTCTATGTATGCTTGTGGTTTTTTTTTTCTTTTTTGCGATGAATAAATACCTTTTATTTATTTATTTATTCATAATCCGAACAGCCAAGGCATGGAACTCCCTTCCGGCGTCAGTCTTTCCTGAATCCTACAACCTTGGGATCTCATTTATTTATTGTATCACCATTTATCGCCACTGCTGGACCTTTACATTATTTATGAGAGACGAAAATTTTCAAAAACCAAATTTTAACTTATAGTATAAATTCTTGTGTACATAAGCATTTATTTGCACCTATGCACACACAAAAAACACAACAGAACTCTTCAAGAGCAGAGTGAATAGGCATCTACTGAGATCGCGTGCTTCATCTTCGGCCACATCGTCACTTCCCATCAGGTGAGATTGGGGTCAAACGCGTATCCAGTTAACCATAAAAAAAAATTCATCTTCAGTCGGCTCCACAATTAATCATACCGGGCTGTTTACAAACGATACCATGCTAGCTATTTCGTACAGTCGCCGACACAAATGTGTTTATGTGCAGTCTTTATTTATAATTATATGTAGGAGAATATCTAAAAGGAAATTGTTTTTCAAATTTAACTGAAATTTAATAGGTGTAAAGGAAAATATAACAAAATACACAGACCCTCCAAATAATATCATGAAAATTAAACCTGCTACCTTAATTGGGTTTCCGACTGTACCTACAGCCTCCTGAAAGTTATGGCGGGCAAGTGGGACAGTCTTTTCCTCAAACACTGGTCACAAATGCATTTAACTGCCGTGTTGCTAGTGTGAGCAAATACTAACTTAACAAATGCCTCTTTTGACGATTTTATTATTAATATCATTATTTTCAATTTTGACTATAATTTTTGACTATCGGTTTAAATTTGAATACAATACAATTTTATTACAACTTTGCAATGTTATTTCAATAATAAATAATTTATGGTAATGATCTTTAAGTTTTATCAATCTCATCTAAACCTACCGCCAACCAGTAATGTTAATAGCATTGTTAGAATAGAATAGAAAAATTTTATTTCACACAATAAACGACACACAAACTAACATTATACAACTTATATATGAATTAACATTTCAAATAATAATTTTACAAGTAAATAGACCCAAGTAAATAATTTCGAGGTAAATGAAAAACATACAAAGGAAAATAGGTACCAGCTTCGATTCCTTACACATATTTTCTTCGGTGTCGCAAAGTGGGTGCCACCTCAGCATGAGTTGCAATTACCTAATAACTACAACGCTGATTTTCAGAGGAGCCTCACATAACGCACGGACGTCAACCAACACAGACATTAAGTACATAAAATATTGAAAGTTTCATTTTCCATACATTTATAATAAACAACGATGACAATATACAGATAATTGTTGTCGTGTTCCGGTTGTCAGAGACAAGATAGCCAGTTTCCCAAATTAGATGAGGTTTTCGGGTCAGTACGCTTTCACCTTCGGCCTCATCTTCACTTAACATCAGGTGTGATTGAGGTCAAGTGCTAACCCGTTTGCATAAAAAAAGTCCAAAATAATCACTAAAAACCTATCTTTCTCAGACTTTGAATAAACAAAACGATACGACCTACTCTAACGAAACGCAGTTAATATAGTTGCCGAATCAATTGCGGACTCCAAAATGGTAGTACTTACACTTATAACAATATAAACCGTGTGTTGCGTGTGCGCAGGTAGTGCGGCGGTTCGCGCGGCACTTCCAGACGCGCGAGCCGATGCCCGAGGACATGATCCATCGGCTCTGCGCCTCCAAGTACCTGTTCGGCGCTAGCGAGATGCAACTGCAGGTAAACGTGTAACGGTGCCACCTCCGTTGATGTCATTCTGCCTTTTTTCTTTGCTCGCCTCCTTTCAATTCCTTTTTTGTGTCATCATTTCCTTCCACCTTTGACCTCATGTTCACTTAACATCAGGTGTGATTGAGGTCAAGTACGAAGTGAATAAATTTCAAATGGATTTTAATTCAAATTCTGACCATTGTTTTCTGAGTTATGACACATTCGTCAGTCGGTTTACAACAGTGCTGTGTTTTCACCAAGTTCCAGTTTTTGTGGATTCCTCCTAAACCCTTATGAGTATGTACTTTTCTAATACCATAATCCACCCCTCATCCACCTGTCACCACCATCTTCATCTTAACCGGCCTAATATACTTATGCGCCTTATCACGGTCCAGCACGGCCAAAGAGAATATAATCACTACGTTTTAGCACGGCTGTCCGTCCGCTCAAGGTCGCGGTGCTGGATGTAGCATAACACACGATCCAGCTGTTAGATCCCGCATGCTAGATGTAACCGATTAAGTTAAATGAGCGCACGTGTTTTTTTTGTATTTATAATGCCACGTATATCCAAACGCCAAAAAATGGGAGCACACTATCGTTTGTTGTAGCTTCTCCTATAATAGGCATTAACAATAGCGCATATTTTATTATAAATATAAATTACGATTCATAACCAATAAAACATTAAGTGGTCTCGGCGTAATTATTAACCCATAACCCACACCCACAACTTCCTCAAATATACATCAGCATCATCGTGACGTTGCTGCCGGTGTGAGGAAGGCCGGTAGCGCGACAAACGTGGAAAACGTGCCGTTGGTAGATTTCAGCCTGTCTCACATGGACCTATTCAAAACTAGAAACTGCAACGCTATTCAAATTGCAAGGTTTCTGACACTGCTGTTATATCTGCTCACAAAAGGAAAACATGTCTAGTAAATTTTATTATCAGCCACCATTAACCCTTTCACGTGTAGTGAGCCAGACACAATTAAAGTTTTATTGTTATAACGTCTGTAGACGTGTAGTGTCCGCGAAAGTGTTAAAATCAAATAATTTATCTATATAACTCTTTAAAACTACTTCATAGCCAAAGTAACTAACTCGTTCGGGTTATTGACAAGCTTAATGCATATTTTTATGACTGATGTGCTTATTATGTTAAATACTTTTTTGCATACATTCCAGCGTTATGTGGTTTATTTTTTATAAATAAAAGGCAACAAACCTGTTTTCAAAAGGACTGAAATTAAACTTTGATGCAGTTTATTTGTCTGGGAGTGTATTTACTTTTGCAAGTGGTGAAGCAGAGTTACCAACATGTATAATGTTGACAGGTGTTCTACTCTGCTCTGGATCAGCAGTATCACGGGACGGGTGGCTCACAAGGCGGCCGCACCACGGAGACGCTGCAACGCGTCCAAAAGCAATACTACGGGTTGCCTTACGTTGAAAATACGGTACGTTAGTTGTTTTTACCTACTGTGGTAGGTAACCTGTTCACTGTTGAACATAAGGAAGACATAAGAAACCATGAGGAGCCCTGAGCCAACCCTAAGCGTTCTTTTTGTTGGCTCGAAGCTTAGCTCGAGGAACTGATGGCCGGTGGGGCATGGGTGGGCATACGACCTGATGAAGGTCGCTTTGGAAATCTATGGTTTCTCTGTGGCTGATATGATGATGACTTCCTATTATTTTTCTTTAGACTATGTATATTATATAGTACCGTGTGGTTTCGTCACTTAGTATAGAACTAACCGGTCTCTTTCCGTGGGCGTCGTAAAAGGCCACTAAGGACGCTTACACCAAAATACATTGGCGATGGGCTCACCCCCTGTCACCCTGAGAAGAACAAGTAAGTAACTCGATGGGTTGCTCTTTTTAAAAACAGGTTTTTATGTTACAAAATGGCACGTGAATTTTTCATTATTAATTGTGAAACAGCCCGGCATGTGAACGAGCTAGTTAGGTTCATGGTTGATTATCATCCAAATTGTCTGATGTTTGGAACACCCACACGCCTACCGTTTGGGATATCTCTGACCAACACATTTGGGATAAAGGTCGTGACTTTATATAAAGTGTCATTCTATGGAACTTGCTAACTCTGTAGACAAAAGACGATCTCAGATCTCTCTCGTACCTACTTGTTTTTAACTTTTAGTATTTTATTATTCGATATGATTTGACGTAAGTAATGGAGTAAGCAAGAGTCTTGCCCATCACTAGTAAATTCATCATTCAGAGACAATTTCAATATGGCGGTTTGTTTACATAGCAAGTTTCATAGAATGTTATGGTCGATGCGTTATGTATTGGTATGGTGCTGTTGCAGGCGTGGCAGCACCGCTTCAGCCACCTGATCGGGTACGGCGCGAAGTACTACTCGTACCTGATATCGCGCGCGATCGCGTGGAGCGTGTGGAAGCAGCGGTTCGAGGCGGAGCCGCTGAGCCGCGCCGCCGGCGACGCGCTGCGACACGGCCTGCTGCGACATGGGGGCGCGCGCCCGCCGCAGGTACCTGTACCCTGTCCGCCGATAATTCCGCCCTACAATATAATGGTCCGATGTCGAAGTTCCGAAACGTACATATTTGGTGGATGGCTAGAAACTCTGACTGCTATATCTGAATTCGAATCTCGCTAGCAGCTTATGTGATGAATACCTGAATGTTATGTGATGTGATGAATATGGAAATATTTAAAATAAAATAAAAGAAATATCAGCCATAATGCAATGTGGTTGTTATGCGTTTGACGGCGTTCAATGTGCATGTGTGCGTGGCCGAGTGTATCTCGATAATGCGTGATTCGATTTGACGTGATAGATGCTGGTGAACTGTGTGATACTCAACATTAGATACGTATATTTAAGACAATTGTCACCACATCTCGAGCGAAATATATTTCTATTTTATCACAAAACATTTGGGTGTGTAGTTTCCGTTGCTAATATATAATAGGAATTCATAATTGACAGCGATTAGTGCGCAATTTACTGCTATCGCACTGCATCTGCAGGTTGCATGATAGAGTAAATTAATATTTTCTTGTCTATTCCAGGAGCTACTCCGCGAGTATCTAGGTACGGAAATAACACCTAACACCCTCGCGATGGCGCTAGCCGAGGAGCTAGACTACCACAAGGACCACCTGGACACAGTATTCAAGATCACCGACAAATGAGCTGATCACTCGTTGTGTTGGAATGTACTCTCAAAGTGTAGAGACAGGAGTTGAATAGTGCTAAACAAAGAATAAGGACGATATTAAAGATGTATAATGAAAAATCGCATTCAATACCAGCTTAACTTGACGTCTTTTCGACAGTTTCGCAACAAATCTTTCAAATAATACTCCGTACAGACTTTTAACCTTTGAAAACCCGCTGGCACCCCCTGTTGCCAGTTCACCTTGTGAATTGATCTCATTGGGAATCAAGAACTCAAGTTCAAAATATTGGAAACTATTCTAAATGAATTGAAAGATTGAATGGAATGCCGTAGTGCTCTTAAAATTAATGTTAAACATATAGCTGTAAAGTTTATTATCCGGCAAAGCAAAATCAAAGAGGTCGCAATCTAAACATCTTTATGGCGCCATCTGTTATTGTAACGTGAAATATCGGTGACATTTGAGCACTTTTTCCTACGTATTTTTTTCGATCGATGTTTGTCTCGGCGAATGATGTTACATTTTTGTTTTTATTTCTTGAAATTTGTGCATTCTGGAATTTGGACGACGTCAGAAACTTGTACGGCAAAAGTCTGATAATGTACAAGTGTAGATGTAAGAGCGTAACGAAGCTTTCGGGTTCGCACAAGAAGCTATTCTGTCGTAACGGGTAAACCACACCCACTAGGATGCCATCCCGAGGTAATTTGTATTGTAATCCCGGGACACACTCGTAATACTTGTTTTTGCTCCGTACTCACCCGATGAAAACTAACAAACAAAAGTTCATTTCATTGTAGTTTGTTTTTCTTGATTTTTCATTTAACAAATGTATTTTATGTATTTGGACCATTTTGGCTGTGTTAATATTTATTTGATACCAATTGCACAGTAACAACAGTTGTCTTGACGACCAAACGTCACTTGGAAAATCTTTGATTCATCACTAGTACAATTGAAATTTTAGTATTTATAACGTCGAGAGGCGGGTTAAGCCCCTTTGAAAACAAGATTCTATTGTACCGTTCCCTGTAAGTCAAACGTACCACTATAGTTCTATTTAAAACCTTAGCACTACGCAGTAAGGACTATTAATGTTACATTTGACGTGCAAGGGATTTTACAAGAAATGTATTATAGAATATAAATACAAAGTACCTACACGTGCTGGGTAGAAATGTAAATATGTAAACATTTAAAATTTATTGTTTTAGGATAATATTTTTTTAGAAATTTAAATGCTAGTTTATATTTTACAGAAACAAATGTTTAGTATTAGATTTAGTATTTATTTGAAATGTTGAATTTAGTTATAAATTAGTACCTTTTGTTTTTAATTATTAGATGACTCGGACCTGCGGCCGATTGCCTATCTTCAATGTGCAATGAATTCATTGCAATCTTATTCGAAGTTGTAGGAGTCCATTACCATTGCAGTTAGGCTTAAAGCTGCTTTTCCACTCAAACGGAGTGGAGGAATATGAACCAATAAGATCACTTGTATTTCGCAACTCTAAAGCAGAGATTTATACATTATTATTGGTTTATTTTTCGCCACTCCGCTTAAGTAGAAATACATCCTACAGCCCCCTAGGGCTCCACCGCCTAACTCAAAGCTATAGCGATGCCTGTCCTTGTCATGCATTACAATATGACAAGGACGGACATGCCTTGACGTCATGAACGATAACAATTTCCAAAGCAATTGAGTTAGGCGGTCTGACTGGTGTTTGGGCGATAATGCGTCCAGTTGAACTAATAAATAAGACTGATAAGTCAAGCAATAAATAATAACTTGTGTTCCTTAGCTTCAAATCAAGAATAGAATTTTTAGATCTTATTTATGTAGATATTTTTAGACCATAGTAAATACTAGCTTGTCCCGTCCGATTTCATATCTATATTCTTGTTGTCCCTTTCTTTTTCGTGTCGTTAAATAATTATGCTTTTTCTTATATTGCGTGAGTATACGTCTGTTTATTTAATTTCAAGTCCAGTATACCTATATCTGTTACAGCATTGTGCACCGTGACGTATTGGGCTAAAGTTCTTTTTGTATGTAAACTCATCAACTATTAAGGCCTGTTCAGATAAGAGCGATTTCCGCTACAATCCTGCGTAGCGATATCGACCCAGAGCGATATCGCTTAGGTACGGCGTTACCGCAGCCGTCGCGAATAGAAGCAGTGCTTCCTCTTATCACTCTTATTCAACTTATCAAATAATTTAGTTATCGGCCTAACAGCGACATGCAGCAAATGACTCAGAGAAGACTGAACAGATCTTTACAATTGCTTATCTATTGGGATATAGCTATCAGCAGTGGATACCGCTTATATGGGAACAGGCCTTTATGTCGACTTCTAAAATGCGCTTCGTTCAGTTAGCAAAAAATTTTTGAAACAATCTGTAAAATTACGTTTTATTCATGGTACCTACCATGACTGGACGTTTTGGCGTAAAAAAGCATTTTCAATGTAGTGGTGCCAAAAGATCTGCTTTTATAGCATACTGTATCCCATTGTCGAGTTTCAGTGTATACATATTTACACAAAGCATCTGGCACTACTGTAGCAGCTACATTAAGAATTTCACGGTCGAAAGGATGAAATAAAACAATGTGAGAAAATTATAAATAAAAGTTTTTAATTACTGTCCCCTTCTGAAACACTCGATGGAATCAAACACAACCAACCCCAGGAAAACGCTAAAACTGAATACAACAAAATGTACAGAACAAGATTAAGCGGGTCATTCCCCACGGCATTCCTTATACATGCATGACACGAGACAAGCTCGACAGGGCTCGGTGTGTCGTAGCTACGACGCCGAAACAACTGTCGGAATTGGAAAAGTACGTATAGTCACCTGCACCTAAAAGTATACCCTCATGTACCCTAGTGCGCTAGACCTGTATTATGTCTTGCAAAGAAAACCAAGCCAGTGTGTAGTGCAGCCTGCATTAGCATACCTTTAGCTTCCTTTGCTATAATTATTTATACTTTTAGCTGCAACCGACTCTACATGTAGTTCATCAACCATGGGTGTTATGATAATTTTGTCATCAGCATATTTTGACATTTGCACGATTTGGCATTATACACATATACCATTGCATTTTACAGGCATTGACCTCTTTGTACATTTTGACATGTGGAGCGTTTTTGTAGACTACATTGGCGTCGATACGCTTGACACACGCTTTTCAGACTAGTTCTATATCTTTTTTGACTACGAGCGTGCAAAGTGGACGATTATATGACATAGTTTTATCATTTCGTTCAGAAAATCTCAGGATGTTAATCATATTTAACCGACTTCATTTTATATTCATGTCTACACATGCTTTAAATATTTTGGTTTGGTTAAAACTAAAAGGTGACAGGACTAAACACAAAATGTCGTACTTTTTGTGTGCCTGTAGTCAAAATGGGATAGACTAGCCTGAATTTAGTTTTAAGCAAGTGCGAACCGAATCGACACCATTTAACTTAAAAAAGAATTCTTCTATTACTATGAAAAACTTTCGCTCTAATTTAGTTTCAATCTACTGTCAACTTACGCATCCTGCTTGTGTAAGTTTCGTTAGATTCGGCTTATTAATTTAGAAGATTATGAACTATACGGAATGCAGTGAGGAACAAATCATCTTAATAATTTTCTATTGTTCAATAGAGTATCATGAAAAACCACAGTAATACGAACGCCGCCGGTACCCGTTATCACCATACATAAGTCATATAACTAAGACGTGCAGAAATTACCCTTGAGACATTAAGATAATAATAATAATTTGGTAATAAACGGAAAAAGTGCACGCGTTTAACGTTTTTCACTTTTCGTTTAAATAAGAGCCGAATGTTTCCATATCTACAAACGCTAACGCTTGAAGTCTCGCAGCGGATTGGCATAGCATAATCTACAACAGTCTACAAGACTGTCGTAATTTATTGGCATCCAATCCGCTGCGAGAAATTAAGCATTAGCGTTTGTCATAGATACGTTTAGTTATCTACAGGCCACGACTGGGTAAGGGAGAAGTGCGTCCCGCGCGGATCGCAAGTTGATTTCTGTGCGTAGTACAATTATAAGCAAAATAAGTACTTTATTGGCGAATCATTTTTCTTTTATTCTGTGGCTTATTTTCTCCAGTCATCCAGTAAGACCAAGGACATGCAATACGTACACACTTCGGAACTAGCATGACCTTTAGCCTCTCTACAACAACACAACTTGGAAACCTTTTACATTCATGCTTTTTACGAGTAAGGCTGCCCGCCCACGACGATCAGTGACCGATTTTTTGTAGAAAAAAAAATGGAACGTACTGATTGCAATATTTCAACGCTCACGCCTTACAAAAAGTATTGATGAAAAAATCGGCTCGTGGGCGGGCAGCCTTAGAGACACTAGAGCATGCTAGGCCCGCGTCAGCTGTATATCTAAGCGGTACGATCACGGGTAACCTATCCATAGGTTACGCATATGCGCACAGCGCATGTTGATTTTATACAAGTTTACTCTTTACTTTAGTATAAGTACTCTGAGGTTTGAAAAATGTTATTTCAGTGAGTAGGCGGTGGCGTTCGTGGTTCTATGTGAGAAATAGAAAGAATAATGTATCACTTCCCACGTGAAATAGTCAAAATAGAAAGGCAAAAAGATTCGGCTTATATAAAAATGTAGATCTATTTTTCTTGATACCCATTACACCCAACTGAAGTAATATAACATTCATATTGAAATTAGTCTTGCGTTTCGTGGTATTTTAAAGAAGTGAATCAGGAAGCCTGTTCCAGAGGGTACATCAATTGTCTAATATCACACGTTACGTTTCTAAAGTGTAATTATAATTACAATCTATATTTAAATTATGTGTTTAGCGAAGGAGTTTTATCGGGTATCTGCCCTTTTCACCTTCAGTAGGAAATAGTAGAAATAAAATGTGGCAAAACTTTTTGGTTCGCTTGGAAGCAGTGATACGAGATATTTCAGTTGGATATAGACATGTTTAACATATGTTTGTAAACTCATCATCAGAGCCAAGTTCTTCGCGGTAGCTATGGGTACTAAAAACGAACCAAAAGTTTTTGTCACCTATACTACTCTCAAAGTTAGATCATCATATTTATTTTAAGCTAATATTTGTAAGAGAATACCGTTTTTAACTTTGAACGTAGCATACGCTGTTTGGAGGACGAGTTATTTCTGATAACATGATACATACACTGTACTGATATATATCTAATTGCATTTTGTCAGCGTGCTATCGTCCACTCCTGGGGGTCTACCGCCTAACTCAAAGCTATAGCGATAGCAATGCACTGTCCGTCCTTGTCATTTTGTTACGGTATGACAAGGACGGACAGTGCATTGACGTCATAAACGATGACAATACCTAAAGCAATAGTCAGGCGGTCTTTTGCTGGACTAGGCCATATAGCCCAGGGCCGTCGTGTGGTTACGTATGAAACGGCCCTAAAGCGTGACCACATGTAACTCACAGCTATATGTAACCCAGCAAACAAACAATAGACTCCATTTCCATATTTATATATTGAGAATCACTCTTGTTGGCACCATTCACATCAATAGCCTTCTACACTAATAAATATAAATAGGGAAAAGAAAATAAATAAATGTTACATGAACGTTTTTAATATTTTAAAAACAATTTTGTCTCGAGTGTTTCCTCGAATTTATATTAATTTCATTTTGAAACGCACAATACAATGGTTACATTTTAGGCACCCTGTAATATCGTAGCTAACTCGTCCCGCAAACACAAGCGTACATGTTAATCCCCGGGGTTTGTCTGTTCTTAATTAATAAATTTAACAATTCATCGGGAGAAATTAAGTTTTACTAATTGAAAACAGAATGTAAAATCTCAGATCGACATAATGTTTACAAGCATGGTCGCGTCTGAACTGAATTATATCAATCGTTTAGAATGGAGGGAAAAGGTATTGTACGCCAAATGTGTAATAGATAAGGTTCAGATCATGTCAATAATATTTTTTTTTATTGATCAGGTAATATTAAAATGTGTATACATAATTTGAAAGGAGTATTACAGAACGTTACCCAAATCTGTGCTCGAGTAATTCTTTTATTCCGGAAACATAGTACAAATAGTAAAGAAAAAAAAATTGCAAAGACCAAAAAGTGTTTATCTCTATCACGCGAGTTGAGTAACGTTCTATAATATGGACGCATGAGACGAGGCATATTCTCTACCACTGTTCTGTCACATCTCTTTAGAATTATAGCGGGGTTAAAATTTTCTTCCGTATTTCAAAATGCTAGTCGAATGGGAAAGGCACAAAAGCTTCTCTGAAGGTGCAATGAGCTCTGGGAAGGTTTGATCGGTGGTGGATGGATGGTACCGATTCTGATTACCTATTACCTTACCTATTATTACGAATCTAGACTATTTATATATATTATTTTTATTTTATTATTAAGAGCCCATAGTGTCCCACTGCTGGGCAAAGGCCTCCCTCATCTGTTTCCAATCGTTTCTGTTCTTGGCGAGCACAAACCATCCCTTATCAAAACTGTCAAGCTCGTCTCTCCACCGTTATCGCGGTCTGCCCCGTTTGCGTCTGGCGGTTGTAGGAGTCCAAATAGTGGACGCATTTGCCCACAACTCGCACGGCATGCGGCCCACGTGACCCGCCCAGTCCCACTTCAACGTTGCCGCTTTTTTCCCTACGTCAAAGATCCGAGTCCGTGAGCGTAGTGTAGCATTTCTGACGCGGTCGATCAGTTTGACTCCCAGTATGCTACGTTCCATGCTCCTCTGGCAAACCCTGAGTTTTTATTTATTTATATATATAGTCTAGATTATATATATATATATATATATATAGTCTAGATTCGTATGAGTCCCTAACAAGCGTCCAATGCGAGCGCGTCAAAGATAAACGGTGTGACGTCACAGATGACGCCATTCCGTCCGCCGATCCTCAAGAACGTTAGTACAGGACCCCTATTCTCGCACACTCGACATTTGTCTATCGATAGACATTGGCATGTCTATCTCTTTCACACTTATATACGTGTGTAAAAGTGACAAACCTATTGATGTCGTTCGACATTGAAATCTCGAGTATGTGAGAATCAGGACCCAGAGCGGCCAGAGGGCGGAGTGTGAGTTTTGTTTCGACTTAACTTTACTACCGCGTTCACGTTTATGTGACGATTTGTATGGAGAAATGTGCAGCGCCTCTAGTGGATAGTTTGCAAAGCGATTACGAAACGAGACTTTGTACTAATGTCGATGCTTTCTTTTTTTCATAGGGACTTTTTTGGTAAACGCGAACGCGATGGTAAAGTTAAAAACGAGATAAAACTCACACTTCGCACACTGTTAAATGTTACGTTTGACAGTTGTATTTATCATTTTGTGGTCGATCGAGTTTATTTATTATTATTTTGAGGTTACGTTGTGCACGTGATATCATGTGATCCGAATCAACGGACGCAGTCAGATGGACACAAAGGCGTTCCAAATTCAGTTTTGATGATCTATCGGTGCGGAAACGCAAATGGAACGGTTGGCAGCATTATAACAGGTGGAGCCATTTTTATGACTCTGAACGCATCCCTAAAACTAATAATGGTGTTATCTCTTTTTTATTCTGAAACAATAACGCGACATTGAAGTCGATTCGGATGTACACCAAATAAACTAAAACCTGTTTTAAAATAGTACTGTCTAGTACTGTTCTGTCTGGAACACTACGATGCGACGGCACCACTCCAAAACTGGTTTTAGTTTAGTTGGTGTACATCCGAATCGACACCATTTCCGCCTTAAAAATAGTTTGGGTTAGGCGAACTGACAATATTGTTATGTTACTCGTACATTTTTACATATTTAATTAAATCAGATGAATACTTAGATATAACAGTCTATTTAAATTCGTTCCTGCAAAATGATGAGAAATGACTTACGCTACTATAATTCGAACACCATGCGACCTCATCAATAACGTTAGGTACATCAATAGTGTGTGGTAAGTTTTAACAGTTTTCTTTATATGTTGTTTTCTGGCCATTAGGTCAGTTACATCAATCTACAAATCAAACACTTAAAATAATCACAAATGACATTTATTTAAATACCCTCCATTCTACACAACACTAGCCAAGTCCCCACTCTGTCTCGTACATTGCATGATAAATACAATCGGAATTCAATACCTCAGTTACACGTTTTTAGACTGACCAATGCAACGTTGTTTTTAATTGCATCCGAGAAGCTTATACAGGTATAATTGACCACATGTCGCTTACACAAAGTCACTAAGTCATTCAAGGGACAATGTATACGCTTCTACAATAAGGTTCCGGTAGACATTCAAAATTTGCCTTTAAATAAATTTAAAACAACCATTAAACGGAAACTATGTGCCAAAGGCTATTATAAAATTTCTGACTATCTGGATGATAAGAATGCGTGGACATGAACCGCTCGCCATTATCCAGTATATTTTATTCTTATTTTTTCTTTGTCGAATCATAAATTTTACAATTAGGTATCTCAAATTGTATTTGTATTGGCTTATTTAAAAAGAGCAACCCTGGAGTTTCTTGCTCGTTCTTCTCTGGGGAGACTGCCTAGTGAATGAGCGATAACTGTATGTCATGACGATTTCAAATGTTATTCTTATAACTTACGAAATAAAAACATTTTTGATTTGATTTGATTTGATTTGATTTGTCAGAAATTCTAGACAACCCACTGCGTTGCATACTTCTGCATTTTATATCTATCTTTCCGGACAGATTATCGTCATAATTGTCACACGAAGAAACCAAGTGACGTAAGCGTGACGTTAGCTCGACTGCGCTCCGACAGCAAAACGAAAAACAACATAAACAATTCACAATTTACTTTATTTTTTACGTAAGGGTATGGCTATAGCCTCTGTCCAGCAGTGGACGTCTTTCGGCTGATATGATGATGATGGATAGAGCCATCTAGCAAGACATTGAAAGGAGCAAAGATTCACTTTGTTTTAATGAAGAGGATCGTAAAAAGCGCACTACGGGCGCTGAACGCTAAGCTACTTTCTTGAGCGCAAAGAAAGCTAAAAAAAAAATATTTAGGACACTTACACCAATCATCTAGTCCCAAACTAAGCAAAGCTTGTACTATGGATGCTAGATAATGGATAAACATACATAAATATTTATGTAAACATCCATGACTCAGGAATAAATGTTCATATTCATCACATAAACATTTACCCGTCGCGGGATTCGAACCCGCAACCGTTGGTTTCGCTGACAGGGTTACTATCCACTACACCAATCGGTCGCCAAAGGTTAAGCAATGGTCTCCACGGCAGTCAGGCGTGTCTATGTGCATCTGACGTCACGTTACGTCGTTTGCAGTGTACTACGACGTCAATTGCGGTATGCGTCACATCTATACAATGCTATTGGAATCTAAAACACGACAGTTCAAACAAGGGGCCAAGCGTTAATATAAGCTTCTCGACTGTAACAGAGTAAATTGGATCCTCAAAGTAATTATATAGTAGTGGGTACCTAGCTGTTAATATAAACGCACACTTGCAAACCAGGCATTACGACCGATTCATAAATACCAACTTACAAGTACAAAGACAGTGACAGATATATGTATAGTATCGATAGCGATGAAGTGTCATTTAATTGAATTACATTCACATCAAAGGGGATTATTCAGTGCTGATTAAACATATTTATAAACATTTGACAATAAATAAATACTCAATGTTGGATATTTTGAAAACGGGTGAACCGATTTCTATCAAACATGGCTCTCAATTACCAGCTTTCAAACAAAAGTACTTGGTCCATTTGTTTTAGAGGCATGACGCCACAGACAGACAAAGACTTCATATTTCTAACACAACTTTTTTCAACGCGAAATATATTCCACTCAACAACTCCCTTTATGGAACTCATTTAAATAAACTTACAATTTTATATACCTTTTTTGGATGCCATTTTTGATATCCTTACTAAAGTAGTCCAAACAATGATTAAATCTACAATGAGACAAGATTTTATACACTAGGCTACTTCCATATTCTTAAAAGGATAAGCTCAAACCGATGTCTTTGATTTACAATAAACTTGTTCGTTGTATATCTGTCTCTGTCTATCACCCGTCATTGACTCAAGCCTGCAAGTGTCCACCAAATTCGAAGGCCTCCACACGCTGACTCGTACATTGCTGGCTATCTTTTCGTTGTAGATAACTAGTAATGCACGTAAAACAACGCGACGTTGTAGAGACCCTGGAGTCGTGTGCGCACGCGCAGACCATTACGCAACGTAGTTGTATTGATTGGGGTTGTCCTTGTCGCGCTCCATATAATCGCGGTCGATCAGCGACTCTATGCGTTTCTTTAGGTCGGCCGGCTGGGGAGAGGAAACGGATATTATTTAGTTATAGAGCAATATTGAAAATTTGTCACGAGTAAGTTTTTAGGTCTGCATTTGACATAAGTGCTACCTGAAGGAACTGACTATAAGAGCTCACCTAGGATGGGTCCAATTAACAGCCTTACACCCGGTCATTAGACGGTTTCCATGTGTAGATTTGCCCAAATTGGCGATTGCAGATTGGGAGCTCCGTACCAATTACGCTACTGTCCATCTTTGAGCTATGTTGTTATGCTCAAGATTCCTTATTTTCCTTTAAACGACACCCACGGAACAGACTTTTGGTCTTGTTTACCATGGCTGTGAAAATAAGTAAAGCAAGTGCATATACCACTATGGATCAAAATTTGATTAGGTGGTAAGGCTCTTTCCCTTTGCTAGGAACCTAGCCAGGTGCCACCCTCCAAACATCAGTGTTCCGGTGTCAAGGATTAGGTAGCCAGTGACATTATAGACTTAAGAGGCATCCAACTGACAACACATCTCCTGTATATGAGGTCGAACGTATTGACCTTTATTTGGCATAGTTTGTACGATGTTAATGTTCACAAGAAATTACATCAAGATTTTCATACAATAATATTAGTTAGTTACAGAAAATAGTGTACTTAGGTTCTAGTGGCTTGTAACCTGCACCACGCTCTGTGTGAAAAAACAATGTATAAGACTGTTTCTGCGGTATAGTTGACCACACATCAGATGTAATATTTGGAGCGGCAGCGCGTAGTATGGACTCGGCAGCTCAGTTTAAGTATCTTATCTTATCACTACATATTCGGCTTGGAATGGATTCCGGAGTGTAAACACACGGATACATAACCATTCGGCACGAAGTGGTCATGATTTTTATAATATTATCCTTTATCCGCACGCAATACCCCTATCGTTTTGCTTGATCGGCGGGAAACGCATGAAGAGGGAGCATACTCGCAAGTTGAATGAAATACAATTAACTATTTCTTCTTAGTAAAAAAAAACTTATTAGTAAAATAAAGTATTTGGAGGACGGTTACTTGAAACGTAATTCCCATGGCATTACCGAAACAGCGCGACCACCTCACTAGTTGTGGGCCACGTCTGTTAGAGACTACGCGACTATTTATTATTTTGTCCTGTCGCCGAAATTAGATCCCGACTTTCTCGTCGATTATCTAAAAAGATACTGAGTTTATTACCTGTCGATAAGTTAGTGGCGTACTGGCGTACCTCTAGTTAAGTTTTGATGAGCAATGTCTTCAGGAACTCATACGGGGGTATGCCGAGCTCAAAAAATTTATTAGAGTGCCAAACTAATTTTACCGCCTAAAATAATGTCATAAACAGTCCTTGCCTTTGCTAAATGTATGCATTCTTCATGTAAGTGAAAGAAGAATGAGCTAGCAATAAAAACTGGTCTGGTGTCCGACGTAGCAATAGAGTCACGAATGGCACCGTCTACCTTCAGTAGGCGCCGTGTCGAGTACCACTGTTGATCCTGACTGAGGAGTTACAGTGGGAGGAGTGTGGAGGTGGGACTCATCTTCCATACGCCAAAGGTAGAAAGCTGTTTTGTTTTTTCAAAAATAAACGTTCAAAATGTCTATATATACGAAAAACTTGCTTTTATGTTCCTAAGGCCCTAAAGACAGCGAGCTCGTGAACTGCTGGAGTCAGCTTTTTTGTCAATCACAGAAGCTGTCCTGCTCAGTTTTCTGTCACCATGGATTAGATTTACTTGAGTAAACATAAAAAGCGTTGTAAAATGTAGCCTTGCTTGTTCTCGCTGAAACCAGCTTGGTAGTCGTCGAATACGATTGGAACCAAAGCGCAGTATGTAGTTTTTGTCAGTCTAACTCATGCTTTTTGTCATGCCAGTACCTGTAAAAGATAAGTACATACCTTAACGGGGAACTTGAGCTGGTTGTAGAGCTCGGATATTAGAAGGTTGTGAGAGAGCGCCTTGCGCATTTTCATGACACGCACGATGGCCGCGTCGATCTGGTACTGACGGTCTTGGAACACGCGCTCTTCCGTCGCCTTCTGCTCCTCACTCTGCCAAACAAAGATGAAATATTTCACATAAATCTTATCTTTTCCAATTTGTAACATTCGTTAGTAAGAAGTCCTTGCTTGACATGACAAAAATATTTTTGTTTGATGGTTTGGACATCTTGCTAATTCTGATAATAAGTATATTATGTCCTTTTTACCTGTTTAGTGTGAGTCTCCTACTTTACCCCAAGGATTAGCGTTCCATACCCAACATCACCATTGACTAAATTAACGATTAAATATGATATTTAGGCAAAACGCGACTTAGTCCGTCTACGCATAAGGTAATATGGTCACGTGATAATTCGACATAAAATTAGAAATTCTTTATTCGTTTTTTTTTGTCATCCTTCATGCCATAGTTTAAGATTGTAGGTCAACTTTTATGATGTTAATTTCGGCTGGATGTATCTTGTTCCTGACAAAAAATTAGAAAAGAAGGAGTGCAGATACAAAATGATTTCAGGGGACCTTACACCAATCGTGAATCTCAAAAATGGTTACAACCATGAAGTTACTGATAAAGGTGGAGACCACACTACAAAATTTGATCTAGACTATGTCTATTTCTCTCACTTGGGTCCACCTCTCTTTCTACCAAGGGTAACTTACAACAAGGAAAGAGAGGGGTTCCTAAGTGTACGAGACAAGTGGTCAAGGTCAAGTTAATCAGCTTCAATTAAGTTGTTTCAGGAGTCTATATTAATTCTGTGCTTCAGGTGTACTTCAAATTTACATTATAGGTACATTTATCTTATCTTGTTTTGTTTGTTTGTAAACTCTTTATTTGAATTGAATGTGAAGTGAATAAAGAAAATTCGCGTTTTTTTTTTCTAATAACCGGTAATTTGGTTAATAAGGACGACCGGTTGGTGTAGTGGATAGTGACCCTGTCAGCGAAACCAACGGTTGTGGGTTCGAATCCCGCGAGGGGTAAATGTTTGTGTGATGAATACGAACATTTATTCCCGAGTCATGGATGTTTATATAAATATTTATGTATGTTTAACCTCTTGTTTGCAACCGTTTCTCAAATAAGCTGTTAACGTGTCAACAATGATACGAATGTCTCACCGTCTCCTTCATCTGTATCTGATTGATCTTGATGCGGAAGAGTTTGTTGGTGAAGTCCGCGTTGAACGCGAACTGGTCTATGTCTTCCACCTCGCGACCGCGCGGCGTCTTCGTCAACACGCGCGCCTTGCCGCACGCCAGCGACTGCAGTGTGCGGCGGAGTTCGCCGTCCTGATGAGATGTAAATTATGGGTGTGAATTAGCAGACGTGGTTCGAACCAAAGATCCAAAGACTATCGTTCAGTCTTTTCGATTACATGATCCAAACCCAAAAGTCAATTTCGGATTGAATTCGGTAAAATTGCATTAGACAAAACTAAATTAACGGTGACAAGCTCAACTTTATTTTCGTAAATTTTGCCTCATTCGCAAGCAACCTGTGAATTATTGAATTAGAAAATTAACAACAAAGATAAACTAACCGCCTCCGTGGCTCAATGTAAACAATATTGGGTTTACGTTTCGGAGGTCGCGGGTTCGATCCCCAGCAGGGTACATATATAGTACTCGGTTTGCTTGGTGGTAGGACATTTTAAATGTCCGCCTGGCTAGCTACCACCATCTTATCTAAATCTGCCGCCAAGTAGCAATGTTAATAGCATTGTTGTGTTCCGTTTGTCAGAGATAAGATAGCCAGTCTCCCAAATGTGTTGGAGTTTCCGAGTCAGTACGGCTACCACCTTCGGCCTCATCTTCACTTAACATCAGGTGTGATTGAGGTCAAGTACCGACTCGTTGTGCATAAAAAAAAACCTGTGAATTATTGAATTAGCAAATTAACAACAAAGAAGAACAACAACAAAAAAGCATTTACTTTTCCACAAGCACAGAGCCTTAACTCTAGGAGATGTCTCGTTCCTCAGAATGTTGGTCAAGCGTATATCAGCGCAAAACAGATTCCGATTTACAAGTTACATGAAGCTATCCCTTTTTAACTGTCCTCAAGTGGAGATGTCTGCTTGAATAACATTCTGTAACACGAACCTAAGTACCTTCTACAACGCAATGAAGTTCACAGTTATTTAAAAATTTTCGTCACCTCAATGTTGGTGGCCGTCTTGATATCCTCGAACGAGAGGTTGTCGCCGTCGTTGAAGAGCATCAGCACCAGCCCTTGGAACAGCGACACTTGTAGCTCTTTATTACCCTGCCAAAATAGATGTACGTTTTATACAGGGATTGGTGAAACTTTCACCAAACCTTACTTAAACTGGACCATAAATAAACCTTAATCAACATTTAACTTATTCAAGTTTGACGACGTGTTTGGTGTAGCGGTTAGAAACTCTGACTGCTATATCAAAAGGTCGCGGGTTCGAATCCCGCTAGGGGCATATGTTTGTGTGATGAATACAGACATGTGTTCCGAGTTAAGGATGTTTCTCATTTATTTACAAAAAAAAATATGTATGACCGCCTAATTGTGTTCCATTGTTATCATCAAAAATTATTGTAAATTATTTTGCGCAATAAAGAGTATTTGTATTGTATTGTATTGTATTGTATGTATTTGTATAGTTTATCAACCATCTGGTATTCATAATACAACCCTGGTTGCTTAGTATAGAACTAGATTGCGCTGTGTGTATGTGCAAAGATATTTATTTATTATAATTTATTAAATAAAAGTAATTGATTTAATACACACATAAACAATAAACACCAGCAGACTACACACACAGAAACATTAAAACAACCTTCAAAGTCGAATATTGTGAATTTAATAGGTGCTCAATAATGTTCGCCAGTATCCGGTACTACCACGCGACTAATGCGTTAACTAAATTAAAGTGAACATTTTCTCGACATTGTGAGTGAACTTAAAATTTATAAAAAAATTGTGCAAACCTGTGAGAAGTGCGCCCTAAGTACGCAGTGTCCGAGGGTCGCTTGCCACTGCAGCTTGCGGCCCGAGTGCTTGGCGAGGTAGAATTTGCTAAAGTGATCTTGTTGCCTCGTCAGCTCCGCCGGCAAACGAACCTCGACTGGCGGATATGTCGGCCAGAAACCCATCGTCAGTATGTACACGGAGAGCTCTAGACCGGTGCACTCCTGTGACGCTGCTAAATGCTGGATTAAATAAATATGTTGACATTAACTCCAAAAAAATCTAAGAAAATAGTTACGGTTTCTGGAGTGGTTCCATAATAAATTGTTTAATTTGATAGCCTGAACCCAGGGCCGGATTAGACTACTCGACACCCTAATCATATCTATTTTAGGGACAGAATGTAACTCATTCTCTACGCCAGCGGATTGTCGCGTGGGGTCTTGATAAGCTCATTCCTGGGCTGTGATTTTGGGTCTTTGTGGTTTGGTGCTTTACTTTGCTTATAGACTAATCCGGCACTACATAACTTACCTAACAGATGTTAATGCATAACTTTAGATAGACAGCGTCCAACGCATTGTACAAAAAATCCTGGTCACGGTCCCACCACATTAAGTCAACATGTCCTAACCAGTTACCACCATCATATCTAAATCAGCCGCCAAGCAGCAATGACGATAACATCTTTGTGTTCCGGATACTTGCGTTAATCTTCCAAAAAGTGGGTTGGTTCTGGGTGAGTGTACTTTTACCTTGGGTCTCATGTTCGTTTGACATCACATTTGGTTGAGAACAAGCGCTAACCCGAAGTGCATAAAATCTGTTTACTAGTGTCCATAGGGCTCTCTTAGTTTGGGACTAGATAATTTATGTAAGTTTGTCAGAATATGCAAAATCTTTTTGTTCTTAAGTAATATATCTTATTTAAAACGTCTTTAAAAGGCTTCTCCCATTTTGCTAGACTTCATCCCAATTTTTATGGAACAAGTAATCGAAGCCGTCGCCAGGAATTAAGCGAAAATAATCCCATGGGCTGGTGCGACACGAGCGCCACTCAAGCTCTAGTTTATTAACCTAATAATATTTATGAAATATGAAATCCTTTCGTACTATATAACATGCTGCTACAGAAGCGCGATAGGTCAGTTGCAACAGTTCTTTAAAAGGTCACACCATCACAATTTAGGCTGACTATAACACTCACTTGTTTATACGTAATATTGATATCCTTTGAAAGCTCCATATCTTTGAACATCCCCTCTAGTTTACAAGTGAAGCCGCCTCCGCATTCCTGTTTCAGTTTGCTCAGCATCGACTTCTCAGCGTCCACTGACGCTGACTTGCCAACTAACAGCCTTTTCGCTAGGTCCTTCTTGTAAAACGCTTCGAAAACGTCCTTGCCGTGTATGAAACGGAATAAAACCATTATCTTGTCTAGGAGCCGTTCGAGTTCTTCCTCAGTTGCTTCTTTGTTGCCGGCGCGTAGTTTCACGTCGACAAATTTGGCTGTGGAAATACGATAAATAATATTAGTTATTATATTAGTCATCTTAGCCTAGCAATAAAGAAGTTGGACTCTTTGTGAATGACACACTACGAAATAAAATGTACTGTATGAAAATCTGTAAGTGACATGAATTGTGGAAGTTTTTTCTACAGACATTGACCAGTCTCAATTTGTCCACTGTATCAAACAGACCAGCTTCTCAAATCGTTAACACTCGAAATGTCAACTATAACAGAACCTCCAGATGTAAATGACATGTCTCACCTATAAGTTCGGCAGGTTTGTTCTGTCGCTGGTTGATGAAGTGCTCGAATGCCTCTCGCATCGAGTAGAGGAACTTGTCGTTCCGTTGGAAGCAAGTGCTGACCACGTGATCTAGCTGTTCCTTGAACTCTAGTAGCTCGGCGACCATCGTCTTGTCGCGCTCCGGCTCTATGACTATCGTGCGACCTTTTTTCTGTAGACAACATGTGAAAAATGCGATTAATACACGTCGTGCTAGAATATTTGTACATATAGGTAAAACCAGAAGCAAGTACTCAGGCAGGATACAACTAACAACATGCAGAGACATAATAACTGCTTTTAATATTTATGCTAATATGATTAAATTATTTAATGCATAAACAGCATAATTATTCATTAAATTGAAAGTATGAGGAATAGCGAAAAGTACTAAAAGGAGTCTCGGGTTTTTGGATTTTTGAAAAATCAATATTCCTAGCCAGGAATCGAACCCATTCATTTTGAAAAAAAAAGTTATATCGGAAAAAATCGGATTTTTTCGAAACTTGTCTTAGTTGCTGTAAACATGTTGCTGGCAACACAGTCTATTGCTACTACTGCTTCGAAAAAGGAAATCATCTGTGGGAAAAGAAGCTGTTGCATAAGCAAATGTTTATTTACCGTGAATATGTGATTTAATTCTTGTGACAATACCTTGATATATGCGTTGAAGTGGTGACATAATTCCGTGAGTCCATCTTTGACCCTGCTGAAGAGGCAGTAGAGGGTGGTGAGATCCGCCAATCGCGGCCCATCCATCAGAGCCTCCAGACCCTTGCTGAGGATGCCGACTAGGTGCTCGCTGAGGAGTTGACGTTCTATTGAGTGGATCAATTGCCATCTGAAACAACATTGACAAAAAGTTAGTTTAAAATAATATGGCGCAATACAAAGTCACAGATTTAGCACGAATTTGTATTTCTGCTTGTTCATTCGTGACGTAGTCGTATTCGCTGTTCGTTTTACGTTAATCACCATCTGGCGCTGTTTGTCCTAGGATGGGCGAACACTAGTCGCATTTTCATGCGAGTGTAGCCTGCTCCGAAGGACGTTACATTCGGAACCGTCGACTTCTAACTTCAATTGACAGTTGAAGCTCTATTATTTGTTGGAATTGATATTTGGCGATAAAGTTAATTACCATTAATGTTAGACAATAAGAGGGCCGGTTGTTTCAATTGAGGATCAAGAGACTGCTGAAAACACTCAAGTGGCCCTTAATCTAACACAAATCCCGAAATCTGCACTGGGCCTGCATGGTGCATGCACTCATACCCCGTCCTAGTGATAATAAGTATAATTTACATAGACCTATATATTTATTGTTTATATTGTTTGAGGTTATTCAGTTTCAGTTTAAAATATTTCATTGTGCTCTTTTCCGTTTTAAACATAGGAATACTTAGTTCAGAAACAACTTGTTTACATTTTTAAACTTAAATATATTAATAAAGATTATTTAATAAGTAGTCTCACTTGGTGGAAGGGTCGAGATAGTGGAGCAGACGTTCGTTCTCTTCCTTGAGACGCTTCTCAACGTGCGCAAGGTACTGTGGCACGGCCAGCTCGCGCATGAGCCGTTGTCCCTCCGCCGCGTATAGGCGTTCCGTTGCATGAAGGAACCTGGAAATTACACAAAAGTGTCTTAGTGATGTTTTCTTTCTTTCTTTCTTTCTTGATATCTGCGTGGGTCGATGACACGTTAGGAAAGATAAGGCAGCCAGTGAAATTACTAGTTCATTAGGCATTAACAACATGATAAAATAATTTCATATTGTTAATGCCTAATTATTTGGAATGATAATTTTGGAATGTGAATCATTCATGAATCATACCATGAAGCCATCAAATGTCCTTTATTTGCTATCACATTTACGTAAATCAGTTTGAATTATATTAGTCTAATCATGGATCTATTAGACTTCTGCTGTAGTATCACGGGATCACTAACTCCCCTCAAGATCATAGTCCAAGTATAGAAAGGGATGGAGATATTACTTAAATATTGTTAAAGTGTAGAAATAGATACAATATTTAAGGTGTGTGTAGAAATAGATACAAGTTGGCACAATAACCAAAATGACAAAGCTTTTTAATTTTCACAATGAAACAGTAAAGATGAGCAGTATAGCTGTAGTAATAAATAAGAGCAACCATTGAGTATAATGGTCATGGTTTTCTGCATGTGTGAATGAGTGATAATTGTGTAAGTTTAATTGAACATTACTTTGCAACACATTTGTCACAAAATGTCATTTACTTGTGTTCAAACGCTTCCTGGTATATCTGCAAGTCGGACAGCATCCGTAGCAGACTCTTCAGTAGCGATATATCGACTGAGTCACCGCCCCGCTCCCGTTCGATGAGCTGCAAGAGGCCGTCGACAGTGCGCGTCTGCACCAGTGTGTTCATCGCAATGTGGTGCCGGAATAGGTCTAGGCCCATGTCCCTAAAAAATGTGATTGTCAAGTTACAAATTTAAGATTGTTGCATATTGTAGCATTTTCCGATCATTAAAAGCCACCATCAGTGTGTTTCTAGGCAGAGTAGGATAGAAAAAACGCGTCTCGTCCAGTGGGTGTCGTAAAAGGCGTCTAAAGGGTCGTGTTTCGTATGCATAACATTATATTACACCAGTGATGGGAAGCAGTCATTTGGTGCAGAGCTCATGGAAGATGACGCAAATCTCTTCATATGGCAGAGGTTTTCATCCAGTAGCATACTTTTAATATGCTTTGTAATGTGAAGAGCCAAATTTTTGTAGGGTTTTTATTTATATTTTTCTACAACAGTAACAGTACATATTATTACTATCATTTAGTACATTTAACACTATCATTCAAACTCTCTGCATCACCATTTTCCTTTTGTCCTTCATCTTCGACGACATCATAATTATCCACCGTCAATATGAAATTCAAGTCAAACAGATCCAGTTAATATCGGTTGGTTGATATAATACACAAATAACATATTTTTTTGTAAATATATTAATGAGGAACATCCTTAACTCGGGTACACATGGCCATATCCATAATACAAACATATTATTACTAGCGGGATTGGAACTCACGACCTTTTGGTATAGCGATCAGCATTTCTAACCACTACACCGAACAGGTCGTCAATTTTATAATGAAATAACTTACAGCCACATCAATTAATTGGCCTCTCTAAAACTTTCTTACCATATAGAATGTATGCTAGGATTCTGCAGCACATAAGTGCGGTCAAGGTAGAGGAAGATGCTCCGGATCATGATCATCTGGCGGCAGTGCGCGCGCCAGCAGTCGTCCATGCGTTTCAAGAACACCTGGCGGTCCATGCTCTCCGAGAGAAACTGTTCGATGTTCGCCTTCACATGCGCCTCCACGAGGTTTGTTAGGTTCACATAGAGCTGCGATGCCATCTGTAATAATAATGAACATAAAATGTTAGCGCTATTTTGCTGCAAGAGGATTTATTTTAGAGAAAAGCTCACCTTTACACGACATGTGGCATTAAATTTTTTTACAGTAAAAGGTATATTTTTATAGCATAATAGTGTAAATATGTTGTAGAAAGGTAGAGGCCACCTTTGAAAACAATATCGGACCAATCTTAAATTTGAAAACAGTACAGAAGCTACCAAAAATTCCAGCAGTTTGAATTTAGAGACAAAAACTGCACAGGTGAGTAAAGCAGTGAACAGCATTAAGATTCATGAAATAGATAAACAAAAGTGATATAGGTTAGGGTTATTCCATTTGGTTCCTGGCTAAGACTAAAACCAAGCACATCCCTTCTCATGGATGTCGTAATGGTGATAGATATAGGAGGGATAGGAGTTTCATCTCAAATAGGGAACAGCTCATGATAAACAAAGATGTGAGTGATGGGATGGTCACTGAGAAACTGAGGAGAAATATGAAGTTTTTCTTTTATTATATTCATTGCCATGAATATCAAAACTGTAATAGTATAAGGTAACGCGCGCTAATATGCCGGCATGATCATGTTCACATGCGGTAACTTTTAAATGGTTTACTGTGACCAATATTCATCCAATAAAAAATTAAAATGATCATCAGTATGTTCCACTCTAGTGCATAGATCCTCACTCTCACAATAAGGAAGTGTGGGTCATTATCTGGTTGATAAGTTGAACATATCAAAACACTTATAAAGTTGACTAAATAATGCAACAACGAAATGCTAGTATTACACAGTTCCATGATAATTGTAATTAGTTAGAAGTCCTTCAATGCACATACAAAATGATTAAGTTGATATATATGAGTCTTATAACCAATACAAAGTAATTTATCTTCATTGTGTGGGAACAACTTCAAAAATATAATATGTATAGGTAGGTATTGTTGATGTTTACCTAACCCATAAAGATAAGGTTATGACAAATTGATGATAACAATTTGAAAGTCAAGATATATTGGATCTATACATAATAAAAGGAATGTCTTTGTGCTCCATTTTTATCCAGGCTCCATAATTTAATCTTCATTTAGTTTAAGGATCTTTGTATAATGACTATTGTGTCAGTTACAAGATATCTCTTACTAATTAACTAAGCAATACTAATTCTAATGAAATTATACCAGAAATAGAAATAGATTCAGGGTACCATTTGAGTTTGGATATGTCAAGGTTTTTTAAAATATATTCATCCTCATCATCCAGAGAAATGCTATTAAATGAATTATAAAGCATTGTTTTCACAAGCCTCTTATATAATTTCTTTATATTAGACTATATTGTCTTACTGTTGAACAAAGGCAACCCCTGGACATTTCCATAAATTTCAAGAAACAATCTAAGCTGTCCCACCATCTATTCTTAAGTGGTCACCATCTAATTAAAGTTAAATTTTACTTAAAATCAAAAAATGCTTCACCGCCACAAACAATATTAAGGATAGTTACACAGTATCCTTATAACCAACATTTGCAACGCCCACAGAACTGGCAAAAATAGCAAAACGGGGATAGTCTTTAGGTAAACCTTAATCATCTTCTTTTACCCTTGCTACACTTTGTGGAGTAAGCACAATATGATTTCTTCTTACATTCCCATCTATTAGCAGGCAGTTCACTGCTCACTCTCCTACCCATATCAACTTTTGCAAATCCATCCACATTTATCTCTCTTCTCATTACAAGACATTCATCCCTGCACATTACTTGTACCTATCAGGTTGATATCACACCTCAATTATTGAACCCCTGACATTGTCAAGTATTTCGCTGAAGATATAAAATTTTGTCCAGCAGTGGACCTCTTTCGGGTGATATGATGATGATGATAAAATTTTTCGTCACTTAACTTAGTTTAGCTTAACAATTGATGACAATATGTGCGATGACTCCCTGCAACTTTATGCTGAGTCTGATCCAATTCATTGGCCTGGTACAGGGCGCACATAAATTATAAAATTGTCTGGCTTTTTGTACTTATATCGCTTGTTGTGAATTGTTTCTGTGTACCTTGTATTTCTGTCAGCGTATAAGATTATTCTATTCTACAAAATTGATGTCAATAAAGCTCATGGTGCATGTGATATTCATTTTCGATTAATGTAAATGTGATCAGTCCTTGGATGGGTGACCACTAGA